>JACWNB010000105.1:0-19342 GCA_016165855.1 Pseudocercospora ulei
AAGAGCCTACTGTTTATAGTCCTATATACGATGCCTAGGGCCTACACTACTGTACTAGTCCTCCTACTTATTGCCCTCTAGATCAACATGCAGGCGCGACTCGTCGAGCGATCTATCGAGCACATTGTATAGGTACTAGGAACTACTACTAGCGCCCTACTCGTTATTATTAGCGCTAAGGCGGCCTGCTCCTAGGAATTCCTAGGGTACCTTGCACGCCTCGCTGTCCAGCGTCGACTCGACCGGATCGTTATTAACGAATACTACTTTACTGTTACTGCTGTGCTATACCGCCCCTGCTTCTATAACTTTGCTAAGCTAACTAAGTTTACTATACAAATCCTCTATCTAACCGCGACCCTCCCCTCTACTATACAGGCCGAATTTAAGTACAACAACCAGTTAAGCCTGCCCCGGGTTATCTACTGCAGCACCAACCAAACCAACATTGTCTATTAAATCGAAGGTTGGCCTCGATCTACTACATTTATAGCATAGGCTGTCGCCTGGATCTACTAGCACTGGTGCACGTATACGACGATAGAGGAATCTACCGACTGTATCCTTATCTTTGCACAGACTCGCCTTACAGCAGAAAGGCTTGCCTAGGATATAGGGTGCCCATTCCTTATATCCTAGAGCAGCAGGCCTAACGAGAAGGCTGCGATCCTAAACACCTAGCTCGCATATACAGCTAATCTATACCTTGTCGCTACGCTAGCGCTTAGAGAGGGGTTTGACAGCCCTAGCGTCTGTATTGTTATCTACGTCGAACCCCTATATTCCTTACTCGAATTCGCCTAGGGCTTAGGCAGATATAGTTAGGACGGACGCTAGGCGTACTCTACCGTCCTCTTCGATCCCGATACCTCTAACTGGCACTCGCTAGACCGTACCGAATACGCCTTTAAGCATAGAGATAAGAGGGCCGAGGCTCCCTAGTAGTTGCAGAGGGAAACATTAGCAATGCGACGATATCTCGGCTACAGGGAATATAGTCGCCTTACCCTGTCTACCTATCTCGACAGTCTCGACCTACAAGTCTCATATACAAGTGGTTCGAGAGGACAAGAGCTGTGCGAGTTTTGCACGAGCCACTATAGGGAATCGTTCCCTAACTCTGCTACAGACAGCTAGGTAGCGGTTACTACTAGTTAACAACTAGCCGACTATACAACACCCGTTGCTAACTACCTAATGTCTACTGCCGAACACCCTATGCCCTATTAACCTACGCACACCGCCGACTATCCTATGCCCGCTGCCGACCATCCTATGCCCACTGCCGACTATCCTACGCCTGCTGCCGACTATCCTATACCCGCCGCCAACCTCTATACTACTGACTACCCTATGCCCAATACCGACTACCGACTGCCAACTGCCAACTGCATACTACCGACCGCTAACTGCGCCCAGCCGACCGCCAACTACTATGTACATACCCTCGACCGCCTAGTATCTGCTGTCGAGCGACAGGTGTCCAACGCTTCTGCTAAACAGTCCGTCGCTACTAGGCAATACTATAACCAAACCTGCTAAGATAAAGTGTACTGTATCAACTTAGAGCGCAACCTTACTGCGTTACACTGCTGTCTGTACTATATTACTGCACACCCTGAAGATAGCAGTTACTTATTCGACAAGTGTCGATACTTTGCTAGCGTAATTGGATACAAGAAGGCTACTTAGAAGCAGAAGAACCAACAGCCTGTCCCTCGATACTATGCCTGCTACCACTGCTTTTTCCCTTAGGCTATATGCAAGAGTTAGTAACACGAGACAAAAGCACAAGGGTGCCGATTTCGAGATATCTTCTGGCTGTTAATCGTTAGAGCCTACGAGAGTAACACAGTTAGTCGCGCTTAGCTCGAGGAACAGTTCTAAGAAAAGCTACCAGACATCGAAAAGTATCTTAACTAGGCAACAAGCGGTACTAGGTTCTGCCGCTAACAGGCTATTAACAGTATATATGTATGCGCATCTGTCCTCGAGTTCCTAAATAACAAGTAGGCCTAGGCTACTATCTATACTATATGTATAGTGGGTTCGGAGTTGATTGTAGTAAAGGGTAAGGCTCGGGCACTCTAAAGCGGGGTTTGTATATAACAAGCCAGAAATAGAAGGACACAATGCAAAGTGGCTTTCCAATTAGAAGACAAACATACAATGCAAAGTAGCATTCCAATTAGAAGACATACATACAATGCAAAGTAGCATTCTAATTAGAATACAAACATACAATGCAAAGTGGCATTCTAATTAGAATACAACTACACCAGTATACAGAGTCCTGTATACGCACAGGAACCTATAGCCGACGTCGACCCCTCTACCGGTTAACCCGCTGCAGCTAGCAGAACCGGCAGCTACTAGCAACATATGTATGTTCTAGGCATACCTGCTAACTGCACTTCCAATTAGAAGACACATCTACGAACTGCACTTCCAACTGGAAGATACTTGTGCTAACTGCACTTCTAATTAGAAGACCGACTTCTATATCTTCCAATTAGAAGCGCACTCTGCAGCCAAAGCCGCTAGCCTAAACAGCCAGGCCGACCGCCTATACTAGGTAGAGGGTATAACCGAAATATCAGGCACAGGTGCTAACCGCGACTCTAAATAGAAGACTACTGTGCATTCCCTAGGTCAATCTTCTAATTGGAAGGACACTTTGCAATTAAGACTAACAGGTCGAACAGCCGGCCTACTGTAGCCTACTATTATGTGCTGCGTCTAGCGACAGAAGACCCAACTACTATCTAGCAGTATGTCGACCCTCCAACAACGAGCATACCCGTCGAGTATGCAGGCACTCTTCCGACAGGCTAACTACCTAACAGTATACACTAATACCTAAGCACCCGGCCTATTACCTAGCGCTACCTGCTACCTAGCGCCAGCCTGCTACCTAGCGCTAACCTGCTACTAAGAAGAGCTTACAGCCGCCGAGACTGACTACTAGGCACGATACTCGAGTGCTATAGCAAGTTGCACACCGTGCTTCAAATTGGAAGTTTATCCGAAAACAGCCTTATCGCCTGTCTATTTGGAAACCTACTTAGCAACGAAGGCCGACTAAGAGACTTAGGCTTGAACCGGAAAAGGCCGAATCCGTCCGCGCTAACAAAGAAAATACGTTATTGTTACGCCGTTCTACACAACAAGGTAAAGCCTAAGGCTACTGCACGCTCTACCTTACTTCACTTTGCTATATGCCTAACAACGCTAGTTATTTCTTACATGCAGGTTATGCGCAGCGTCTACGTGCAGGCTATATGCCGACTAAACACGCGGCCTAACTATCGACAAGTTTACCTAACTGACGCTGTTAGTAGGTCCGGAAGGTTCCGCAGCGTCCTCTGTAAGCAAGCACCTTACCTGTATACAAAGCAACCTGCCGCTTCGAGACAATAAAGAGCGAAAGCAGCACTAATAAGCCTATTACCTTTTACAATAGTAAGAAGCAAACTGCGCTAGGCCTAACCTTATATACAGGGCTCAACGGTCAAGCTGGTCTAAGCGCCCTATGCAGACCTACTAATATTAACCTTCGCCTCTTCTTTAACTTTCCTTTTCTACTATACTCGCATTTTGGATCTACTACTACTACTACTACTAGCTACTACTACTACTACTAGCAGCTACTACTACTAGCAGCTACTACTACTAGCAGCTACTACTACTAGCAGCTACTACTACCCCTAGCAGCTACTACTAGAAGAACAAGAGACAAGTTCTAACTGGAACGCCAGTCTGCACTTTTCGTTACTGCCTATTCTGCGCCTTAGATTTGCAGACTGTCCTAAGCAATTTTTTCTACTAACGTACTGCAACTGTCTACCTACTAAGCAGTATAGCTAGAATAACCTTTACCCTAAACTTAATAAAGGGCAAGGGCAAGCGAGCTGCGCCTAGATCGCCCCTATCCCCCTTACCGGCCGAGAAGCGTACGAAGCCTACTACCGACCAAGACCCTAAGACCCCTAAGGCTAAGTGTAGCTGTCGAAAGGCTACAGGCAACGACACACTAGCTACCTAGCAATACCTAACTATAGACCCCGAGCAGCGTCGCTAAGAGGCGAATACAGAGCATACAGCTTAAATCCAGGCCTACCTCGCCTAACTCTGCACTACCGGAAAGCTTATCCTACTCGACCTGCGCTACGGCATCTACGTATGTAAATACAATATAGGATTCCTAGACAACAACGGCAAGATGTTGGGCTACTAGGGCTTCTACCTATACAATAAGTTCCTAGAGTTTGTCGAGGCTATCCGGCCTGTCGCCGAAACATGCGCCTGCTAGTTCTACGAGGTATGTTAAGCCCCCTACGCTCTTATAATCTACTTCTATATAAGAAACTTGCAACTTAAGCTTCTAATTGGAACTTTCAAGGCCCCCCCTACGCTCCTACAATCTACTTCTATATAAGAAACTTGTAACTTAAGCTTCTAATTGGAACTTTTAAGGCCTGCACTAGAGTTCCAATTAGAAGCGCAGGTTGGACTGCTATTTCTATATACGCTAGAGTTCCAATTGGAAGCGCAGGGTGCACTGCTATCCCCTATATGCACTAAGTTCTAATTAGAAGCGCAGGTTGCATTGCTATCCCCTATATGTACTAGAGTTCCAATTGGAAGCGCAGGTTGCATTGCTATCGAGTATATTCCCCTTACTAACCTTCTAATTAGAAGGGCATATTGCAGCTAAACCTGTTACTTTAAGGCTTAATAGGCGAATACTAACGAGTGTAGGACAGGTTTAGGACCTGGACAGAGGCAGGCACTGCGTCTAACAAGCCTAAAAGACCGAAGCTAGACGACACTTAACCTTGGAAGCGCAGGGTGCACTGCTATCCCCTATATGCACTAAGTTCTAATTAGAAGCGCAGGTTGCATTGCTATCCCCTATATATACTAGAGTTCCAATTGGAAGCGCAGGTTGCATTGCTATCGAGTATATTCCCCTTACTAACCTTCTAATTAGAAGGGCATATTGCAGCTAAACCTGTTACTTTAAGGCTTAATAGGCGAATACTAACGAGTGTAGGACAGGTTTGGGACCTGGACAGAGGCAGGCACTGCGTCTAACAAGCCTAAAGACCGAAGCTAGACGACACTTAACCTAAAGGCTATCGTAGCCTATATCTAAGACAAAGCGCCTAACACTTTTACTACTAAGATAATCTGTAGTACAGAGTCCCTAGTGCCCGCCGCCTATTACGGCAATATAATAATCACTATCTACGTCCTCCAAGCGGTATAGCGTATCTAAGAGCAAGCCGGAGCACACTACGTCTAGAAGTGCGTCTTAACCGAAACGCCTATACTAGACAATGTACATACCTTCGCTTCCCTCTAGGACTGGCCTGTTAGTAGAGAGGTGCTCTATCGACTTATAAGTATTGTTAACTACTTCCTACGCTGCGCTACAAGGAACAAGGGTGCAGCTACCTAGGCTACTAAGCTTAACTAGAAGTCGATCTCGTACTAGCCTGTAGCATACGCGTCCCCTAACGCTGCTATCCGGAACACGATCGAGCACAACAAGAACAGCAGGACTGACTGCTGTATACGCTCCTAGGCAAGGAAGAGACGGAGGACCTAGATAAGTAGATCTGGGAATACAACGAGACTATCGTTGATCTGGCCGACAATAGGAAGATCTTCGCAGAGTTGGATCGCAAGAAAGGTGTGTTCGGAGGCAAGGTCTAACCTATCGCTTCCAGCCTTGCAGATTGGGACTTACACTACCGCTATGCGTTTATAGACGCGCTTACAAAAGATGTACACGTCGTGTTCGATTCGTCTAGCACAGTTAGCCTAAGGAACATGCATCTTATCGAGGACAGTAATGTCCGTGCATAACGCTTTACAACTACGAACACAGCCGACGTGCTAGAGAGCAGCGACAGCGTCCTAGATTCCGCAGATCCCTTATACAGTGCCGCCTAGGTCGCTAACTGCATATTTAACTAGCTTAACTAGCAGATAAACGACAAGACCGCTAAGCTGCTAACCTTTAAGGAAGCCTGCTCTATGCTTAAGCTCGAGGTAGAAGAGGGTCTCGCTGAGAGGGACCCTATTTTAGTGCACTTCTTTAGCATTAAATTCAAGGGTCTAGGACTAAAGCCGTAGCAGCCCTAGGCAATCGCCTGGATCATAGAAATGTAGCTAAGCCTGCTTAAGGGCTGCATCCTAGGCGACGATGTAGGACTCGGCAAGACTGTTATTATCCTGTGCGCCCTCCTAGCCTAGAAAGACAAGATTACAGAGGCGAGAGAGAGATAGGACTGTAAGTAACCGACTCTTATGCAAAGTGGACTTCCAATTAGAACATGCTGACTATAGGGGTTAGAAGTAACCGACTCTTATACAAAGTGGACTTCCAATTAGAATATACTGACTATAGGGGTTTGTAGTCTTCCAATTGGAACACGCCGACTATAGGGGTCGGTAGTCTTCTAATTGTAAAGTCCACTTTGCAACCTTTCCTTTAGTTGTTAGGTCTTCTATTTAGAAGTCTACTTTGCAATCTTTCCCTTTAGGCTTAGTTAGAGCTAACACCTCCTATAGGCGGCCTGGACAAGCTACTCTGCGTAGTACCTAAGAGTCTAAGCAGTCTCTACGACGATAGCGACGCAGAGCTATCTGCCCCTTTAGCCAACGCCTAGTAGCACTGCTGCATCTGAGCCGATATCCGCTAGAGATACATAGACGAGCATAGGGCTCGTCTACAGTATGCCCCTATATACTAGCTTAGCCCCAACACTGCCGTTAACGCCTAGGTCGACGACATTTGCACGTACTTCTAGGACCCCTAGCACTGCATTAGGCTACATATATATGTTAACGTTAGCGCAAAGTACGCCCAGCATTACACTTCGATTCCTAAGACGAGTAAGGGCTTAATCGAGTTCTGCGACAGGCTAGACTACGACGACCTAGAGACTGCTAGCACCTTTGTTACTACAACTAAGGATGCCTTTGTGCAAAAGAACCTAAAAGCTAGGCTACAGTACTAAGCCCGACACTAGTACTCCTACGCTAGCTATAGCTCCTAGGTGCTAGACAGTTAAGATAAAGATAATAATGCCGAACCTGCTGCCGCTACCTAGGACGAAGAGGAGCTAGGCGAATAGGACGAAGAAATAGACTTCGCGACTAACGGGTCTAACAACACGCAGCTTTTAGAGGGTTAGAGAGCTGCCTCCTCTAGGATCCTTATTGCAGACGAGGGTTATTATTACAAGAACAAGATAGCACTGCAGTTAGACGCACTGTACCGGCTGTTGGGCAAGGACATGCGCCTAGTAATAGCAACAGCTACACTATTCCGTAACTGCGTAGCCGATATAGCGGGCCTCCTACGCTATTTCTAGTGTCGCATTTAGGCTTTATACGTAGGCACTAGCTTAGAAGGTAGTTTAAGAATGGACATTAGTAGGTAGGCCACTCTCTATAAGAAATTCTGCAGCCTATACGGCTGCCGTCTCGCCCGGATCCCCCAGGATATCGCTAGCACCTATACCCAGTACGCTAGGCTCTATATATACGACCTGTTCCTCGCTGCTGTGTCGCTAGACGCGTTCCTTGCTACCCTGTAGCCTAGCATCCCTGCCGACCTCGATTTCTAGTGTAGCAGGGTAGTCCTATTAGCAGTGTCGCTTACAGTCCTCCGCTGCGTTAAGGGTTCAGCGCTTAAGGTCTGCAATACCGCGATTATCCTTAGCGATAAGATTCTACTATAGCAGATTTGCTACCTTAAGATCCGTTACAGCGGCCTTAGTAATAGCTACTACTGCTGCGCATTCGAGCGATTCGTTGCCTAATACGAAAACCTGCAGATAATTACCTACGCCGACAACGACAATAGGGGCACCTGCGCCTACGGCACCGCCCTCTGCTGCCAGCTTATCCTCGCCGCTGCCAACCCGCTAACTGCATCTATCCTAGCCTACAACATCGACTTAAGCGCGACTAGTATCTACTAACTGTAAGTACTATATAGGTTTCCAATTGGAACTTTTCCTCTTAAAGCTCTAATTAGAAGGTTACTCTACAGACAAGGCTAACATGTAATAGGCAGCATAGGCATAACACCTAGTTCCGGTTCTTTTACTAGTATACAAAGGCACACTTGCACTAGGCAGCCCTAGATAGCTGCTATACTATTGCTAAGTATATAATCGACGTATCCCTAAAACAGAAGATGCTAGTTAAGCTTCTGCTCGAGCACTGTATATACTACCGAGAGAAAGTAATCGTTTAGTACAACGAGCCCGTTAGTATAATAATAGCTAAGATTATCTTAAGTATCTACAGTATAGGTTACTGCATTATCCGAACAGGTCTAAAGCAACAAGACTAGAGCGAGTCGGAGGACGACTTTAACAAGTTACCCGACTGTATAGCTATATTAATGTCTTCTTAGACTAGCGCTAAATCGTCCAACCTCTAGTACGGCGGACATGTCTAGATTATTATAGATTATATCGGGTTTACCCTCCTTAGCTAGATAATCGGCCGCTTATGTCGGATTGGCCAAAAGCATACGGTTAAGGTATACATGCTAACACTGGACGAGACGATCGATCAATATCTATAGCACGACTACTAGTAGCGATACTTTAACTAGCTTAACGCTATATATACCGTCTCTAAGCACATTATACGCCAGTATATGCACAGCCTAGACCCCCAGACTGCTGCAGAGGTTACTAGTTCCGTTAAGGAGTGGAGAGACGTAGAGGGGCGCCTCCGCTACTGTATCGCCGACGCTATAATGCGGAAGGTATTTAGCATCTATACCTTACAACTAGGCTCAGTATAGAAGGATGTAAAGCGGCCTACTATAAAGAATCTAGAAGCCGAAGAGATTGTGCAGCGTTACGCGTAGGGCGGCGCTATCGCCTGCCAACTGCAGTACTAGCTGCAACACTCGCTAGATAAGGCTACCGACCCCTACGCTACCGCTGACCCCTACGCTACTGCCTCGCAGCTCGGCCTATGCAAGCAGCACGCGCTGCGGAAAGTAGCCTGCCCCGTCGCCCCTCTTAGGTAGCAGTATATACTCTATACTAACGAAGATGCCAAGCTGGACTTTAAGCATATAGTCTGAATGCTAACAGCTGCTACTAAGGTAGTATTTAACACTAGGGAGCTAGATAAGAGGGTTTTCTATAGACTAGTCGGTAAGTTCAAACGACCCCCCTACTAATGCAATATAGGCTTCTAATTGGAAGTTTTTCTTCTGTCTACTGTTGCAGACTTATCTTCTAATTAGAACTTTCGCCTTAAGCTTCTATTTAGAAGGCTAGTCTACACTTCCTCCTAGTATTTCTTAGCAGCTTAGTTCTAATTGGAAGCCTAGGTTGCATCGCAGCATGTTAGATATAGGTTGCCTAGCTACTAACGCAGTTATAGACTACCTATACTATATCGCGGACTATACCCTTAACGTTAACCTAGTGTTTATTAAAGCCGTCCAGGAAATCGAGGCTACTCGCGATAACAGCGAGCGCCCGGGTACGCCTCCGCCGCTGCGCCTAAGTCCTCCCTGCCTGCGTACTGCTCTACCTTAGAATCGACGACTACCTTATTAGGCTGTTAAAGCGGAACATCGCTGACATTACTACCCTATACATATTCTCCAACATCCAAGCCCTTCGATAGTGGTCCTAACCAATCACTACTGCACGCAGGCAATTCCGACCTACCTAGAAAGCCTTCGATGTTAGGCCTCCGTTATTGGCTTCTTACCCTACAAACACCCTATATACTGGCTACTGCTACAGCAATTAGGCTATAGACAGACACAGTCGCAGACAGACACTGTTGTAGAGTGTTAGTCGCTGCAGACAGACACAGTCAGAGACAATACAGTTGCAGACAGGTACAGGTAGGCAGCTGTAGACAGACACAGTTGCTGCAGACAGACACTGCTGCAGACAGACACTGCTACAGACAGACACTGCTACAGACAGACACCGCTCTAGACAGACACTGCTGCAGACTAAGATATGCAAACAGACACAGTCGCTATAGACAGACACAGTCGCAGCAGACAGACACTGCTATAGACAGACATCGCTGCAGACAGACGACAGACATAGTTGCTGCAGACAGACACAGTCGCAGACAGACACTGCTGTAGACCGACACTGCTGCAGACCGATATACGCAAACAGACACAGTCGCTGTAGACAGACACAGGCCCTACAGACAGGTACTGCTACAGACAGAAGACACTGCTATATACAGACACTGCTGTAGATAGACACTGCTACAGACAGACACTACTACAGACAGACACTGCTGCCGACAGATACTGCTACAGACAATACTACTGTAGACTAACATAGTTACAGACAGCTATAGGCAGGCAGCTATAGGCAGGCAGCTACAGACAGGGTCAGTTGCAGACAGACACGGTTGCTGCAGACACAGTTGCAGCAGACAGATACAGTCGCTGCAGATACGGTTGCAGATAGGCAAGGTTGCTGCAGACACAGTTATAGCAGACAGGCACAGTCGCCGCAGACACAGCTGTAGACAGGCACGTTCGCTATAGACATAGTAGCAGACAGACACGGTCGCAGACAGGTACGGTTGCTGCAGACACAGTCGCAGCAGATAGGCACAGTCGTCGTAGACACAGCTACAGACAGGCACGTTCGCTGCAGACACGGTCGCTGCAGACACGATCGCAGGCAGACACAGTAGCAGACAGACACAGTAGCAGACAGACACAGTAGCAGACAGACACGGTCGCTGCAGACACGGTAGCAGGCAGACCCGGTAGCAGGCAGACCCGGTAGCAGGCAGACACGGTAGCAGGCAGACATAGTAGCAGGCAGACACGGTAGCAGGCAGACACAGTAGTAGGCAGATACAGTAGCAGACAGACACAGTCGCCGCAGACACAGTTGCAGACAGATATAGTCGTAGGCAGGCACGCAGCTACAGACAGACACAGTCGCAGGCAGGTATCGCGATAGACAGACACCGACGCAGACAGGTACAGTTAGATTAGAAACATTTTGCTATATATAAGTACTAGATGCCCGCTGCCTATATATAAATAACGAGGACTACAACTTATAGCAACCATTTCGGCAATGTGCACTTCTAAATAGAAGCTAGTTATAGATAACGGCCAGGTAGGTATAGATAACGGCCAGCGACTATAGATAACAGCTAGGTAGGTATAGATAACGGCTAGGTAGGCAAGGATAACGGCCAGCTAGGCATAGATAACGGCCAGCTAGGTATAGATAACGGCCAGCTAGGTATAGATAACGGCCAGCTAGGTATAGATAACGGTTATAGATAACGGCCAGCTAGGCATAGATAACAGCTAGCTAGGCATAGATAACGGCTAGCCGGGCATAGATAACGGCCTGCTAGGTATAGATAACGACCAGCTAGGCATAACGGCTAGCCGGGCATAGATAACGGCCTGCTAGGTATAGATAACGACCAGCTAGGCATAGATAACGGCTAGCTAGGTATAGATAACGGCTAGCTAGGCATAGATAACGGCTAGCTAGGCATAGATAACGGCTAGCTAGGCATAGATAACGGCTAGCTAGGCATAGATAACGGCTAGCTAGGCATGGACAACGGCTAGCTAGGCATAGATAACGGCTAGCTAGGCATAGATAACGGCTAGCTAGGCATAGATAACGGCTAGCTAGGCATAGATAACGGCCAGCCGGGTATAGATAACGGCTAGCTAGGCATAGATAACGGCTCTGCTAGGCATAGATAACGACCAGCTAGGCATAGACAACGCCTAGCTAGGCATAGATAACGGCTAGCTAGGCATAGATAACGGCTAGCCGGGTATAGATAACGGCTAGCTAGGCATAGATAACGGCTAGCTAGGCATAGATAACAGCCTGCTAGGCATAGATAACGACCAGCTAGGCATAGACAACGGCTAGCTAGGCATAGATAACGGCTAGCTAGGCACAGATAACGGCCAGCTAGGCATGGATAACGGCTAGCCAGGCATAGATAACGGCCTGCTAGGCATAGATAACAGCCAGCATTAGACGACAACTGTCTGATTTTATTATACAACACCAATTATACGACGGACCACAACTTATAGCAACTATTCTAGCAATGTGCACTTCCAAATAGAAACATTTGTATACAATTAGAACGGTAGCATTAGGACTATAAGAACGGCCACACCGTCGCTATCTAAGTAAGGCTTTTGGCTATCTGCGCTACGATAACAGCTCCCCAGTCCCGGAAGACAGCTATTCCAATCTCAATCTGCCGGCCGCACACTGCCCAGCCTCTTGAAAAAAAAAAAAACACATCCCTTGCAGGCCGTAATTCCACTTAGAACCTCGATCGACGATCGTACCTATCTATACCTGCAACCTGCACTTCTAATTAGAACCTCGATCGACGATCTTACCTATCTATATCTGCAACCTACACTTCTAATTGGAACTCGATTAACGATCTTACCTATTGACATCTGCAACCTACACTTCCAATTGGATTATCGAGGATCAAATTCTATTATCCCTATGTGCCAACCAACCTTCTATTTGGAACATCCGTCGCCGACCTCTGCGCAAAGCTCCAAATGGAACTCTACTTTGCAACAGAGCATACTATCTACTAATACGTCCAGGGCTTTAGTAGTCTATAGCCCGGCCTCCTACATCCTACTAACCAACTCGGGGGCGCACTTAGCTAGACTCTTAAGCATACCTGCAACCTACACATCTATTTGGAAGACTTACTACAACAGCCAGTTAACAAGATTCCAATTAGAAGCCTACTCTGCAACTAAACACATACATCCACTTTCAATATATGTTAAGCACTAGCACCGACGACAACCTAGGCTGCTACAACATGTCCTGTACTCTATTAGGGGACACTATACCAGCAACCTTCGATAGAGTCTTTATATACCTTTCCGAATACCGCATTATCCTCTGCTAGATATGCCAATATGCTATTGTCCTAACCGAAGTTAAGGGGCACCTAGCTGCCTATTACCGAGCGCTGTCTGCCGAAGAACGATAGGCGCTCGTAGGCGAGTTCCGCCAATTTATCGACATCGCACAGTTACTACAAGAAGTTAGATAGCCCAGCCCTACCGACAGCTGCGTCTAGGGTTTCCTAATCCACTACAACAGTTTCTGATGTACATATACCGACAGTGTAGGTAGGCTATACAACTAACTCTTTTAATCTATATAACGGATACAAGTACATTGCAGGACTGAACATAGATAGAAGAACGAGCAACAGCGCGGCGGCAACAAACGGATACAGAAAAGGCAAACACCTAATTAGATATAGGTCGACAGAGTCTGTACCCAAAGGTTCTTCTAGGCTAAAACATACGGCTAGAACCAGCTGTTTAAGGTCGCTCGGGCACCTACACAGGAGACACAAGTGCTCTATCCTAGCTAAGGTAACTCTTTCCTTAATACATAGCTCGCTAAGTTCGACTAAGTCCAGCACGCACTCGCCGGTTACGCCGATGTAGTTACTAACGACATATACGTCTATCGATTAGCCTTAAAGCTATAGCTGCTCTACCTTAGAATCGACGACTACCTTATTAGGCTGTTAAAGCGGAACATCGCTGACATTACTACCCTTCTAAACAGAGCCTACGAACCCGCGCTCTTCGACATTATTGCTTTGGCAGAAGCAGCTATCGACGATGCAGTAAACTAGTGCACTAAGAGCAGTCCTGCCCCTACCCTAAATAATGCACGAAAGGTCGCCCTCGCCTAGTTTTACATTAAAGACTACTACTTATTCCGCTTTCGCTGGTACAAAGATGCTGCGACTATCCCTAAGTATGTCTATGTCCTTAAACGTGTACTGGCCTACCTCGGACGGTTGCTTTAACTGGACGAGGCTAGGTTCTAAGCCCTCTACGTACTAGGGGCTAAGTTACTGTTCCGACTACAAAGCGTTGTATTGTTAGCGCAACAGCGCTATAACTAGGACAGCCTTAATACTATCGTTTTACAAGGCTATTCTATAGAGGACACATATCCCCTCGTTAGGCGGTTTATTCGCTCCCTCTTCTACTAGCCTATCGACACCCGGCTATTCCAATCCCCTCTAATTAGCTTCGTCGCCCTCCTTACTATTATCCCCTCTACGAAAAGCTAGATCGAGCCAGGCAACCTAAACACGCACAACTCTGCCCTTATCTAGATTAGGCAAATCCTCGTATTTAACAAGGCTCTTAAAGGAACTACTAGCAACAGTAATAACGACGGCGTCCTTAGGGCTATCTAATACACTATGCAGAGTGTCGTTGCCTGTAAAACTGCTTTCTGCGAACTCGTCTGCTAGAGAGGGTACCTCTTTCGGGTTAGCTAGGGCCTGGTCTCCTCTAACTAGGCTAGCTGGGACAGTTCCTACAGTACTATTATCTTCTAGGACGTTACTATCTGTATAACCGACATTGTTACTCTAATTAAGAGCTGCTACCGTAGCTGCATCGAGATCCTTTAGCGAGACCTCCTCTTTAATCGACTGTATCTATAGGTCTATGCTACCTAACTGTACGACTGGCTTAATAATACTACTATGCACTACTCCTTCCTAACAGAAGAACGGAACGTAGAGATCCTCTAGAAGCCTTGTCGACACCTTCTTAATATTACTACCTAGTGCCCTACCCTGCGCCCCCTCTAGGTTAATTCCTAATAGTACGTATAGAAGGACCCAGCTATCGCAACCTTTAAGGCGTCAGTATAGGAGTTTCTTAACCGCTTCGCCTTACTCTTGCTTATAGCTAGTAGACAACCGGTTCGAGAACCCGAATTCCTAAGCGCTACTTAGCGCAACATACAGAACCTGCAGTCTATTACTATCCGCGAAGCCAGCATTATAATTTACTATACATACACTAAGCAGAAGAACGTAACTAGGTAGACGAACAACAACATCCGATTCCTATTTAGCCCCCTTAAACAAGTCCTTCTCGACTTCCTTACCCTTATCCAGCTATTCTAGGAACTCTTGTTTAGCTAGACACACCCTACTATCGAGTTCTGTCCGTTCCTATAGACATTCTACAACAAAGTATAGGAATAGTAAAGGGTAAGCAACAATCTTCGGTCTGCTACAGTCCTCGCTAGTTTAGACCGATTCGGTATAAGGGTTTGGCGCTACCTAACTGTCGCTATCGTTAAGCGCTACTTTAACAGGTACGCCGACCTGTTCGACACTAACCTTAATAAGGACAATCCTAACATTGCTAGAGGATCCGACATAGCCGCTATTATAGCCGAACAGCGCAATTACACTGTCTAAACTGCTAACCGACAGTACGCTAACTTACCGTTCGGAGCGGCCGCTAACCTCTAGGACGCCGCTGTCGAGGGAGGCTAGGACGTGTCCCGACTATAGCAGAATTTTCTTAACGTCCCTCGCCTCTTACCCTAGGTTAGGAAGGCGTATGCCTAGCCGGCCCTATCGCTCGTCTAGCGTCTTAAGTTTAACTATCGCTCTATACAGCGCGTCTACGGCCTCCCGGACCTTCTGTCCTAGGCCTGCAATATATACTACTAACTAGATATACAATAGAAGAGCGAGGGGCAGGCAGAGGCTATAGCAGCTGTAGCATCTCTCGAGTGCCGACTCGTCGTCATCCTCCCTACTAGCGCTAGCAAGAGCCTACTGTTTATAGTCCTGTATACGATGCCTGGGGCCTACACTACTGTACTAGTCCTCCTACTTATCGCCCTCTGGATTAACATGCAGGCGCGACTCGTTAAGCGATCTATCGAGCACATTGTATAGGCACCAGGAACCACTACTAGCGCCCTACTCGTTATCGTTAGCGCTAAGGCAGCCTGCTCCTAGGAATTCCTAGGGTACCTTGTACGCCTCGCCGTCCAGCGTCGACTCGACCAGATTATTATTAACGAATGCCACTTTACTGTTACTGCTGTGCTATACCGCCCCTGCTTCTATAACTTTGCCGAGCTAACTAAGTTTACTATACAAATCCTCTATCTGACTGCAACCCTCCCCCCTACTATGCAGGCCGAATTTGAGCGCAACAACCGGTTAAGCCTGCCCCAGGTTATCCGCTATAGCACTAACCGAACCAACATTGTCTATCGAATCGAAGGTTGGCCTCGATCTACTACATTTATAGCATAGGCTGTCGCCTAGATCCACTGGCACCGCTGCACGTATACGACGACAGAGGAGTCTACCGACCGTATCCTTATCTTTGCATAGACTCGCCTTACAGCAGAAAGGCTTGCCTAGGATATAGGGTGCCCATTCCTTACATCCTAGAGCGGCGGGCCTAACGAGAAGGCTGCGATCCTAAACACCTAGCTCGTATATACAGCTAATCTATACCTCGTTGCTACGCTAGCGCTTAGAGAGGGGTTTGACAGCCCTAGCGTCTGCATTGTTATCTACGTCGAACCCCTGTATTCCTTACTCGAATTCGCCTAGGGCTTAGGCAGATATAGTCGGGACGGACGCTGGGCGTACTCTACTGTCCTCTTCGATCCCGATACCTCTAACTGGCACTTACTAGACCGCACCGAATACGCCTTTAAGCATAGAGATAAGAGGGCCGAGGCTCCCTAGTAGTTGCAGAGGGAAACATCGGCAATGCGACGATATCTCGGCTATAGGGAATGTAGCCGCCTTACCCTGTCTACCTATCTCGACGGTCTCGACCTACAAGTCTTATATACAAGTGGTCCGAGAGGACAAGAGCTGTACGAGTTTTGCACGAGCTACTATAGGGAATCGTTCCCCAACTATGCTATAGACAACTAGGTAGCGGTTACCGCTAGTTAACAACTGGCCGACTATACAATACCCGTCGCCGACTACCCAATGTCTACTGCTGAACACTCTATGCCCTATCAACCTACGCACGCTGCCGACTATCCTATGCCTGCCGCCGACTATCCTATACCTGCCGCCGACTATCCTATGCCTGCCGCCGACTATCCTATGCCTACTGCCGACTATCCTACGCCTGCTGCCAACTATCCTATGCCTGCTGCCGACCTCTATACTACCGACTACCCTATGCCCAATACCGACTACCGACCGCCAACCGCCAACCGCATACTACCGACCGCTAACTACTATATACATACCCTTAACCGCCTAGTATCTGCTGTCGAGCGACAGGTGTCCAACGCTTCCGCTAAACAGTCCGTCGCTGCTAGGCAATACTACAACCCAACCCGCTAAGATGAAGTATACTGTATAAACTTAGAGCGCAACCTTACCGCGTTATACTGCTGTCTGTACTGTGTTACTGCATACCCCGAAGATAGCGGTTACTTATTTAACAAGTGTCGATACTTCGCCAGCGTAATTAGACATAAGAAGGCTACTTAGAAGCAGAAGAACCAACAGCCTGTCCCTCGATAATATGCCTGCTACTACTGCTTCTTCCCTTAGGCTATATGCAAGAGTTAGCAACAAGAGACGAAAGCATAAGGGTGCCGATTTCGAGATATCTTCTAGCCGTTAATCGTCGGAGCTTACGAGAGTAACATAGTTAGTCGCGCTTAGCTCGAGGAACAGTTCTAAGAAAAGCTACCAGACATCGAAAAGTTTCTTAACTAGGCGACAAGCGGTACCAGGTTCTGCCGCTAACAGGCTATTAACGGCATACATGTATGCGCGGCTGTCCTCGAGTTCCTAAATAACAAGTAGGCCTAGGCTACTATCTATACTATATGTATAGTGGGTTCGGAGTCGATTATAGTAAGGGGTAAGGCTCGGGCACTCTAAAGCAGGTTTGTATATAACAAGCCAGAAATAGAAGGACACAATGCAAAGTGGCTTTCTAATTAGAAGACAAACATATAATGCAAAGTAGCATTCTAATTGGAAGACAAACATATAATGCAAAGTGGCATTCCAATTAGAAGACATAAATACACTGCAAAGTGGCATTCTAATTAGAATACAAACATATAATGCAAAGTAGCATTCTAATTAGAATACAACTACACCAGCATACAGAATCCAGTATGCGCATAGGAACCTACAGCCGACGTCGACCCCTCCACCGGTTAACCCGCTGCAGCTAGCAGAACCGGCAGCTACCGGCAATATATATATATTCTAGGCACACCTGCTAACTGCACTTCCAATTGGAAGACACATCTACAAACTGCACTTCCAACTGGAAGACACTTCTGCTAACTGCACTTCTAATTAGAAGACACATCTACGAACTGCACTTCCAACTGGAAGACACTTCTGCTAACTGTACTTCTAATTGGAAGACCGACTTCTATATCTTCCAATTGGAAGCGCACTCTGCAGCTAAAGCCGCTAGCCTAAACAGCTAGGCTGACTGCCTATACCGGGTAGAGGGTGTAACCGAAATATTAGGCACAGGTGCTAACTGCGACTCCAAATGGAAGACTACTGTGCATTCCCCGGGTTAATCTTCTAATTGGAAGGACACTTTGCAATCGAGACTAACAGGTCGAACAGCTGGCCTACTGTAGCCTACTGTTATGTGCTGCGTCCGGCGACGGAGGACCCAACCACCGTCTAGCAGTATGTCGACCCTCTAACGACGAGCACACCTGTCGAGTATGTAGGCACTCTTCTAACAGGCTAACTACCTAACAGTATACACCGATACCCAAGCACCTGGCCTATTGTAGGACGCATAATATTAGGCATAGTTGCAAACCCTATTTCTAATTAGAAGGCCGACACAGCTACCTAGCGCTACCTGCTACCTAGCGCCGCCTGCTACCTAGCGCTAGCCTGCCACCTAGCGCCAACCTGCTACCGAGAAGAGCTTACAGCCGCCGAGACTAACTACTAGGCACGACACTCGAGTGCTATAGCAAGTTGCACACTGTGCTTCAAATTGGAAGTTTATCCGAAAACAGCCTTACCGCCTGTCTATTTAGAAGCCTACTTAGCAACTAAGGCCGACTAAGAGACTTAGGCTTGAACCGGAAAAGGCCGAATCCGTCCGCGCCAACAAAGAAAATACGTTATTGTTACGCCGTTCTATACAACAAGGTAAAGCCTAAGGCTACCGCATGCTCTACCTTACTTTACTTTGCTATATATAAGGCGACGCTAGTTATTTCTTACATACAGGTTATGCGCAGCGTCTACGTACAGGCCATACGCCGACCAAACACGCGACCTGACTATCGACGACAAGTTCACCTAACTGACGCTGTTAGTAGGTCCGGAAGGTTCCGCAGCGTCCTCTGTAAGCAAGCACCTTACCTGCATACAAAGCAACCTGCCGCTTCGAGACAATAAAGAGCGAAAGCGGCACTAATAAGCCTATTACCTT
>JACWNB010000106.1:0-19098 GCA_016165855.1 Pseudocercospora ulei
CAAAGGAACTGCCTATCAGTTCCTTTATATAGATACCTAACCTTAAGTTTCTAAACTAAGATTCTTAAGCCCTTTACATTAGGAACTAATCTTACTGTTAGTAACTGCAGTAATATAACGAAGATAGACGGCGACATCCCTATAGAACCTACGGCTATATAGGGGCATATACACTGCGCGTACGAGGAGCTGCTAGAACACAGGAGGCAGCTCGAGCAGTAAGTAAGCCACTAGGCTGCGATAATTTCCTAACGGGAACAGGAGCTACGACAGCTTAGGGCGTCCGATCGCGATCCGACCCCTACGACGACGAACACGATAGCCTACACCCCAACCCCTAAGAGCAAACTCCCTAACGTTACTACGTACGATAGTAAGGCTCCGGCCGAGTACCCCTCCTAGGCTGCCTAGATACGCTCTAAGCTTCTAGTTGACTTAGGAGCATACCCGACCGAGCTAGACAAGGTAGTATACCTCTTTAGGAGGTTAAAGGGCAGGGCGGCAGCACGGATTCTGCTGTACTACGAGACGGCTATTGCCAACTCGGCAATAGCTACGATAACGATACTCTAGGCAGCTCTTAACAAGAGCTACGAGGACCTAGACTGCAAGAGCTAAGCACTCCTACAGGTTAATACGATAAAGCAAGGACGCAAGACTATACAAGAATTCCTCGCGGAATATAACTAGACTCTCGCAGAGGCAGGAGGTCTCTAATAGGAGGACAGGATAAAAATTACCTCTTTAGAGGTAGGCCTCTCTAAGGAGATTATAACGGGAATAGTAGGCGTAATGCGACCAGCTACGTACAGGGAATTCTGCGATCTCCTTAGGATAGTTGACGACTAGCAGCGCAGGCTCGGACAGATAAGCCGCGCTTACGAGATAAGACAAACCCCTCTAGCAGCAGACGGACGCTATAGACTAGGAACTAACGACGACAAGGGTAGCGGCAGCTGTCGCCGTACAGCTAAGGGCTGCTACCAAAATGGGCGCAATAGGTAGACATAGCTACCCTTAACAAGAGGCGAGCAGAAGGGAGCTGCTACAGATATAGCAAGATAGGCTATACTGTACGGAATTGCAGGCTTTTGCTAGTAGAGAGATCTAGGGGACGGCCGAGCACCGCAAGGGTAGCAACTGCGGCGCCCTAACAAGAGGATTAGGAGTCCTACTCGGACGATAACGAGTCGGGAAAAGAGTAGCCTCTAAGCGAAGGCTCTGCTAGAGGCGTATACGAGATAGATTGCTAAATTAAAGCACTACTTAGCTATCTTTTAAGAGCAACTATATAACGACTACGCCGTTTATCGTATAGCCAACGTTAAATAGGTCCGCAACGGTACGGACATTAATTAACACAGAATGTTTAGTGTACAGAGTAATTAGCGAAGACTTCGCACAGAAACACCGGATTAAGACGACCCCTACTGTACCTGTACGTATGTTGGGCATTACCGGGCGAGGACTGGACATTACCTATATAGTGAAAGTAACGATAGAGATACAGGGACACTATAAGCAGGACTTATACCTCTATATCGTACGGGACAAGTTAGGGTATAACCTAATACTAGGGAAGCTATAGATAGAGCGCTAGAGGGGCAAGCTAGACGTTGGACGAGGACGGCTATACCTGGCAGTAACGAGGCAGAGGCTCCAAAACTAAGGGAGGGCCCTGCAGGACGACAACGCTGCAGCCAGAGTCAATACGTCGACGAAGCAGGGCCCCCGAGACCAGGGGAAGGCCCTACAGGGTAACAATGCTAAGGCTAAAATCAACACAGCGACAGCAGACATCGAGAAGGCATTAGCGCCTAAGAAAGTAACAGACCCATATACGAAGCTCCTAAGGGAATATGCTAGATACCTAGACCTCTTCGAGCTAAAGTCGGCCTTAAAACTGCTGCTATACTGAGGAGAAGGGATTAACTACGACATCTAGCTAGAGCCCCGTCCAGATAGGAGTCTGCCGGAGGTACTGTACAGACTGCTATATAGAATGTCCTTTAGGGAACTTCTAGTACTGCGCAAGACATTGAACGACCTGCTTGCTAAAGGTTTTATTTAGGCAAGTACCTCGTCCGTAGGAGCCCTAGTACTGTTTGTCTATAAGGAGGGGAAGGCAGGCTTGCGTTTCTGCGTAGACTACAGAGGCATTAACGCGATCACTAAGAAGGACCGGTACCCCCTACCCCTTATAAAGGAGACTCTCGGACGGATCAGCGAAGCAAAGTAGTTTACTAAGCTTAACGTAGTCTCGGCCGTCTACAAGATACAGATTAAGGAAGGCTGTAAATAGATAACCGCCTTCTGTACGAGATATAGTCTTTTTACGTAGCTTATTACCCCCTTTAGCCTTGCCAACGCACCGGCAACCTTCTAAAAGTACATTAACAAGTCCTTGCAAGGGTTACTAGACGACATCTGCTCGGTGTACCTTAACGATACCCTGGTTTTTACAGACGGCACCTATACAGATTACGTACAGGACGTTAAGAAGGTGCTAGACCGACTGTAGCAGGCTGGCTTGTACCTCGACATCGACAAATGTAAATTCGGTGTCCAGCGTACGAAATACCTAGAGTTTATTATCGAGGCAGGGAAAGGCATTAGCATAGATAGGAAGAAGATTAATGCTATTAAGCAATAGAAGCCGCCTACAAACGTTAAGGGCGTACAGGAATTTCTTAGGTTTGCCAACTTCTACCGCCAGTTTATACAGAACTACTCGGAGATCGTACGCCCCTTAGTTAAGCTAACATATAAGGACAAGCAGTTCAAATAGACGGACGAATACGATAGCAGCTTTAACAAGCTAAAGGAGCTCTTTACTACAGGACCAACGCTTGCTGCCTTCGACCTAGAGCGTACGATAATACTAGAAACTAACTCTTCTAGGTACTGCATTAGAGGTATCCTGTTACAGGTAGGCTCGGACAGACTCCTATACCTATACGTATATTTCTCTAAGAAGAACTCCCTAACTAAGTGCAACTACCCTATCTACGACAAGGAGTTGCTGGCCGTCGTACAGTGTTGCGAAGCATAGGATAGAGAACTCCGCTTAGTGCCCGAGTTCCTCGCCCTAACTAACTACAAGAATCTAGAGTACTTTACACAGCCCCGGAAGCTGTCTAAGAGGCATATACAATAGGCAATGTACCTAAGCCGGTTTAATATAAGACTCCAGTATCGCAAGGGTAAGGACAACAGTAGGGCCGACGCGTTATCTAGACGGGACCAGGACATACCAACGACGTACAAGGACGACCAGTTAAAGTTACGAACATTCCAGATGTTTAAGGAGGAGCCAGGCAAGGAGACTATCTGCCTAGTAGCGACATACCTATAGGAACCCTAACTGCAAGTATAGGAAGAGGCAGTAGAAAAGGACGAGGTGTACTAAGGGGCCTGTACAGCGATCTAAGGAGGACAGCGGAAGCTCCTAGTAGAGCTCTATCTTAAGGTGTCGGCAGTAGAGTGCTTAGTAGACAAGGAGAACAACCTAAAGTTTAGGAATCGGATTTAGGTCCTAGCAGACGAGAAGCTCTGTACAAGCTTAATACAACAGGCATACGATTCTGTAGTAACCGGGCACCTAGGGCGTAAGGAGACGTACAGCATTGTCGCTAGGGACTACTACTAGCTAGCGATAGCGAAGGACATCTGCAGGTTCGTACAGAACTGCGATATATGCAGACGGACAAAGCCCTAGCGTAAGCTAAAGTATAGGCTGCTAAAGCCCCTACCGATACTAGACCGGCCCTAGCAAGACCTAACAGTGGACTTTATTACAGACCTCCCTAAGAGCGACAGACAGCGGAATATTATAGTAGTTACGGACAAGTTAACGAAGGGGGTAATACTAGACGGAATAGACTCTATTACGGCTAAGGACACTGCCTAGGCATTTATACAGACGACGTTTAGCAAGCACAGGTTCCCTTAGTCAATTGTATTAGACTAGGGCATACAGTTTACAAGCTAGCTCTAGGCAAGGGTCTGCCAGTTGCTAAAGGCAGAACGTCGCCTATCGACCGTATAGCACCTGCAGACGGACAGGGCGACGGAGAGGGTCAATTCGACGTTGGAAGCGTACCTCTAAGCGTACGTCGACTATAACTAGACGAACTGGAACCGACTTGTCCCTATAGCGGAGCTAGCTATTAACAGCTGTACGGCTGTTGCTACAGGATTGTCCCCCTTCTTTATAGCCTATAGATACGACTATTCCCTACTCCTACCGACCCTAAGAGGTAATACTACGCCCCCTGTACGATCCCTAATTCAGCAGGGAGAGGCTATCGTACAGACGATTACAAACGCCTATTAATAGGCGAAGGCGAGCCTAGCTATAGCTTAATAGAATGCAGAAGAGCAGGCTAACAAGGGACGGCATGCTATACTAAGGTACGAGGCAGGGGATAAGGTCTAGCTAAACTAGCGAAACATCTGTACGGACCGGCCGAGCAAGAAGCTAGATTGGAAGAACCGGAAATTTACGGTAGTCCAACCAGTAGGAACATACGCTGTACAGCTCGACACTCTCCTAGGGATCTACCTAGTCTTTTACGTAGACCTCGTACAGCTAGCGAACACGGACCTCCTGCCGTACTAGATAACAGACGACGCGCGCCTACCAGCAATTATAACCGAGAGCTAAGAAGAGTATAAGGTAGAAGGAATCCTTAAGAGCTAAAGGAAGCGGAAGAGAGTAGAGTACCTAGTAAAATAGAGAGGATAGGCAGAGCCTACGTAGGAACTGTACAAGGCCCTACAGGACACAACTGCGCTAGACAGGTAGGAGGAGAACTACCCCCCTGCCCTAGTTACAGTAACACTACGCTATATAGCGGAAAAGGGCATAATCTACCCTAAGGACAGGACAGCCGCTAGCAACTTAAGTTACTAAAGGATCGAGAATTACGACGTAGGACACTATAGGATCCTACCAACACGACACTGTACGACACTATACGGAAGAAGGGCTAGAGGAAGGGAACAGCCAGAAAACAGGAGGGAAGGGAAATAGAAGTAAGAGGGGTTAAGAGCGACACTGTCCGAAAACTTTTATATGCTACCTTAAGGTAGCCTACTAGCCACTACCCTAGGGACCTAGGCCAGCCAACTCCATACCTATAATCTCAATTACCTCCTAGATAGAAGGGGCCCTAGCACTAGGAAAAGTAGAAGGGTAGCTTAGCAACACCCTGCTGCTAGTTAATATAGCACCTAAGATGTCAGCTTAGACCGTACAGAAGGCAGGGACCTGTACGAACTAGAAGCGAAGCTGCTAGTCGAGCTGGACACTCTATTGCTAAAGGTAAGAATAGGAGGGGGACACTAGCTGGACAGGCGGAAGGAGAGCTAGCAACTATAAGAGAACTACGGCGGGGAACGGCCGGACGGGATGCGTAGTATAACAGTAGTAGCTAGTAGTAGTAATAGTAGTAATAGTAGTAGTAGCGGACGGCTAGGCGGACAGGTAGCAGATAGGGGGAATAAAGAAGAAAAGAGAAGAAGTAAGAGAGAGAAAGGGGAAAGGGTTTATATACAGGGTAGTAGCTGCCTGCTATATAGGGCAATAACAACTAGGGCAGCTGCTACAACTGTATAAAGGAGGACAAACGAGGCAACTACAATCTAGGGCCTATACGAGCGACGGCCTACTGGACGACCAGACGGAGGTAGGAACATCTACCTAGGAGTAAACTCTAGGCGACAAACCTAAGGACAGGGACAGAGCTAGATAGCCCGGTAGCGCCGGACCGTACAATTAGGACGCGGAGTGTATAGCTAGAGGCTAGAGGGTAGGAGGAGAATAAATAGACAGGACCGAGCACCTCCTGCACCTTTGTAACCGTTTGTAGGCCTCCTCTGCCTTAGCCTCGGTATCCTTAAATTGGCAAACGGAATAGGGCAAGTTTAGGTAGAAGCGATCTAGCACTACCTACCTCCCCTGTCTACAGATTCTCCTCTGCTCTAGCTATAGGATCTAGGAAGATAAGTCTAAGGTTGCAACAGCAGAGAGGGAGGTCGACAGGCAAGTGTCTAGGCAAAGACGGGAAAGCGCTACCTGCTAGAGGAACAGCTAAGGGTATACGACTCGCCGTTGTACGAAAGAAGTACTATAAGAAGGGAGGGAGGGTATTATTAGAGGGCGCTGCCCAGCCTAGGTCCTAGACCTAAGCTAGCCGTCGCCCTAAGGACTGCAACTTAGCAGCGCTAGCACGACCCTACCCTCTGTACAGAATTACCGATACGACCCTACTACTATATAGAGAGATAATCCTAAAGCCCTATACAGAGGGAAATAGCCGCCCCTCCGAACAGAGGGAAAACTCTGCACTACTATATAGAGGGAGAACTCCTAATCCTCTGTATAGAGTGTAAACCTTATACCCCTATATAGAGGGAAATTGCTAGCTTAGCTTTGTAGGTACAAATTGTATAGCAGTAGACGACGAAGGAACTGCCTATTAGTTCCTTTATATAGATACCTAACCTTAAGTTTCCAAACTAAGATTCTTAAGCCCTTATAGGGAAAGTAGACCCTGCTATCTTTAGAAGCCTATAAGCAGACTATATAAACTAGTAAGGACTCCTATAGGTCTTTAGTAAACTCCCTTATAGTCTGTAAGCTTACGATAGGGCACTCGCTATTGTTGCTATAGATCTAGCAATTACTAGCGCTCTCTAAAATAATCCTATAGTCCCTCCTCTAAGGCCTACCTAGGATAAGATTTAGGGACAGAATATTAAAGGAGTAGAAGGTATCCTTCGTTAAGCATACTATACTAGCTGTATCTGCGATACGCAGTAACACTGTATATATACTGAAACAGTACCCCTGTTCCCCTATAAATCTATCGGCCCTTAGAAGGACTGCCCTAGGTATCTTTAGCGGGTCGTAGTAGAGAATTAACTTATAGGAGACAATATTAATATCTGCCCTATTGTCTAGTATATACTCTACCTTATAGACGTCTAAGGCTCCCTTAAGTAGTATAGCTTATATCCACTTAGCAGGGACGACTATAGGGCAGGTAATCGGGTCTTGCTCCTTACTTATAGTGCCTACTTCTAACCCTTAGGCAGCGCTAGATTATTTTCCGACCTCTATGTACCTATACCTAGCCTTCCTCTACTCGCTCTAGCTATACAGACCCTATTGGCCCTACTGTAGGAGCGACTATAGTAGTTATTGCTAGGACTATAGGAACCCGGCCTACTGTAGTTAGTTGCACTAGCTTAGGGACTAGAGCTGTAAAGGCTATAGACAGTGCTGCTGTCGCTAGCGCCCCTAGGGGCGTTATAGTGCTAGCTAAGATAGCTAGGCTAGTAGCAGTTGTAGCACCTTATAGGCTAGTCTAGGAAAGGCCGCTTCTAGAAACCCTCCTAATAGCTCGCTAGAGGCCCGCTTGCAGCCGGACGTTTTGAAGTGGCCGCTAATACGACGGCCTCCTATAGTGCCTTAGGCTTAGGGCACGATTAGTTTAGGTAGACCTGTGCCTAGCTACCTAGGGTAGCCTGTCCCTAGCGGGCTGCCTCCCTAGAGACGCCTAGCGCAGGCCTCGCTTGCAAGGTTAGAGCTGTTGCGGTGGTGGAAAGAGGTGGGACAGATTGATGGGGTGGACCCTGGATTTCGGCCCGGCCCGTCCGGGCCGAGCCGGGCCTTGGCACTACCACCACGAAAGCCTACTACCACCACTACATAGATTCCTTTCCCTCCTTAGTTCGAGATATAGTTATCAAAAAGGCCGTATTGAATCATATCTGCGTACCCGGATTATTATATCTCGAACTCACTTCAACAACACCCGCGCTGCGCAAAAGGGCCCGTCGAACTATCCGGAAACCCGAATAACGCACGCGCAACCACCACCAACAACACCTAAAGCACTGTAAGAAGATAGAAGGCTTCTTAGCGGTAGAGAGCGGCGTAACAGGCCGCCGCGGAAAGAGAAAGACTGACAGAGCGAACAGGCGCTCTAGTGTTATTGATAATAAGATTATTATCAGAGGTTTTACGGCGGAAGAGACCGCTAAGATCAAGGAACGAATAAGCGAATATAGGAAGATCTACGACTGCACGATCGAGGAACTGGAAGATTACGTAAACGAGAATAGGATAGGAAAGGTCTACGACGGAATAGACCTTATTAAGACGCTGTTCTACAGAACACTAGAAGAAAACAGACAGCTAAGAGAGGAAGTAGAAGCGGTAAGGGCCGAAAAGGAATCGGCAGAGACTATCGTCGACATGTTTAGAAACACTAAGCGTCGAATCGACTGGCGCAGCTAAAGGCGCTAAAGGATCAACTAGCTGATATTGAAGCAGCAAAGTCGCCGCCACCGCGTCGAGAAGAACAAGCAGAGACCGCCTTACTAGCGGCCTATAGTCAAGGTGGCACTACGATAACGCCACTGCCGGACCTACCGGTTTTCGGTAGCGGAGACCCTAAAGCGTAGGAGGCGTTTAAGAAGAAGATCAAGAATAAGATAAGCCGCGATTACGCAGCAAGCAGCGAAGAAGACAGACTGGCGTACTTAGAATCGCGATTGGAAGGTAAAGCTTTTTTCGCTAGTAGCGGACCTGGAGGAGGTAACCGCTAAGGAAGCGATTAAAGCGCTGGATCAACGCTTCGGGAGACCCCTTCCAGAAGAAGACAGCCGTAAGCAGCTAGACAAGATCAATCAGAACCGGCAGACGTTTAAAGAATTCTACGGACTGTTTAGGAAATATGCTATTAGAGCGAGAGTGGCAGAAGATAAGCAGCTACACCTGCTAAGGCAGAAGCTGAACCCTGAACTGGCCGCCGCTATAGCGTCTGTAGAAGAAGAAGACCTTAAGAGCTTCGTGCACCGAGCGAGAGTTACGGCGAGAAACTTGAGCGCTTACGCGAAATCACGCGAACCGATTTAGAAGCCGTCGCCGCAGACTACACGACCCCCTACGCCTTTCCGGAGAGCACTACAGCAGCCACCTTATCAGCCACAGCGTTCGTCGTTCGCCCCTACCTGTTTCGCGTATAGCAAGCCTGGCTACATCGCTACGAGATGCCAAGCATCGGATAAGCAGAAGCAGGAGTATCGCGTTATAAAGCAGCCGCAGCCGCCGCAGCCGCCGAGAAAGACTATACAAGCTATAGAGCCGGCTCAGAACGAAAACTGACAGTGTAGACGGTGGAGTGCAGCTAAGAATTATAGGAAAAGACTAGCTAGACGGATAGGCCCCCTATCCAGCATTGACAATAGGGCACCGAATCGAAGCGAATTGCCACGAGAAGAAAGCATTAACAGCTGCAGCGACCCGCTCTCGGCGGCGGTAGAAGTAAACACGGAAACAGCTATTATTCTTCCAATTATTGTCCACCCCCTTAACGGATCAAGCAAACCCCTCTAGCTGAAAGCTTTCATCGACACCGGAGCTCTTATCGGTGCAGCGATCCACCACCGACTGGTCCGGAAGCTAACGAATGGATACGGCTATCCGGTAGAACGTCGCGTCCCCGACGAAGATTTCGGCATACAACGGACAAGACACGGAAAGCGTCACGCACTACGTGCCGCTAAAGACTACGCTAGCTGGTCGAACTACGGAAGCGACGTTCCGGATAGCCGTATCCATTCGTTAGCTTCCGGACCAGTCGGTGGTGGATCGCTGCACCGATAAGAGCTCCGGTGTCGATGAAAGCTTTCAGCTAGAGGGGTTTGCTTGATCCGTTAAGGGGGTGGACAATAATTGGAAGAATAATAGCTGTTTCCGTGTTTACTTCTACCGCCGCCGAGAGCGGGTCGCTGCAGCTGTTAATGCTTTCTTCTCGTGGCAATTCGCTTCGATTCGGTGCCCTATTGTCAATGCTGGATAGGGGGCCTATCCGTCTAGCTAGTCTTTTCCTATAATTCTTAGCTGCACTCCACCGTCTACACTGTCAGTTTCGTTCTGAGCCGGCTCTATAGCTTGTATAGTCTTTCTCGGCGGCTGCGGCGGCTGCGGCTGCTTTATAACGCGATACTCCTGCTTCTGCTTATCCGATGCTTGGCATCTCGTAGCGATGTAGCCAGGCTTGCTATACGCGAAACAGGTAGGGGCGAACGACGAACGCTGTGGCTGATAAGGTGGCTGCTGTAGTGCTCTCCGGAAAGGCGTAGGGGGTCGTGTAGTCTGCGGCGACGGCTTCTAAATCGGTTCGCGTGATTTCGCGTAAGCGCTCAAGTTTCTCGCCGTAACTCTCGCTCGGTGCACGAAGCTCTTAAGGTCTTCTTCTTCTACAGACGCTATAGCGGCGGCCAGTTCAGGGTTCAGCTTCTGCCTTAGCAGGTGTAGCTGCTTATCTTCTGCCACTCTCGCTCTAATAGCATATTTCCTAAACAGTCCGTAGAATTCTTTAAACGTCTGCCGGTTCTGATTGATCTTGTCTAGCTGCTTACGGGCTGTCTTCTTCTGGAAGGGGTCTCCGAAGCGTTGATCCAGCGCTTTAATCGCTTCCTTAGCGGTTACCTCCTCCAGGTCCGCTACTAGCGAAAAAGCTTTACCTTCCAATCGCGATTCTAAGTACGCCAGTCTGTCTTCTTCGCTGCTTGCTGCGTAATCGCGGCTTATCTTATTCTTGATCTTCTTCTTAAACGCCTCCTACGCTTTAGGGTCTCCGCTACCGAAAACCGGTAGGTCCGGCAGTGGCGTTATCGTAGTGCCACCTTGACTATAGGCCGCTAGTAAGGCGGTCTCTGCTTGTTCTTCTCGACGCGGTGGCGGCGACTTTGCTGCTTCAATATCAGCTAGTTGATCCTTTAGCGCCTTTAGCTGCGCCAGTCGATTCGACGCTTAGTGTTCTAACATGTCGACGATAGTCTCTGCCGATTCCTTTTCGGCCCTTACCGCTTCTACTTCCTCTCTTAGCTGTCTGTTTTCTTCTAGTGTTCTGTAGAACAGCGTCTTAATAAGGTCTATTCCGTCGTAGACCTTTCCTATCCTATTCTCGTTTACGTAATCTTCCAGTTCCTCGATCGTGCAGTCGTAGATCTTCCTATATTCGCTTATTCGTTCCTTGATCTTAGCGGTCTCTTCCGCCGTAAAACCTCTGATAATAATCTTATTATCAATAACACTAGAGCGCCTGTTCGCTCTGTCAGTCTTTCTCTTTCCGCGGCGGCCTGTTACGCCGCTCTCTACCGCTAAGAAGCCTTCTATCTTCTTACAGTGCTTTAGGTGTTGTTGGTGGTGGTTGCGCGTGCGTTATTCGGGTTTCCGGATAGTTCGACGGGCCCTTTTGCGCAGCGCGGGTGTTGTTGAAGTGAGTTCGAGATATAATAATCCGGGTACGCAGATATGATTCAATACGGCCTTTTTGATAACTATATCTCGAACTAAGGAGGGAAAGGAATCTATGTAGTGGTGGTAGTAGGCTTTCGTGGTGGTAGTGCCAAGGCCCGGCTCGGCCCGGACGGGCCGGGCCGAAATCCAGGGTCCACCCCATCAATCTGTCCCACCTCTTTCCACCACCGCAACAGCTCTAACCTTGCAAGCGAGGCCTGCGCTAGGCGTCTCTAGGGAGGCAGCCCGCTAGGGACAGGCTACCCTAGGTAGCTAGGCACAGGTCTACCTAAACTAATCGTGCCCTAAGCCTAAGGCACTATAGGAGGCCGTCGTATTAGCGGCCACTTCAAAACGTCCGGCTGCAAGCGGGCCTCTAGCGAGCTATTAGGAGGGTTCTAGAAGCGGCCTTTCCTAGACTAGCCTATAAGGTGCTACAACTGCTACTAGCCTAGCTATCTTAGCTAGCACTATAACGCCCCTAGGGGCGCTAGCGACAGCAGCACTGTCTATAGCCTTTACAGCTCTAGTCCCTAAGCTAGTGCAACTAACTACAGTAGGCCGGGTTCCTATAGTCCTAGCAATAACTACTATAGTCGCTCCTACAGTAGGGCCAATAGGGTCTGTATAGCTAGAGCGAGTAGAGGAAGGCTAGGTATAGGTACATAGAGGTCGGAAAATAATCTAGCGCTGCCTAAGGGTTAGAAGTAGGCACTATAAGTAAGGAGCAAGACCCGATTACCTGCCCTATAGTCGTCCCTGCTAAGTGGATATAAGCTATACTACTTAAGGGAGCCTTAGACGTCTATAAGGTAGAGTATATACTAGACAATAGGGCAGATATTAATATTGTCTCCTATAAGTTAATTCTCTACTACGACCCGCTAAAGATACCTAGGGCAGTCCTTCTAAGGGCCGATAGATTTATAGGGAACAGGGGTACTGTTTCAGTATATATACAGTGTTACTGCGTATCGCAGATACAGCTAGTATAGTATGCTTAACGAAGGATACCTTCTACTCCTTTAATATTCTGTCCCTAAATCTTATCCTAGGTAGGCCTTAGAGGAGGGACTATAGGATTATTTTAGAGAGCGCTAGTAATTGCTAGATCTATAGCAACAATAGCGAGTGCCCTATCGTAAGCTTACAGACTATAAGGGAGTTTACTAAAGACCTATAGGAGTCCTTACTAGTTTATATAGTCTGCTTATAGGCTTCTAAAGATAGCAGGGTCTACTTTCCCTATAAGGGCTTAAGAATCTTAGTTTGGAAACTTAAGGTTAGGTATCTATATAAAGGAACTAATAGGCAGTTCCTTCGTCGTCTACTGCTATACAATTTGTACCTACAAAGCTAAGCTAGCAATTTCCCTCTATATAGGGGTATAAGGTTTACACTCTATACAGAGGATTAGGAGTTCTCCCTCTATATAGTAGTGCAGAGTTTTCCCTCTGTTCGGAGGGGCGGCTATTTCCCTCTGTATAGGGCTTTAGGATTATCTCTCTATATAGTAGTAGGGTCGTATCGGTAATTCTGTACAGAGGGTAGGGTCGTGCTAGCGCTGCTAAGTTGCAGTCCTTAGGGCGACGGCTAGCTTAGGTCTAGGACCTAGGCTGGGCAGCGCCCTCTAATAATACCCTCCCTCCCTTCTTATAGTACTTCTTTCGTACAACGGCGAGTCGTATACCCTTAGCTGTTCCTCTAGCAGGTAGCGCTTTCCCGTCTTTGCCTAGACACTTGCCTGTCGACCTCCCTCTCTGCTGTTGCAACCTTAGACTTATCTTCCTAGATCCTATAGCTAGAGCAGAGGAGAATCTGTAGACAGGGGAGGTAGGTAGTGCTAGATCGCTTCTACCTAAACTTGCCCTATTCCGTTTGCCAATTTAAGGATACCGAGGCTAAGGCAGAGGAGGCCTACAAACGGTTACAAAGGTGCAGGAGGTGCTCGGTCCTGTCTATTTATTCTCCTCCTACCCTCTAGCCTCTAGCTATACACTCCGCGTCCTAATTGTACGGTCCGGCGCTACCGGGCTATCTAGCTCTGTCCCTGTCCTTAGGTTGTCGCCTAGAGTTTACTCCTAGGTAGATGTTCCTACCTCCGTCTGGTCGTCCAGTAGGCCGTCGCTCGTATAGGCCCTAGATTGTAGTTGCCTCGTTTGTCCTCCTTTATACAGTTGTAGCAGCTGCCCTAGTTGTTATTGCCCTATATAGCAGGCAGCTACTACCCTGTATATAAACCCTTTCCCCTTTCTCTCTCTTACTTCTTCTCTTTTCTTCTTTATTCCCCCTATCTGCTACCTGTCCGCCTAGCCGTCCGCTACTACTACTATTACTACTATTACTACTACTAGCTACTACTGTTATACTACGCATCCCGTCCGGCCGTTCCCGCCGTAGTTCTCTTATAGTTGCTAGCTCTCCTTCCGCCTGTCCAGCTAGTGTCCCCTCCTATTCTTACCTTTAGCAATAGAGTGTCCAGCTCGACTAGCAGCTTCGCTTCTAGTTCGTACAGGTCCCTGCCTTCTGTACGGTCTAAGCTGACATCTTAGGTGCTATATTAACTAGCAGCAGGGTGTTGCTAAGCTACCCTTCTACTTTTCCTAGTGCTAGGGCCCCTTCTATCTAGGAGGTAATTGAGATTATAGGTATGGAGTTGGCTGGCCTAGGTCCCTAGGGTAGTGGCTAGTAGGCTACCTTAAGGTAGCATATAAAAGTTTTCGGACAGTGTCGCTCTTAAACCCCTCTTACTTCTATTTCCCTTCCCTCCTGTTTTCTGGCTGTTCCCTTCCTCTAGCCCTTCTTCCGTATAGTGTCGTACAGTGTCGTGTTGGTAGGATCCTATAGTGTCCTACGTCGTAATTCTCGATCCTTTAGTAACTTAAGTTGCTAGCGGCTGTCCTGTCCTTAGGGTAGATTATGCCCTTTTCCGCTATATAGCGTAGTGTTACTGTAACTAGGCAGGGGGGTAGTTCTCCTCCTACCTGTCTAGCGCAGTTGTGTCCTGTAGGGCCTTGTACAGTTCCTACGTAGGCTCTGCCTATCCTCTCTATTTTACTAGGTACTCTACTCTCTTCCGCTTCCTTTAGCTCTTAAGGATTCCTTCTACCTTATACTCTTCTTAGCTCTCGGTTATAATTGCTGGTAGGCGCGCGTCGTCTGTTATCTAGTACGGCAGGAGGTCCGTGTTCGCTAGCTGTACGAGGTCTACGTAAAAGACTAGGTAGATCCCTAGGAGAGTGTCGAGCTGTACAGCGTATGTTCCTACTGGTTGGACTACCGTAAATTTCCGGTTCTTCCAATCTAGCTTCTTGCTCGGCCGGTCCGTACAGATGTTTCGCTAGTTTAGCTAGACCTTATCCCCTGCCTCGTACCTTAGTATAGCATGCCGTCCCTTGTTAGCCTGCTCTTCTGCATTCTATTAAGCTATAGCTAGGCTCGCCTTCGCCTATTAATAGGCGTTTGTAATCGTCTGTACGATAGCCTCTCCCTGCTGAATTAGGGATCGTACAGGGGGCGTAGTATTACCTCTTAGGGTCGGTAGGAGTAGGGAATAGTCGTATCTATAGGCTATAAAGAAGGGGGACAATCCTGTAGCAACAGCCGTACAGCTGTTAATAGCTAGCTCCGCTATAGGGACAAGTCGGTTCCAGTTCGTCTAGTTATAGTCGACGTACGCTTAGAGGTACGCTTCCAACGTCGAATTGACCCTCTCCGTCGCCCTGTCCGTCTGCAGGTGCTATACGGTCGATAGGCGACGTTCTGCCTTTAGCAACTGGCAGACCCTTGCCTAGAGCTAGCTTGTAAACTGTATGCCCTAGTCTAATACAATTGACTAAGGGAACCTGTGCTTGCTAAACGTCGTCTGTATAAATGCCTAGGCAGTGTCCTTAGCCGTAATAGAGTCTATTCCGTCTAGTATTACCCCCTTCGTTAACTTGTCCGTAACTACTATAATATTCCGCTGTCTGTCGCTCTTAGGGAGGTCTGTAATAAAGTCCACTGTTAGGTCTTGCTAGGGCCGGTCTAGTATCGGTAGGGGCTTTAGCAGCCTATACTTTAGCTTACGCTAGGGCTTTGTCCGTCTGCATATATCGCAGTTCTGTACGAACCTGCAGATGTCCTTCGCTATCGCTAGCTAGTAGTAGTCCCTAGCGACAATGCTGTACGTCTCCTTACGCCCTAGGTGCCCGGTTACTACAGAATCGTATGCCTGTTGTATTAAGCTTGTACAGAGCTTCTCGTCTGCTAGGACCTAAATCCGATTCCTAAACTTTAGGTTGTTCTCCTTGTCTACTAAGCACTCTACTGCCGACACCTTAAGATAGAGCTCTACTAGGAGCTTCCGCTGTCCTCCTTAGATCGCTGTACAGGCCCCTTAGTACACCTCGTCCTTTTCTACTGCCTCTTCCTATACTTGCAGTTAGGGTTCCTATAGGTATGTCGCTACTAGGCAGATAGTCTCCTTGCCTGGCTCCTCCTTAAACATCTGGAATGTTCGTAACTTTAACTGGTCGTCCTTGTACGTCGTTGGTATGTCCTGGTCCCGTCTAGATAACGCGTCGGCCCTACTGTTGTCCTTACCCTTGCGATACTGGAGTCTTATATTAAACCGGCTTAGGTACATTGCCTATTGTATATGCCTCTTAGACAGCTTCCGGGGCTGTGTAAAGTACTCTAGATTCTTGTAGTTAGTTAGGGCGAGGAACTCGGGCACTAAGCGGAGTTCTCTATCCTATGCTTCGCAACACTGTACGACGGCCAGCAACTCCTTGTCGTAGATAGGGTAGTTGCACTTAGTTAGGGAGTTCTTCTTAGAGAAATATACGTATAGGTATAGGAGTCTGTCCGAGCCTACCTGTAACAGGATACCTCTAATGCAGTACCTAGAAGAGTTAGTTTCTAGTATTATCGTACGCTCTAGGTCGAAGGCAGCAAGCGTTGGTCCTGTAGTAAAGAGCTCCTTTAGCTTGTTAAAGCTGCTATCGTATTCGTCCGTCTATTTGAACTGCTTGTCCTTATATGTTAGCTTAACTAAGGGGCGTACGATCTCCGAGTAGTTCTGTATAAACTGGCGGTAGAAGTTGGCAAACCTAAGAAATTCCTGTACGCCCTTAACGTTTGTAGGCGGCTTCTATTGCTTAATAGCATTAATCTTCTTCCTATCTATGCTAATGCCTTTCCCTGCCTCGATAATAAACTCTAGGTATTTCGTACGCTGGACACCGAATTTACATTTGTCGATGTCGAGGTACAAGCCAGCCTGCTACAGTCGGTCTAGCACCTTCTTAACGTCCTGTACGTAATCTGTATAGGTGCCGTCTGTAAAAACCAGGGTATCGTTAAGGTACACCGAGCAGATGTCGTCTAGTAACCCTTGCAAGGACTTGTTAATGTACTTTTAGAAGGTTGCCGGTGCGTTGGCAAGGCTAAAGGGGGTAATAAGCTACGTAAAAAGACTATATCTCGTACAGAAGGCGGTTATCTATTTACAGCCTTCCTTAATCTGTATCTTGTAGACGGCCGAGACTACGTTAAGCTTAGTAAACTACTTTGCTTCGCTGATCCGTCCGAGAGTCTCCTTTATAAGGGTAGGGGGTACCGGTCCTTCTTAGTGATCGCGTTAATGCCTCTGTAGTCTACGCAGAAACGCAAGCCTGCCTTCCCCTCCTTATAGACAAACAGTACTAGGGCTCCTACGGACGAGGTACTTGCCTAAATAAAACCTTTAGCAAGCAGGTCGTTCAATGTCTTGCGCAGTACTAGAAGTTCCCTAAAGGACATTCTATATAGCAGTCTGTACAGTACCTCCGGCAGACTCCTATCTGGACGGGGCTCTAGCTAGATGTCGTAGTTAATCCCTTCTCCTCAGTATAGCAGCAGTTTTAAGGCCGACTTTAGCTCGAAGAGGTCTAGGTATCTAGCATATTCCCTTAGGAGCTTCGTATATGGGTCTGTTACTTTCTTAGGCGCTAATGCCTTCTCGATGTCTGCTGTCGCTGTGTTGATTTTAGCCTTAGCATTGTTACCCTGTAGGGCCTTCCCCTGGTCTCGGGGGCCCTGCTTCGTCGACGTATTGACTCTGGCTGCAGCGTTGTCGTCCTGCAGGGCCCTCCCTTAGTTTTGGAGCCTCTGCCTCGTTACTGCCAGGTATAGCCGTCCTCGTCCAACGTCTAGCTTGCCCCTCTAGCGCTCTATCTATAGCTTCCCTAGTATTAGGTTATACCCTAACTTGTCCCGTACGATATAGAGGTATAAGTCCTGCTTATAGTGTCCCTGTATCTCTATCGTTACTTTCACTATATAGGTAATGTCCAGTCCTCGCCCGGTAATGCCCAACATACGTACAGGTACAGTAGGGGTCGTCTTAATCCGGTGTTTCTGTGCGAAGTCTTCGCTAATTACTCTGTACACTAAACATTCTGTGTTAATTAATGTCCGTACCGTTGCGGACCTATTTAACGTTGGCTATACGATAAACGGCGTAGTCGTTATATAGTTGCTCTTAAAAGATAGCTAAGTAGTGCTTTAATTTAGCAATCTATCTCGTATACGCCTCTAGCAGAGCCTTCGCTTAGAGGCTACTCTTTTCCCGACTCGTTATCGTCCGAGTAGGACTCCTAATCCTCTTGTTAGGGGCGCCGCAGTTGCTACCCTTGCGGTGCTCGGCCGTCCCCTAGATCTCTCTACTAGCAAAAGCCTGCAATTCCGTACAGTATAGCCTATCTTGCTATATCTGTAGCAGCTCCCTTCTGCTCGCCTCTTGTTAAGGGTAGCTATGTCTACCTATTGCGCCCATTTGGTAGCAGCCCTTAGCTGTACGGCGACAGCTGCCGCTACCCTTGTCGTCGTTAGTTCCTAGTCTATAGCGTCCGTCTGCTGCTAGAGGGGTTGTCTTATCTCGTAAGCGCGGCTTATCTGTCCGAGCCTGCGCTGCTAGTCGTCAACTATCCTAAGGAGATCGCAGAATTCCCTGTACGTAGCTGGTCGCATTACGCCTACTATTCCCGTTATAATCTCCTTAGAGAGGCCTACCTCTAAAGAGGTAATTTTTATCCTGTCCTCCTATTAGAGACCTCCTGCCTCTGCGAGAGTCTAGTTATATTCCGCGAGGAATTCTTGTATAGTCTTGCGTCCTTGCTTTATCGTATTAACCTGTAGGAGTGCTTAGCTCTTGCAGTCTAGGTCCTCGTAGCTCTTGTTAAGAGCTGCCTAGAGTATCGTTATCGTAGCTATTGCCGAGTTGGCAATAGCCGTCTCGTAGTACAGCAGAATCCGTGCTGCCGCCCTGCCCTTTAACCTCCTAAAGAGGTATACTACCTTGTCTAGCTCGGTCGGGTATGCTCCTAAGTCAACTAGAAGCTTAGAGCGTATCTAGGCAGCCTAGGAGGGGTACTCGGCCGGAGCCTTACTATCGTACGTAGTAACGTTAGGGAGTTTGCTCTTAGGGGTTGGGGGTGTAGGCTATCGTGTTCGTCGTCGTAGGGGTCGGATCGCGATCGGACGCCCTAAGCTGTCGTAGCTCCTGTTCCCGTTAGGAAATTATCGCAGCCTAGTGGCTTACTTACTGCTCGAGCTGCCTCCTGTGTTCTAGCAGCTCCTCGTACGCGCAGTGTATATGCCCCTATATAGCCGTAGGTTCTATAGGGATGTCGCCGTCTATCTTCGTTATATTACTGCAGTTACTAACAGTAAGATTAGTTCCTAATGTAAAGGGCTTAAGAATCTTAGTTTAGAAACTTAAGGTTAGGTATCTATATAAAGGAACTGATAGGCAG
>JACWNB010000107.1:0-7500 GCA_016165855.1 Pseudocercospora ulei
CGGCTTAGAAGAAGATAGTAACTCGAGCTAATAGAAAGCGGTTACCGATAGAATTTGAAGAAGGCCAAAAGGTATAGCTTAATACGCGGAAACCTAAGGCTAAAAGACAACGCCAAGCTCAGCTCCCGCTACATAGGTCCATTTACGATAGTGGAAAAGACGTCGCTAGTAACTTATCAGCTCTAGCTACCGAAGTCGTTCCGAATCTACGATATCTTCTATTCGGATCTGTTTAAGTCTAGACTCTAAAGACAGTCTTCCAGAATAGGGGTTTGCCGAACCCCTACTAATCGAGATAAACGGTAAAGAAGAAGAGTGGGAGGTAGAAGATATAATAGACGTAAAGAAGATAAGGGGGTCTATTAAAGCAAGGATTTCGTAGAAGGGATAGCTAGAAGATTATAAACAGTATCTAATTGAGAATCTCCAGAATTCGGCAGAGCTGCTAGAAGAGTTCTACGTCCAGAATCTGAGGAAGCCGAGACCTAAGTAGCTCTGAAGTTAATAGCTCTAGAAGGGATAGAAGAAGAAGAAAGGCCGCGTCCGCTCTATTAGTGCGAAAACTGATAGAAACGATTACGGCGGTACGCTTAGCTAGAGTCCTCGGCTACACCGTTACCGTCTACCGGCTTTGCCAGTCGGATAATAACAGTAAGGTCGAGGACAGTGCCACCGCTTTGGCGCACTTTGTAACGGTTTTCGTCTTCGCTAACACTGCCGGTCCTGCAGGACGGATAATAACAGCAAAGACGAAGCTAACGCTATTAAAGCGGCTTTGCGACAGCGCTTAAGGCCTTGGTAAAGAAGAAAGAGAAGAAGAGATAGCGCACTGCAGATAGATCTATATAGACTCTCTGTAGCAGCGTACAGGCTAGCTACGCTGCAGCTTAGATAGCTGTTAGCTTAGATTAGATAGCTCCGATTAGATAGACGCTAAGTAAAGGACTTCAAAAGGCGACGATATAAGAAGAAAGAAGATAACAAAAGAATAATGTTTTCGAGAGACGGAAGAAACGAAGAGGTAACGTCGATTTTAAGAAGGACTTCTGTAGAAGAAGCCGCAAATTGGACGGAAGAAGAAGACAAAGAAGCAGAAGAAAAAGAAGAAAAGAAAGACAAATCAAAAAAAAGAGAGAAAGAAGAAGACACCGAGGCAGAACAGATAAGTAAGCGGTCGAGGTCGACCGCTAATAAGAGAGGGGGGTAGTGTTACGGCGGCGGAAAGGAGTGGGACTAAGTAATAGGGTAGACCCTTAGAATTTCAGCTCGGCCCTTCTAGACCGAGCCGGGCCTTAGCATGCTATTTCTAAAGCCCTTACACACCACTATATAGATTCCTTTCCCTCCTTAGTTCGAGATATAGTTATTAAAACAGCTGCATTGAATTATATCTACGTACTCGGATTATTTATAGCTTGTCTTGTAGTTTTAATCTTAGAACTACCCTTTTTAGTCTTGATGTAACGCAGTACACTTAAGCCAAAAGGGACTGATTAAGTAACTCGGAAGTAACTTGACTAATGTGTACCAGATATATAAACCTTGGCAAGGCTTGGTAATAACCTAGGCCTAACTACCCTGTATTACTACCCCTTGCGCTATAGGCTTACGACCTCGTAAGCTGCGCTTACTTATAGGCTAAATACGCTATTGCACAGCCCCCCTATGCAGCGTACGCAATCAACCCCCCCTAGTAATACAGGGTGGGTTGGCCCGTGTTATTACTATGCCTTGCCAAGGTTTATATATCTGGTACACATTGGTCAAGTCACTTCCGAGTTACTTGACCAGTCCCTTTTGGCTTAAGTATACCGCGTTACATCACTTAACTCAGAAGTAACTGCTAAAAGTGTACAATAAAAGGCCCGGGTTCAATTCCTAGGGGGCGCATCTTTTAACAGGAGAGTAGAAGCAGCGTTGACGTATGTCTGTTTGTCTACTACTCTGTACAGAATAAGGCAGACCCGGTAAAGGTCCAGCTGGCTGTGTACAGACCTGCCGGGGGGGTCAATTGCGTATGCTGCATAGGGGGGCTGTGCAATAGCATACGTAGCCTGTAAGTAAGCGCAGCTTACGAGGTCGTAAGCCTGTAGTGCAGGGGGTAGTGATACGGGGTGGGTTAGCCCGTTTCATTACTATGCCTTGCTAAGGTTTATATATCTGGTACACATTGGTCAAGTCACTTCCGAGTTACTTGACCAGTCCCTTTTGGCTTAAGTGTACCGCGTTACATCACCTAGCAGGTCTGCATACAGCTAGCTGGACCTTTACCAGGTCTGCCTTATTCTGTATAGAGTAGTAGACAAACGGACATACGTTGACACTGCTTCCACTCTCTTATTAAAAGATGTGCCCCCCTAGGAATTGAACCCGGGCCTTTTATCTTACACTTTTAGCAGTTACTTCTGAGTTAAGTAATGTAACGCGGTACACTTAAGCCAAAAGTGACTGATTAAGTAACTCGGAAGTGACTTGACCAATGTATACCAGATATATAAACCTTGGCAAGGCTTAGTAAAAAACCCGGGCCCAACTACCCCGTATCAAGTCTTTAGTTTCAGTTAAGTCCTTTAGGCCTTAGTCTAACTACTCCTTCTTTAGTTCAATTTAGAACACACTACAGTCACTCCCTTAACATTCAGAACGTATACTTTAGAACGTGCATCTGAACTGCGTTGCTTCTAAACTGTGCATTAAAACTGTATTGCTTCTAAGCATGCTACTGTCTGTATATGTCGCTTTGCCTTGCCTCGTACTAAACTGTCTTGCCTCGACTGTCTTGCCTCTTACTAAACTGTTTTGCCTTGTACTGAACTGTCTTACCTCGCTACTCGAACTGAATGTCTCGCTTCTAAACCGTATGTCTTGTCTATAGCCCTTCTGAACTGTATATTGCCTACGACCGCGTTGTGATGCCTCTTGTGCTAAACGTACTAGTTGTCTCAATTGCTGGTTGCTTGTCGCTTGTCCCAATTGCGAAAGGCCTCGATTGTGCTGCCGGTTGCACTGCTTGTGTTGCTTGTCAATAGGCCTTGTCCCAATAGGTATGTCCAAATAGAATAGTCTGGCAAAGACCCAAATAAAGTAGTCTGTTACAGACCTGAAACACACAATGTGTCGTCGCCCTAGGACCTGCTAGGTGCTCTCGTGTCCTTGCCTCGTCGTCCTTGCCTCGTTTATCGCCCTTGCCTTGTTGTAAAGTAGTTATTTAGCTAGTATATAGTTCTATAGTATCAAGACCTTAGCGTTAAATAAGAGACATTAAACAACTTAGCAGCAGGTTAAAGGCTTTTACATTTACCTTACGAATAGGTAGATAGAGTAAGAATTAGTCTGCCTTCTTGATTAGACGATTGACTGCCTTGTTGTTAAGACATTGTGTATTGATTGACAAGTTAATAGTGCTAAGAAAATTCTGCTATTCTAATAATACTGCTAAGCTAATAGTTATATACATTATTGTGTATTAATTGACAAGTTGTTCGTGCGAAGAAAAAGTGGCCGGTCGATTGGTATGGCCAGCCTGTTGGCCATTGACGTGATGTATACAACACAATCGCCGCCTCCTTCGACAACGGCCGGATGCCGACCAGTCGAGGTGAGGAGGAAAATGTTCATGAAACCGCGGGCGAGCATGCTGGTCGGGTGCGGAAGAAGATGGCATTTGACATACAGCAACCGCCTTGGTCGTAAGAAGTGCGCGGCGCGGCGCGGCGCTACGAGAGGGTCTGAGCCTCACTTTGTGAAGTTATCCATCAGTCTTCCCACAAGATTTCCCTTCTTCAAGTCGCCTGTTTCCTGTCCAGCGCCGGAGAAACTCCCGTTTTAGCTACTCTCACACACACACATCGAAATGATGATAAAAAGATACACAGCCGGACGTGGACGTGCCGTCTCTTGGCAGAAGAACCATGTCCGCTAGGGTCGTGCAGAGAAATGTCCCAGGAGCAGCATATGCTGAAGTGACAGGCTGAGCATGCTGGTACCGAAAGATGTGGGCATTAAGAATAAGGCTGCACATCCGTCTCTGCTCCCCATTTCTTGATCAGAAGATCAAGTTTTGCTCCATGTTGCTCCCAAGTGCGAACAGACCGTTCCGTTCCTGGCGCCAATTCATGGTGAAAACTCCTACCAAATGCAGGCAAACAAGGTCCGCCCACAGATGTACAAGCGGGGCCCGTGGCCTGTTGCATGCACGGCGGCCTGAACAGACAATATGTAGTTGAACCCTCAATCCCCGAGGTGTCGTCAGTGTAAATGTGATAAATGAATAATGCGGCCGTGATAACAATCGGTCAGAAATTAGCGCTGCTGCGAGCATTAGTTGAGGTCTCCTGCTCGTCATTGATGCCGTTCACGCTTACTCTGCCTCTGCGATTGCCACCCATCTGCTGGTTCGGCCCTTGCGAGAAGAATTGCTGCGGCATTTGATAGCCATAGCCATTCAGACCGCCATTGACGCCTAGCATAGGGTTGGCGAATGCCTGCTGTCCGTAGCCGGTCTGCATGCCAATACCGGGTGGCATCATTGGCGAGCCGTTCATATTCTGCCTGAACGGGTCGACAAGCGACGCAGGAGGGGCGACTCCATAAGCTGGGTTACCGTAAAATCCAGGAGGTCTCGCGACGCCTCCTTGCGCCAGCATTGCTTGTTGATACTGAAGTGGGTTGATCGGGCTGAGACCAGCGCGCTCGACATAGCAGGGCTATGAGTGTATTGTTGCACGTACGGTTCAAAGTGGTTGGAGTCCATGCTGACAGTGCGCTGCAGGTGGGTAGCCGTTCCCGGGTCCATCATCTGTTGCTGAGCAGAGTACGGCGATCGGCCAAACCCGTTCTGAGCCGTGTCTAGATGTTGCAAGTGGCCGTTCATCTGTCTGTTCTTTGATATGGAGCGGCCATCACCACTCACTGGAGTGCCGCCATGCCGAGTTGACATGCCCACCTCGTCCATAAGCCGCTTGTAACCTTGCGATGGTGCTGCCTTGAGTTTCATCAGTACGTTGCGAACATTCTCCAAGCATTGAGGACGAATACTGTCGTCGAGAAATGGGGTCGTGAGAACCTTGAAAACAAACGTTGCACCGCAGGATTGGTCGGAAATGATATCTGTCAGAGTCCGATCCTCAAAAAACAGTGCCTGCAGAATGTTGTCGCGAGCATCCAGCTCGTTGCGCTGATTGATGATCTTTAGAACAGTCAGGTAAGCAACCTTGTGCGTACACAAGTGCACGAGATGGGGAATCAGTCTCGGAGCTAGGACAGAGCGACGCCTGGGGAACGTGCAGGTGTCAAGGAACCAGGTTAGCAGGAGAGCACCATTTGAGTTGGTCGCAAGCTGGACGCCGTGCAATGCAATGGCAGCTGCTATGAGCCGCTTCTGGTCATCCGTGGCAAAGTGGCTTTCCAGACAGGCGCGCATGGCACGAGCACCAAAACGCCCTTGAGAAACATCCCACAGCTTGGTCAGCATGGTCTCGAAGATGAAATTGTTTGAGCGGCGCCTGAAAACGAAGGCAACATTGCATCACGTAATTGCCATACTGATCCAGGAACAGACTGACGCCGTGAGGCCTCAGCGCGTCCACGATCATGTGCATCTGGGCAGGCGTCCGAGCGACGTCGATTATTTTCTGCGCTGCCCAGGTACCGTTCTTGTGCACACCAATTTCGGCCAGATGAGGTGCAATCTCCGCCAGCATGGCCTCTTTCGTCTCCTCGGAGCAGTGCTCGAACAGCTTTTGCACAACTGTGTTGCCAAGGTAATCGGAGGACAGTTCAGCAATCTCGGGCAGCATGTCCATGGCGATGTTCTCGATCTCTGTCAGACTACAGGTGTTGTTGTCGATACGCTTCCTGATCTCACGCAGGCGTGGAGCATCGTGCATGCGGTTGTGACTTGGCTCGGGAATGGGTGGCATCTCGTGTGCGTACTGGTTGAAGCTCGTCGCCTCATCCAGGCTTTGTGCAATGCGATTCTGATCCTGTTCATTTGCACCAAACTCAGAAACAATGCTGCAGATCTCCCCTCTCATCTCGGACAAATTGGGGGTGACTAGTGCAGCAGCCGCAGTCTCGGCGTTGATTTTGCCAGCTGCTGCAGCGCCTCCACTCATGGAGCTGTCAATCCTGTTCTTTGAGATGAATGGATCTGGACTGGGCGATGGATACGCTCCGTTCGCTCCTGGGGTGTTTGACGCACTCTGCTCCTTCGCGAAGCCGATCCTGATAGGACCGCACCCAGGGAAGATCTCCTTCCCATTGCACTGTGCCTTTGCTGCGATGGCGCTCGGAATGTTCTCAAAATTCACAAAGCCACAGCTCTTGTGAGTCAGCACTCTGGCGAACTCGATGGGACCGTATTGGCTGAAGATTACGTTCAAGGACGAGACAGTAGTCGATGAAGGTATGTTGCCCAGCCACAATGCTTTCGTAGGTGTTTCGAGGTTCGATTCGAGGCCTCCCTCGTACGATTGCTTCCTGTTCAGGTTCATGTTATGAACGGCCGCTGCGAGGCCACCAAATTCTGTGCCGTCATTGCTTTGCAGATCAGCTGCGGTGATGCTACTGTCTAGCCTAGACGGAGTCGGCATGTAGCTACGCATCGCGCGCGAGGACGGCGAGTCGAGCACACCCGCAGTACGAGCTCTTGGCCTTGTGGAGCTGGCGAAGTTGGCGAACGCCTGGACTTCAAGATTGTGTTGCCTCACAGCCTCGTGGATCAGCGCTGCTTGAGCAGCGGCAGCTTCAGAGGTCGGTGTCATCGTGCCATTGTACAGCTGCTGATTCAGCTGCTCATACTCGTCCATCTCATCCTCTTCTCCGTTTGCATATTTTTCTTTGGCGTTGACTGAATATGATCGGAATCGATTCGCGGTGTTGCGGCTGTTGTAAGCATTCAATGCTGCGAGATCAGCGATGGTGACCCCGTTTGGCCGTTGCTGGCCCACGAGCACGTCTTGGGGAGAGAGATGTCCCTCCCGGCTGAGGAGTGTCAACCAGGCCGAGATAGTCCAAAGTTCTTACATCGCCGTCCGCAGGCGATCCAATCGGCGAGGATGGTCCATCAGAGGATCGTATGCTCTGCAAAGTGCTTGCTCGTTCCCGACTTGCCAGCCAATTGCTCGCGAACAATGAATTACCAAACGGACTGGTTGTGAGTAGACTCGCACGTTGCGGCATTGAACCGGCTCTTAAGCGTGATAGCAACGCAGCATTGCTTGCAGGAGGGCCACGAGCTCCCACAGTGGTATCTCCCAAAGCGGGTGAGCCAGCGCCGGAATAGGGCGAAGCAGATGGAGTTTGTTGACCAGACTTGGGCAAGAGCGACTGCGATCCGTTGAGAGCAGACATGGCAGGGAATCGGGATGGGACGGTGCCCGCTCGGGTTCTGCGCATCGACGAGGACGCGGAGTTGTTAGGACTACCACCTGTAGCCTGGCCGGCGTCAAAGTTAGGAAAGCTGTCGCTGCCTGGAGATTCCGGTATGGTTTCTCGTAG
>JACWNB010000107.1:12500-19040 GCA_016165855.1 Pseudocercospora ulei
CAAAGCAATGACGGCACAGAATTTGGTGGCCTCGCAGCGGCCGTTCATAACATGAACCTGAACAGGAAGCAATCGTACGAGGGAGGCCTCGAATCGAACCTCGAAACACCTACGAAAGCATTGTGGCTGGGCAACATACCTTCATCGACTACTGTCTCGTCCTTGAACGTAATCTTCAGCCAATACGGTCCCATCGAGTTCGCCAGAGTGCTGACTCACAAGAGCTGTGGCTTTGTGAATTTTGAGAACATTCCGAGCGCCATCGCAGCAAAGGCACAGTGCAATGGGAAGGAGATCTTCCCTGGGTGCGGTCCTATCAGGATCGGCTTCGCGAAGGAGCAGAGTGCGTCAAACACCCCAGGAGCGAACGGAGCGTATCCATCGCCCAGTCCAGATCCATTCATCTCAAAGAACAGGATTGACAGCTCCATGAGTGGAGGCGCTGCAGCAGCTGGCAAAATCAACGCCGAGACTGCGGCTGCTGCACTAGTCACCCCCAATTTGTCCGAGATGAGAGGGGAGATCTGCAGCATTGTTTCTGAGTTTGGTGCAAATGAACAGGATCAGAATCGCATTGCACAAAGCCTGGATGAGGCGACGAGCTTCAACCAGTACGCACACGAGATGCCACCCATTCCCGAGCCAAGTCACAACCGCATGCACGATGCTCCACGCCTGCGTGAGATCAGGAAGCGTATCGACAACAACACCTGTAGTCTGACAGAGATCGAGAACATCGCCATGGACATGCTGCCCGAGATTGCTGAACTGTCCTCCGATTACCTTGGCAACACAGTTGTGCAAAAGCTGTTCGAGCACTGCTCCGAGGAGACGAAAGAGGCCATGCTGGCGGAGATTGCACCTCATCTGGCCGAAATTGGTGTGCACAAGAACGGTACCTGGGCAGCGCAGAAAATAATCGACGTCGCTCGGACGCCTGCCCAGATGCACATGATCGTGGACGCGCTGAGGCCTCACGGCGTCAGTCTGTTCCTGGATCAGTATGGCAATTACGTGATGCAATGTTGCCTTCGTTTTCAGGCGCCGCTCAACAATTTCATCTTCGAGACCATGCTGACCAAGCTGTGGGATGTTTCTCAAGGGCGTTTTGGTGCTCGTGCCATGCGCGCCTGTCTGGAAAGCCACTTTGCCACGGATGACCAGAAGCGGCTCATAGCAGCTGCCATTGCATTGCACGGCGTCCAGCTTGCGACCAACTCAAATGGTGCTCTCCTGCTAACCTGGTTCCTTGACACCTGCACGTTCCCCAGGCGTCGCTCTGTCCTAGCTCCGAGACTGATTCCCCATCTCGTGCACTTGTGTACGCACAAGGTTGCTTACCTGACTGTTCTAAAGATCATCAATCAGCGCAACGAGCTGGATGCTCGCGACAACATTCTGCAGGCACTGTTTTTTGAGGATCGGACTCTGACAGATATCATTTCCGACCAATCCTGCGGTGCAACGTTTGTTTTCAAGGTTCTCACGACCCCATTTCTCGACGACAGTATTCGTCCTCAATGCTTGGAGAATGTTCGCAACGTACTGATGAAACTCAAGGCAGCACCATCGCAAGGTTACAAGCGGCTTATGGACGAGGTGGGCATGTCAACTCGGCATGGCGGCACTCCAGTGAGTGGTGATGGCCGCTCCATATCAAAGAACAGACAGATGAACGGCCACTTGCAACATCTAGACACGGCTCAGAACGGGTTTGGCCGATCGCCGTACTCTGCTCAGCAACAGATGATGGACCCGGGAACGGCTACCCACCTGCAGCGCACTGTCAGCATGGACTCCAACCACTTTGAACCGTACGTGCAACAATACACTCATAGCCCTGCTATGTCGAGCGCTGGTCTCAGCCCGATCAACCCACTTCAGTATCAACAAGCAATGCTGGCGCAAGGAGGCGTCGCGAGACCTCCTGGATTTTACGGTAACCCAGCTTATGGAGTCGCCCCTCCTGCGTCGCTTGTCGACCCGTTCAGGCAGAATATGAACGGCTCGCCAATGATGCCACCCGGTATTGGCATGCAGACCGGCTACGGACAGCAGGCATTCGCCAACCCTATGCTAGGCGTCAATGGCGGTCTGAATGGCTATGGCTATCAAATGCCGCAGCAATTCTTCTCGCAAGGGCCGAACCAGCAGATGGGTGGCAATCGCAGAGGCAGAGTAAGCGTGAACGGCATCAATGACGAGCAGGAGACCTCAACTAATGCTCGCAGCAGCGCTAATTTCTGACCGATTGTTATCACGGCCGCATTATTCATTTATCACATTTACACTGACGACACCTCGGGGATTGAGGGTTCAACTACATATTGTCTGTTCAGGCCGCCGTGCATGCAACAGGCCACGGGCCCCGCTTGTACATCTGTGGGCGGACCTTGTTTGCCTGCATTTGGTAGGAGTTTTCACCATGAATTGGCGCCAGGAACGGAACGGTCTGTTCGCACTTGGGAGCAACATGGAGCAAAACTTGATCTTCTGATCAAGAAATGGGGAGCAGAGACGGATGTGCAGCCTTATTCTTAATGCCCACATCTTTCGGTACCAGCATGCTCAGCCTGTCACTTCAGCATATGCTGCTCCTGGGACATTTCTCTGCACGACCCTAGCGGACATGGTTCTTCTGCCAAGAGACGGCACGTCCACGTCCGGCTGTGTATCTTTTTATCATCATTTTTCGATGTGTGTGTGTGAGAGTAGCTAAAACGGGAGTTTCTCCGGCGCTGGACAGGAAACAGGCGACTTGAAGAAGGGAAATCTTGTGGGAAGACTGATGGATAACTTCACAAAGTGAGGCTCAGACCCTCTCGTAGCGCCGCGCCGCGCCGCGCACTTCTTACGACCAAGGCGGTTGCTGTATGTCAAATGCCATCTTCTTCCGCACCCGACCAGCATGCTCGCCCGCGGTTTCATGAACATTTTCCTCCTCACCTCGACTGGTCGGCATCCGGCCGTTGTCGAAGGAGGCGGCGATTGTGTTGTATACATCACGTCAATGGCCAACAGGCTGGCCATACCAATCGACCGGCCACTTTTTCTTCGCACGAACAACTTGTCAATTAATACACAATAATGTATATAACTATTAGCTTAGCAGTATTATTAGAATAGCAGAATTTTCTTAGCACTATTAACTTGTCAATCAATACACAATGTCTTAACAACAAGGCAGTCAATCGTCTAATCAAGAAGGCAGACTAATTCTTACTCTATCTACCTATTCGTAAGGTAAATGTAAAAGCCTTTAACCTGCTGCTAAGTTGTTTAATGTCTCTTATTTAACGCTAAGGTCTTGATACTATAGAACTATATACTAGCTAAATAACTACTTTACAACAAGGCAAGGGCGATAACGAGGCAAGGACGACGAGGCAAGGACACGAGAGCACCTAGCAGGTCCTAGGGCGACGACATTTGTGTTTTCAGGTCTGTAACAGACTACTTTATTTGGGTCTTTGCCAGACTATTCTATTTGGACATACCTATTGGGACAAGGCCTATTGACAAGCAACACAAGCAGTGCAACCGGCAGCACAATCGAGGCCTTTCGCAATTGGGACAAGCGACAAGCAACCAGCAATTGAGACAACTAGTACGTTTAGCACAAGAGGCATCACAACGCGGTCGTAGGCAATATACAGTTCAGAAGGGCTATAGACAAGACATACGGTTTAGAAGCGAGACATTCAGTTCGAGTAGCGAGGTAAGACAGTTCAGTACAAGGCAAAACAGTTTAGTAAGAGGCAAGACAGTCGAGGCAAGACAGTTTAGTACGAGGCAAGGCAAAGCGACATATACAGACAGTAGCATGCTTAGAAGCAATACAGTTTTAATGCACAGTTTAGAAGCAACGCAGTTCAGATGCACGTTCTAAAGTATACGTTCTGAATGTTAAGGGAGTGACTGTAGTGTGTTCTAAATTGAACTAAAGAAGGAGTAGTTAGACTAAGGCCTAAAGGACTTAACTGAAACTAAAGACTTGATACGGGGTAGTTGGGCCCGGGTTTTTACTAAGCCTTGCCAAGGTTTATATATCTGGTATACATTGGTCAAGTCACTTCCGAGTTACTTAATCAGTCACTTTTGGCTTAAGTGTACCGCGTTACATTACTTAACTCAGAAGTAACTGCTAAAAGTGTAAGATAAAAGGCCCGGGTTCAATTCCTAGGGGGCACATCTTTTAATAAGAGAGTGGAAGCAGTGTCAACGTATGTCCGTTTGTCTACTACTCTATACAGAATAAGGCAGACCTGGTAAAGGTCCAGCTAGCTGTATGCAGACCTGCTAGGTGATGTAACGCGGTACACTTAAGCCAAAAGGGACTGGTCAAGTAACTCGGAAGTGACTTGACCAATGTGTACCAGATATATAAACCTTAGCAAGGCATAGTAATGAAACGGGCTAACCCACCCCGTATCACTACCCCCTGCACTACAGGCTTACGACCTCGTAAGCTGCGCTTACTTACAGGCTACGTATGCTATTGCACAGCCCCCCTATGCAGCATACGCAATTGACCCCCCCGGCAGGTCTGTACACAGCCAGCTGGACCTTTACCGGGTCTGCCTTATTCTGTACAGAGTAGTAGACAAACAGACATACGTCAACGCTGCTTCTACTCTCCTGTTAAAAGATGCGCCCCCTAGGAATTGAACCCGGGCCTTTTATTGTACACTTTTAGCAGTTACTTCTGAGTTAAGTGATGTAACGCGGTATACTTAAGCCAAAAGGGACTGGTCAAGTAACTCGGAAGTGACTTGACCAATGTGTACCAGATATATAAACCTTGGCAAGGCATAGTAATAACACGGGCCAACCCACCCTGTATTACTAGGGGGGGTTGATTGCGTACGCTGCATAGGGGGGCTGTGCAATAGCGTATTTAGCCTATAAGTAAGCGCAGCTTACGAGGTCGTAAGCCTATAGCGCAAGGGGTAGTAATACAGGGTAGTTAGGCCTAGGTTATTACCAAGCCTTGCCAAGGTTTATATATCTGGTACACATTAGTCAAGTTACTTCCGAGTTACTTAATCAGTCCCTTTTGGCTTAAGTGTACTGCGTTACATCAAGACTAAAAAGGGTAGTTCTAAGATTAAAACTACAAGACAAGCTATAAATAATCCGAGTACGTAGATATAATTCAATGCAGCTGTTTTAATAACTATATCTCGAACTAAGGAGGGAAAGGAATCTATATAGTGGTGTGTAAGGGCTTTAGAAATAGCATGCTAAGGCCCGGCTCGGTCTAGAAGGGCCGAGCTGAAATTCTAAGGGTCTACCCTATTACTTAGTCCCACTCCTTTCCGCCGCCGTAACACACTACCCCCCTCTCTTATTAGCGGTCGACCTCGACCGCTTACTTATCTGTTCTGCCTCGGTGTCTTCTTCTTTCTCTCTCTTTTTTTTTGATTTGTCTTTCTTTTCTTCTTTTTCTTCTGCTTCTTTGTCTTCTTCTTCCGTCCAATTTGCGGCTTCTTCTACAGAAGTCCTTCTTAAAATCGACGTTACCTCTTCGTTTCTTCCGTCTCGAAAACATTATTCTTTTGTTATCTTCTTTCTTCTTATATCGTCGCCTTTTGAAGTCCTTTACTTAGCGTCTATCTAATCGGAGCTATCTAATCTAAGCTAACAGCTATCTAAGCTGCAGCGTAGCTAGCCTGTACGCTGCTACAGAGAGTCTATATAGATCTATCTGCAGTGCGCTATCTCTTCTTCTCTTTCTTCTTTACCAAGGCCTTAAGCGCTGTCGCAAAGCCGCTTTAATAGCGTTAGCTTCGTCTTTGCTGTTATTATCCGTCCTGCAGGACCGGCAGTGTTAGCGAAGACGAAAACCGTTACAAAGTGCGCCAAAGCGGTGGCACTGTCCTCGACCTTACTGTTATTATCCGACTGGCAAAGCCGGTAGACGGTAACGGTGTAGCCGAGGACTCTAGCTAAGCGTACCGCCGTAATCGTTTCTATCAGTTTTCGCACTAATAGAGCGGACGCGGCCTTTCTTCTTCTTCTATCCCTTCTAGAGCTATTAACTTCAGAGCTACTTAGGTCTCGGCTTCCTCAGATTCTGGACGTAGAACTCTTCTAGCAGCTCTGCCGAATTCTGGAGATTCTCAATTAGATACTGTTTATAATCTTCTAGCTATCCCTTCTACGAAATCCTTGCTTTAATAGACCCCCTTATCTTCTTTACGTCTATTATATCTTCTACCTCCCACTCTTCTTCTTTACCGTTTATCTCGATTAGTAGGGGTTCGGCAAACCCCTATTCTGGAAGACTGTCTTTAGAGTCTAGACTTAACAGATCCGAATAGAAGATATCGTAGATTCGGAACGACTTCGGTAGCTAGAGCTGATAAGTTACTAGCGACGTCTTTTCCACTATCGTAAATGGACCTATGTAGCGGGAGCTGAGCTTGGCGTTGTCTTTTAGCCTTAGGTTCCGCGTATTAAGCTATACCTTTTGGCCTTCTTCAAATTCTATCGGTAACCGCTTTCTATTAGCTCGAGTTACTATCTTCTTCTAAGCCG
>JACWNB010000108.1:0-18736 GCA_016165855.1 Pseudocercospora ulei
TGACGTAGATAAAGGAACTATTTATTTATTTAGGTTCAAACCTTCACAACCCGGGTTTAGCGGGAGCAGGGACCATCGGAAAGGTCGCCAACGTTGCCGCCGAGCCGAAGCCACGGAGTGCGAGTCTGCGAAAGAGGCTCCGTCCGATCGGTCCGAACCCCCGGTCACTGTCGGAATAATGAGTTCAGAAGCTATAACGACCCTCGCGAAGTCGCCAGACAACGAGATTTACGCTATCTTAATAAAAGACATCGAAGACTACAGGAAGATAATAGCGGAAGAAGAAGCGGATCCACTAGAGGTGCTGCTAAACGAGCTCTACGGTTACGCTAACGTGTTCTTAAAAGCCGACTCCAACCTCCTGCCGCTCTATCGACCAGAATATAACAACAAGATCCGGCTGAAAGAAGGAGCCGCGCTGCCGAGAACCGAGCCCCTAAGACGACTATCGCTGGCGGAACTGGACCAGGTAGAGGTGTTTGTTCGCGAAAATGGCGAAGAAGTTCATTACGCCGAGTTCGGCCGAATATGCGTTACCGATTCTTTTCGTAAGGAAACCAGGGGGTGGTCTGCGACTCTGCGTAGACTATCGAGGCCTTAACGAGGTCACTAAGAGAGACGTCTATCCACTGCCGCTAATCGACGAGACTATACAACGAGTGGCTAAAGCTAAGTGGTTCAGCAAACTGGACATTCGACAAGCGTTCTACCGACTAAGGAATAAGGAAGGGCAAACGGAAGATCTTACGACGTTCGCGACGCGTATAGGCAACTTCAAGTGGTTGGTAATGCCTTTCGGACTCACCAACGCGCCGGCGGTGTGGCAACGCTTTATGAATTACACCTTTATAGACATGCTGGAACGGTTTGTGTCTATCTACCTAGACGACATCCTTATCTATACAGATAGAACGAGAGAGCAACACACAGACCACATTGAGAAAGTGTTGAAGAGGCTCCGCGAGGTGGGACTGAACGCGGACACTGAGGTCAAATATCTCGGCCTTATCGTCGGAAGGGATGGAATTCGGATGGACCTGTCGAAAGTGGCTGCCGTCGCCGAATAGAAGCAACCGAAGTCTAGAAAAACACTACGCAAATCAGAGCGTTTCTCGGCTTCTGCAGCTACTATCGACGGTTTCATTAAGGACTTTAGCAAGATAGCGAGACCCCTGAACGAGGCGCTGAAGAAAGAGGCCGCCGGCCTATAGAATAAGAAGTGCACGGAAGCTTTCGTGCGGCTGAAAGAGGCAGTGGCCTCGGCGCCGATTCTGGCGCACTTCCGACCGGAAAAGACGATCTACGTAGAAAACGGACGCTTCCGACACAGTGACGGCAGGGGTCCTTTCTCAATACGCTAACGATAGCAAGACCCTTCACCTAGTGGCCTTCTTTAGCAAATCCATAACAGAAGCTAAACGGAACTACGCCATCTATAATAAGGAGCTGCTAGCGATTATTCAGGCTTTCGAGGAGTGGAAACCGGAGCTTATAGCTGGAAAGAGCACGGTTTAGGTCCTTACAGACCACTAGTCGCTGACCTACTTCATAAAGACGCAGAAGCTCTTACGTCGCCAAGTACGGTAGGCCGCCTACTTATCAGGGTTCGATTTCAAGATCACCTATCGACCAGGGGCTCAAAACGGAAAAGCTAACGCGCTAACGCGAAGAGAAGGAAAGACCAGCCGCGCGAAAGAAGATCCGAACATGTTTCAGAAGGTGTTAACCGAGCGGATAGTAGACGCAGAGGTGCTGAAAGAGGTAGGGGTCTGCGCAGTAGAACCGGCCCCTAAGGAAGAGACTCTCTACGAGAAGGTGGAGCAGCTCAATCAGCAGCAGAAGCTAGGCAAAACCGGCTTAGGGAAGCTGATAGTTCCGGAAGAACTAATTACGGAGGTCATCCAACTGGTCTATAGCTCCATAGACGTTGGTCACGCCGGCTCAAAGAAGACAATAGAAGCTATAAGGACGGTCTACTGGTTTCCGCGGATCTACGAACGGATCTATCGATTTATCGCCAATTGCTACGTATGCAGGGCCGCGAAGCTACGTTACGGCCTTCCGGCAGGCTTATTGAAGCCACTTCCGATCCCCGAGAAAACTATGGCAACACATTACGATAGACTTCGTAACCGGCCTGCCGGAATCCGATAGATACGACGCTACACTGAACGTAGTAGATAGGCTGAGCAAGGAGCGCCACTTCATCCCCTGCAGAGCGAGAAACGAAGGAACTACCGCGGAAGAGACCGCACGAATGTTAATCCAACACGTGTGGAAGCACTATGGCCTACCAGACACTATTACTACGGATAGGGGTCCTCAATTCACCGCCGACGTATGGAAATCCGTCAACCAAGCTCTCGGAATTCGTAGAAAGCTCAGCACAGCCGCTTACCCGCAGACCGACGGTCAGTCTAAAGTGGCTAACCGAGAGATAGAGCGATATCTGCGAACCTTCTGCAGCCACTATCAAGAAGATTGGGTTAAGGTGTTGCCGATGGCCGAATTCTGCGCCAACTCGTCACCGTCCGAAACAACCTTACTGGCGCTGTTCGAGATAACGTATAGCTATCTTCCGAGGATGAGCTTCTAGCCACCAAGCGACGCCGGCTTACCGGAGTTTTCTACTACCGCTACGTCGTCGAAGAGAGTCGCCGCCGCGGCGGCAGAAGCGCTCCGATCTCAGATGGAAGAAGCGGTTAAAGTGGCGAAAGAAGCGATAGAATCGGCTCAGAAGAAGATAGTAAATCGAGCTAATAGAAAGAGGTCACCGATGGAATTCGAGGAAGGCCAAAAGGTATAGCTTAACACGAAGAACCTGAGGCTAAAAGGCAACGCCAAGCTCAATCCGCGCTACGTAGGCCCGTTCAAGATAATAGAAAAGAGGTCGCCGGTGACTTATCGGCTCGAGCTGCCGAAGGCGTTCCGGATCTACGACGTTTTCCATTCCGATCTACTGAGCTTAGACCCTGAGGACGGCCTGCCGGAACAGGGGTTCGCTGAACCCCCGCCAATCGAGATAGATAATGAGGAAGAATAGAAGGTAGAAGACGTAATGGACGTAAAGAAGGTAAGGGGTCCATCAAAGCGAGGATCTCGTAGAAGGGGTGGCCGGAAGACTACGAATGGTATCCGGTCGAGAACCTGCGGAACTCGGCGGAGCTGCTAAGAGACTTTTACGCGCGGAACCCGGAAAAGCCGAAACCAGCGTGGCTCTGATGCCGACAATGGAGACACGTCCGCTCCACCGGCGCGGAAGCCGATAAAAACGATCGTGCTTCGGGAAGTGATTGCTTCAGGCACCACTACGCGGCCGGCGGCGCCGCCGACTGCGTAGTGGGTGAAGGCTTTGGTAGAGGAGAAAAAGAAGAAGAAGAAACGACGCTGCGGACGGATCTATATAGACCTCCGAGGCGACGCACAGACCAGCTACGCCGCAGCTTAGATAACCTACGGTTCCGATCAGATGGCACAGATCAGGCGAACGGATTACATAAACGTAAAGTGAAGGACTTCAGATGCCGACGATGTAAAAAAATGGAAAAAGCGACGAAAAGGACGCCGGTTGTAATAGAAGATGGAAGGTGGAAGACGCGACGTCGGCGTCGGAGGGGATTTTCAAAAAAAAAAAAAAAAAAAAAAAAAAAAGTGGAGATTGCCGGATGGATGGAGTGACTAAGCGGTCGAGGGCGACCGCTGGTAAGGGAGGGGGGTAGTGTTGCGGCAGTAGAAAGAGGTGGGACAGATTAATAGGGTGGACCCTGGATTTCGGCTCGGCCCGTCCGGGCCGAGCCGGGCCTTGGCACACCACCCTCTATTAAGGCCCACCGCCACCACTACATAGGTTCTTTTCCCTCCTCAGTTCGAGATATAGTCATCAAAAAGGCTGTATTGAATCATATCTGCGTGCCCGGATCATAGATAAGATTCAATACGGCCTTTTTAATAACTATATCTCGAACTAAGGAGGGAAAGGAACCTATGTAGTGGTAGTGGTGGGCTTTGATAGAGGGTGGTGTGCCAAGGCCCGGCTCGGCCCGTCCAGGCCGAGCCGAAATCTACAGTCTACCCTATTATCCAGTCCCACCCCTTCTTACCGCCGCAACACTACCCCCCCCCCTCACCAGCGGTCGCCCTCGACCGCTTAGTTACCCCACCTATCCGAAAATCTCTCTTCTTTCCGTCGTTTTTTTTTTTTTTTTTTTTTTTAAGATTCGTCTTCTTTTTCTCGAAAATCCCCTCTACTGTCGACGTTACCTCTTCCGTCCTTTATCGAAAACAACGTCTTATTATCGCTTTTTCGGCCCTTACGTTATCGGCATCCGAGGTCCTTCACTTGGCGTTTATGTGATCGGTGCCCCTGATCCGTGCTATCTGATCTGATCTGTGGGTTATCTAAGCTGCGGCGTAGCTGGTCTGTGCGTCGTCCTAGAGGTCTATATAGATCTTTTCGCAGCGCCGTTTTTCTTCCTCTTTTTCTCTTCTACTAAAGCTCCCGCCCTCTACGCGGTCGCCGAGCGACGTAGCGGTGCCTGGAGCTATCAATTCCATTACGATCGCCTTTATCGGCTTCCGCGCGCCAGTGGAGCGGACGTGTTTTCTTTCTTCTGGAATTGTCGACATTAGAGCTACGCCGGTTTCGGCTTCTTCGGGTTCTGCGCGTAAAAGTCTCTTAGCAGCTCCGCCGAATTCCGGAGATTCTCGATCGGATACTATTTATAATCTTCCGGCCACCCCTTCTACAAGATCCTCGCTTTAATGGACCCCCTTATCTTCTTTACGTCTATTACATCTTCTACCTCCTACTCTTCTTTATTCCCGTCTATCTTAACTGGTGGGGGTTTGGCGAACCCCTGCTGCGGCAGACCGTTCTCAGGGTCCAGGCTTAGTAGATCGGAATGGAAAACATCGTGGATCCGGAACGCCTTCGGCAGCTCGAGCCGATAAGTTACCAGTAACCTCTTTTCTATTATCTTGAATGGACCTACGTAGCGTAGGTTGAGTTTCGCGTTTCCTTTTAGCCTTAGGTTCTTCGTGTTAAGCTATACCTTTTAGCCTTCTTCGAATTCTATCGGTAACCGCTTCTTATTAGCCCGAGTTACTATCTTCTTCTGAGCTAATTCCATCGCGTCTTTCGCTACTTTGATCACTTCTTCTATCTAAGATCGTAGCGCTTCTGCCGCCGCGGCGGCGACTCTCTTCGACGACGTAGCGGTAGGTGGTTCCGCGGAGCTGGGTTCATTTGGCGGCTGAAAGCTTATCCTCGGAAGATAGCCGTGCGTTATCTCGAACGGCGCCAGCGAGGTGGCTTCGGATAGTGCCGAGTTGGCGCAGAATTCGGCTATTAGCAACACCTTAACCCACTTTTCTTAATAATGGCCGCAGAAGGTTTGCAGATATCATTCTATCTTACGGTTGGCCACTTCTGATTGGCCGTCCGTTTAAGGGTAAGCGGCGGTGCTGAGCTTTCTATAAATTCCGAGGGCTTAGTTGATAGCTTTCTACACATCGGCAGTGAATTAAGGACCCCTATCCGTAGTGATAGTGTCCGGCAGGCTATAGTGCTTCTATACGTATTAAATCAACATTCTCGCTGTTTCTTCCGCAGTAGTTCCGTCGTCTCTCGCTCGACAGGGGATGAAGTAGCGTTCTTTGCTCAATCGGTCCACTATGTTTAGCGTAGCGTCGTATCTATCGGAATCCGGCAGGCCGGTTACGAAGTCCATCGTAATGTGTTGCTACAGTTTCTCGGGGATCGGAAGTGGCTTCAGCAGGCCGGCCGGAAGACCGTAACGTGGCTTTGCGGCTCTGCACATGTAGCAGTTGGCGATATATCGGTGGATCTGTTCGTAGATCCGCGGAAACCAGTAAATCGTTCTTACGGCCTGCGTCGTTTTCTTCGCTCCGGCGTAGCCAATATCCACGGAGCTATGGACCAGCCGGATAACTTCTGTAATTAGTTCTTCTGGAACTCTCGTCTTCCCTGAGCCGGTTTTGCCAAGCTTCTGTTGTTGGTTAAGCCGTTTCACCTTCTCGTAGAGCGTTTCTTCCTTAGGGGCCGGTTCTACTGCGCAGACCCCTACCTCTTTCAACACCTCTGCGTCTACTATCCGCTCGGTCAACATCTTCTGGAACATGTTCGGATCTTCTTTCGCGCAGCTTATCTTCCCTTCTCTTCGCGTCAGCGCGTTAGCCTTTCCGTTTTGAGCCCCTGGTCGGTAGGCGATCTTAAAGTCGAATCCTAATAAGTAGGCGGCCTACCGAGCTTGGCGACGTAAGAGCTTCTGCATCTTTATAAAGTAGACCAGCGACTGGTGGTCTGTAAGGATTTAAACTGTGCTTTTTCCAGCTATTAGCTCCGGTTTCCACTCCTCGAAAGCCTGAATAATCGCTAGCAGTTCTTTATTATAGATGGCGTAGTTCCGCTTAGCTTCCGTTATAGATTTGCTAAAGAAGGCTACTAGGTAAAGGGTCTCGCCGTCGTTAGCGTATTGAGAAAGGACCCCTGCCGTTACTGTATCGGAAGCGTCCGTTTCTACGTAGATTGTCTTTTCCGGCCGGAAGTGTGCTAGGACCGGCGCCGATGCCACTGCTTCTTTCAGCCGGTTGAAGGCTTCCGTGCACTTCTTATTCTATAGGCCGGCGGCCTCTTTCTTTAACGCTTCGTTTAGGGGTCTCGCTATCTTGCTGAAGTCCTTAATGAACCGTCGGTAGTAGCTGCAGAATCCGAGAAACGCCCTGATCTGCGTAGTGTTGCCGGATTTCGGTTGCTTCCATTCCGCTACGGCGGCGACCTTTAAGGGGTCCATCCGAATTCTATCTCTTCCGACGATAAGGCCGAGATATTTGACCTCGGTTTGATAGAACTCGCTCTTTTTCGTGTCCGCGTTCAATCCGACCTCGCGGAGCCTAGTTAGCACCTTCTTAATGTGGTCCGTGTGCTGATCTCTCGTTCCATCTGTATAGATAAGAATGTCGTCCAAATAGATGGACACGAACCGTTCCAGCATGTCTATAAAGGTGTGGTTTATAAAGCGTTGCTACACTGCCAGCGCGTTAGTAAGCCCGAAAGGCATTACCAACTACTTGAAATTGCCTATACGCGTCGCGAACGTCGTAAGGTCTTCTGTCTGCCCTTCTTTATTCCTTAGTCGATAGAACGCTTGGCGTATGTCTAGCTTGCTAAACTACCTAGCCTTTGCTACGCGCTGTATAGTCTTATCTATTAGCGGCAGGGGGTATACGTCTCTCTTAGTGACCTCGTTAAGGCCTCGATAGTCTACGCAGAGTCGCAGACCACCCCCTGGTTTCCTTACGAAAAGAATCGGTAACGCATATTCAGCAGAACTCGGCGTAATAAACTTCTTTGCCAGATTCTTACGAACGAACACCTCAACTTAATCCAGTTCTGCCGGCGACAGTCGTCTTAGGGGCTCGGTTCTTGGCAGCGTAGCTCCCTCTTTTAACCTAATCTTGTTGTCGTATTCCGGCCGGTGGAGTAGCAGGAGGTTAGAGTCTGCTTTTAAGAAGACATTAGCGTAACTATAGAGCTCTTCTGGTAACACCTCTAGTAAATCCACTTCTTCTTCCGCTATTATCTTCCTGTAGTCTTCGATGTCCTTTATAGAGATAGTGTAAATCTCATTGTCCGGCGACTTCGCGAGAGTTATTATAGCTTCTGAACTTATTATTCCGACGGTGACTAGGGGTTCGGAACGATCGGATGGAATCGCTTCGACCGTCGTAACGTTCGGTTTAGCGTCGGCCGCTATAACCGATTCGGTGACTGATTTGACGGCGGCTAAGCCGCTGGTCGGTTTTCTGAATCCGAGTGTGCCTTCTCCTACGTCAATAATCGCTCCCTGGTTCTTTATCTATTTCTGCCCTATAATAATGTCAAACCTTCCGATATCTATAATTCGGAACATCGCTTCCGTAGTGCGACTAGCTAAGGTGGTCCTTAATGGCACATAGTGCGTAACACTCTCCGTGTCTTGTCCGTTGTATGCCGAAATCTTCGTCGGCGACGCCAATTCCACTGGATAACCGTATCCCTTTATCAGTTTCTGAACTAACCGGTAGTGGATCGCCGTGCCAATAAGAGCTCCTGTGTCGATGAAAGCTTTCAGGTAAAGTGGTTTGCTCGATCTGTCGAGGGGGTGGACAGTGATTAGAAGGATAATGGCTGTTTCCGTGTTTACTTCCACCGCGGCCGATAGCAGATCGCTGCAACTATTGATGCTCTCTTTCGTCGGCGTAGCTCGCGTTAATGCCCTGTTGTCTATGCTAGATAGGGGGCCTATCCTTCCAGCTGGTCTTTTCCCAAGATTCGCAGTGGCACTCTATCGTCTACGCTGTCAGTATCGTTCGGAGCCGGCTCTATAGCTTGTATAGCCTTTCTCGGCGGCGGCGGCGGCTTCGTTGCTCGATATTCCTGCTTCTGCTTATCCGACGCTTGGCATCTCGTAGCGATATAGCCAGGTTTTCTACACGCGTAGCAGGTGGGGACGAACGACGAACGCTGTGACTGATACGATGGCTGCTAGGGGCGTTGTCGGAAGGGCGCAGGGGCCCGCGTCGGCTGCGCCGACGGCGACTGCTTCTGAATCGATTCGCGTGCTTTCGCGTAAGCGTTCAAGTTTCTCGCAGTAACCCTTGCTCGGTGTACGAAGCTCTTAAGGTCTTTATCTTCCACCGAAGCTATAGCTGCAGCGAGCTCAGGGCTCAGTTTCTGTCTTAGTAGGTGGAGCTGTTCATCTTCTGCCACTCGGGCCCTAATTGCATATTTTCTAAACAAGCCGTAGAACTCCTCGAACGTCTGCCGGTTCTGGTTGATCTTGTCCAGCTGCTTACAGGCTGTCTTCTTTCGGAATGGGTCTCCGAAGCGTTAATCTAACGCTTTAATCGCTTCTTCGGCAGTCGCCTTTTCTAGGTCCGCCACTAGCGAAAAAGCTTCACCTTCCAATCGCGATTCCAGGTACGCCAGTCGGTCTCTGGCGCTGTTTCCGGCGTAGTCGCGGTCTATCTTATTCTTTATCTTCTTCTTAAACGCCTCCTAGTCTTTAGGGTCTCTACCTCTAAACGCCGGTAGGTCCGGCAATAATGTTATCGAGGTGCTACCTTGACTATAGGCCGCCGGTAAGGCAGTCTCTGCTGGTTCTTCTCGGTGCGGTGGCGGCGACGTCGCTGCTTCTATATCAGCTAGTTGGTCCTTCAGCGCCTTTAGTTGCGCTAGCCTATTCGCCGCCTGGTTCTCTAACACATCGATAATAGTTTCTGCCGATTCCTTCTCGGCCCTTACCGTCTCTATTTCCTCCCTTAACTGTCTGTTTTCTTCCACGTTCCTATAGAACCTTTTTTCTATAAAGGTAATAATGTCAAACACCTTCTTAGCTCCGTGTTCTGTAAGATATTCTCCTATCTTATCTGGCGTGCGCCTATACAGTTCGGCGTAGCCCTCTATGCCCTTTCTCGCTTTATCTACCTCTTCTTCCGTAAGGCCTTCGTTAGTCGTTCCGTCGTCGAGAATGCTGGTACGCCTATCCCTCGGTCTGTTAGTCTTTCTCTTTCCGCTACGGCCTGTAACGCCGCTCTCTACCGCCGAGAAGCCTTCCATCTTCTCGCGGTTCCTTAGGGGTTGTTGTTGATGTTAGTGTTGGTGCGCGTGCGTTATTCGGGTTTCCGGATAGTTCGACGGGCCCTTTCGCGCAGCGCAGGTGTTGGTGTAGAGAGTAAGTTCGAGATATAATAATCCGGGCACGCAGATAAGATTTAATACAGCCTTTTTAATAACTATATCTCGAACTAAGGAGGGAAAGGAACCTATGTGGTGGTGGTGGTAGGCTTTGATAGAGGGTGGTGTGCCAAGGCGCGGCTCGGCCCGTCCGGGCCGAGCCGAAATCTACAGTCTACCCTATTATCCAGTCCCACCCCTTTTCACCGCCGCAACAGAGATAGCGTAGATCTTATTGTCCGTCGATTTCGCGAGGGTCGTTAGGGCTTCTAAGCTTACTATTCCGACGGTAGCTAGGGGTTCCGAACGGTCGGACGGGGCTTCTTTCGCGGACTCCGCGGCTTTCGGCTCGGCGGCAGCGGCCGTTCCGATAGTCCTTGCTCTGTTACCTGGGGTTTTGAATCCTATCGTGCCTTTATCTACGTTAATAATAGTCTTCTAGTTCTTTATCTATTTCTGCCCTATAATAATGTCAAATTGTCCGAGATCCATAATCTAGAACGTCGCTTCTGTAGTTCGACCAGCTAGTGTAGTCCTTAATAGCACGTAGTGCGTAACGTTTTCCGTGTCTTGTCCGTTATATGCCGAAATCCGCGTCGGCGATGCTATCTCTACAGGATAGCCGTATCCCTTCGTTAGTTTTTGAACTAGTCGGTAGTGGATCGCCGCTCCGATAAGGGCTCCAGTATTAATAAATACTTTCAGCTAGAGGGGTCTACGCGACTTCTTAATAGGGTGGATCGTAATAGGAAGGATGATCGCTGTTTCCGTATTCACTTCTACGGCTGCCGAGAGCGGATCGCTGCAGCTGTTAATGCTTTCTTCTCGTGTCGATTCGCTCTAGTGCAGTGCCCTGTCTTCTATACTGGATAGGGGGCCTATCCTTCCAGCTGGTTTTTTCCCAGGATTCGCAGTAGCACTCCACCGTCTACGCTGTTAGTGTCGTTCGGAGCCGGTTCTATAGCTTGTATAGTCTTTCTTAGTGGCTGCAGCTGCTTTATAACACGATACTCCTGCTTCTGCTAGGCCGTTGCTTGGTATCTCGTAGCGATATAGCCCGGCTTTCCGCACGCGAACAGGTAGGGACGAACGACGAACGCTGTAACTAATAAGGTGGCTGCTGGGGTGCTCTCCGGAAAGGCGCAGGGGGTCGTGTAGTCTGCGTTATTAACGGCTTCTGGTTCAATTCGCGTAATTTCGCGTAAGTCCTTAAGTTTCTCGCAGTAACTCTCGCTCGGTGCACGAAGCCCTTAAGGTCTTCGTCTTCCACCGACGCTATAGCGGCGGCCAGTTCAGGGTTTTTAGCTTCTGCCTTAGTAGGTGGAGCTGCTTATCTTCTGCTACTCGGGCCCTAATCGCATATTTCCTAAACAATCCGTAGAACTCCTCGAACGTCTGCCGGTTCTGGTTGATCTTGTCTAGCTGCTCGCAGGCCGTCTTCTTCCTAAAGGGGTCTCCGAAGCGTTAATCTAGCGCTTTGAACGCTTCTTTAGCAGTTACCTCTTCCAGGTCTGCTACTAGCGAAAAAGCTTTACCTTCTAATCGCGATTCTAGGTACGCCAATCTATCTCTAGCGCTGTTTCCGGCATAGTCTCGATCTATCTTGTTCTTTATCTTCTTCTTAAATGCTTCCCAATCCTTAGGATCTCCGCCTCTAAATGCTAGTAGATCCGGTAGTAACGTTATTAACGTGCCGTCTTGACTGTAGGCTGCCGGTAAGGCAGTCTCTGCTTGTTCTTCTCGACGCAGTAGCGGCGCCGACGACCTCGCTGCTTCCTTCTCCTCTAGCTAAGCCTTTATTGCTTTTAACTGTGCTAGTCGGTTCGCAGCTTGGTTTTCCAGCACGTCTATAATGGTCTCGGCCGATTCCTTCTTAGCTCTTACTGTCTCTACTTCCTCTCTTAGCTGTCTGTTCTCTTCTAGCGTCCTGTAGAACAGCGTTTTAATAAGGTCTATGCCGTTGTAGACCTTCCCTATTCTATTCTCGTTTACATAGTCTTCTAGCTCCTTGATCGTGCAGTTGTGGATCTTCCTATATTCGGCTATTCGTTCCTTGACCTTAGCGGTCTCTTCCGCTGTAAAACCGCTAATAACGATCTTATCGTTAATTACACTAGAGTGCCTACTTGCTCTGTTAGCCTTTCCTTTTCTGCTTCTACTGCGGCCTATAACGCTGCCCTCTACTGTCGAGAAGCCTTCCATCTTCTTACAGTGCTGGGTTTAGTGTTTTTGGTGTGTGCGCGTGCGTTATTTGGGTGTCCGGATAGTTCGACGGGCCCTTTCGCGCAGCGCGGGGTTTGTTGTAGTAAGTAAGTTCAAGATAAAATAATCCGGGCACGCAGATATAATTCAATACGGCCTTTTTGATAACTATATCTCGAACTAAGGAGGGAAAGAAGTCTATGTAGTAGTGGACGAGACCTTTGGGGGGGTGGCGTGCCAAGGCCCGGCTCGGTCTGGAAGGGCCGAGCCGAAATCCCAAGGGTCTACCCTATTATCCAGTCCCACCCCTTTCTGCCGCCGTAACAGTATTGACCTTGCGTCTACTGCAGTCAGATTATTATATCCAAGGCTTAACCTAACACCGAACCTGCACTACGCGAAAGAGCCTGTTAAATTATATCTAGGTACTTGAATAACGTACGTGCAACCGACAACCTAGAGTATATACTGTAGATGTACGAAGGAGGCTGTTAAATTATATCCGGTTACTTAATCGTGCATGTGCATCCTACTCTACCCTCCCCTAATCGAGAAGAAGAAGAAGAAGAAGAGTTTTAGGGAAGAGAAGTGCCCCTACTGAAGAAGAAGAGAGAGTTTTAGGGAAGAGAAGTGCCCCTACCGAGAAAAAGAGAGAGTTTTAGGGAAGAGAAGTGCCCCTATCGAGAAGAAGAGTTTTTAAAAAGAAGAGAGAGTTCCAAAGAAGAGCGAGAGAGCGACGAGAGCGACGAGAAGGACAATGTAGGAGCGACGAGGACGAGGAGCGAGAGCGAGGAGCGAGAGCGACGACGACAGAGCGACGACGACAAGAGCGCACCTAGCAGGACCTAGGGCGACGACATTCGTTTTTTCGCGTCTTTAACAGACCGTTCTATTCAGACAAGGCCAATTGCGACGAGACAACCGACAATTGCGACAGCCTAAGCACCAACGAGCCTAAGCACTAGCGAGCCCCAAGCACTAGCGAGCCCCAAGCTTAGTACCCGGCTTAGTACCTAGCTCGCAGCTGCGGACAACACAAGAGCACCTAGGCACGAGCACCTAGGTACAGGTACAAGGCAATTGCAGACAACATAGGTGCAGACAGTGCAGACAACACAAGGCCACTGCAGACAAGGCACAGCTACAGACAGGCACAGCAGCTGCAGGCAACACAGGGCAGCTGCAGACAACATACACTGTTCAGGTTTAGACGAGCACCCAGGTACGAGCACCTAGGCACGAGCACCCAGACGCGAGCACCTAGGCACGAGCACCTAGGCATAAGCACCTAGGCAGAGCACCTGCAGACAAACAGGCAGCTACAGACAATACAGGCAAAGCACAGGCAAAGTACAGGCAAACTGACCGTCGAGAAGCAACTGTCCGAGAAGCGACATCCGTAGGCTGCGACCCCTGCGACCCCGACGACCTCTGCAACCCTGACGGCCTTAGCGCGATCCCGACCCCGACGACCTCCGCAACCTCCGAGGCCTCTGCGACCTCGTGCAGCTCGAGAAGCGACGGTCGAGAAGCGAGGCGAGCGTCTAAGAAGCGAGCGACCGTCGAGAAGTGACTGTCTAAGAAGCGACTGTCTAAGAAGCGACTGTTAAGAAGCGACCGTCGAGAAGTGATCCAAGCGCGCAGATAAGGTTCAATACAGCTGTTTTGATAACTATATCTCGAACTGAGGAGGGAAAGGAATCTATGTAGTGGTGGTAGTGGGCCTCTATGGTAGTAGTGGTGCCAAGGCCCGGCTCGGTCTGGACGGGCCGAGCCGAAATTCCAAGGGTCTACCCTATTACTTAATCCCACCCCTTTTCTGCCGCCGTAACACCACCCCCCTCTCTTACCAGCGGTCGCCCTCGACCGCTTAGTCGCCCTATCTATCCGAAAATCTTTTCTTTTTTTTTTGATTTGTCGTCTCTTTCTCGAAAATCCCCTCTAACAGTAATGTTACCTCTTCCGTCTTCTATTAAAAACGACGTTTTCTTTTTATTGCTTCTTTAATTTCTTACGTCGTCGGCGTCTGAAGTCCTTCACTTGGCGTTTATGTAATCCGTGCGCCTGATCCGTGCTATCTGATCTGAGCCGTAGGTTATCTAAGCTGCGGCGTAGCTAGTCTGTGCGTCGTCTCGGAGGTCTATATAGATTCTTCTGTAGCGCCGTTTTTTTTTCTTCTTCTTTTTTTCTCTTCTACTAAAGCCTTTACCCACTACGGGGTCGGCAGCGCTGGCACGCTACAGTGGGTGGTGGCCGCGTCGAACTGGTAGTGGTTGGTGGCTAAGTCGAAGACCTCCCCGAAGGCGACCGTTACGATCGTCTTTATCGGCTTCCGCGCCAGTGGAGCGGACGCAGCTTTCTTCTTTCTGAACTATCGACTTCCTTATTGTCGACATCAGAGCTACGCTGGTTTGGGCTTCTACGGGTTTCGCACGTAGAACTCTCTTAGAAGCTCTACCGAATTCCGTAGGTTTTTGATCGGATACTATTTGTAGTCTTCCGGCCACCCTTTCTACGAGATCCTCGCTTTAATAGACCCCCTTATCTTCTTTACGTCCATTACGTCTTCCACCTCCCATTCTTCTTTATTACCGTCTATCTTAATAGGCGGGGGTTCGGCAAACCCCTGTTCCGGCAGGCCGTCTTTAGGGTCTAAGGTTAACAGGTCCGAATAGAAGACATCGTAGATCCGGAATAATTTCGGTAGCTAGAGCCGATAGGTTACCGGCGACCTCTTCTCTATTATCTTGAACGGACCTACGTAGCGTAGATTGAGCTTGGCGTTGCCTTTTATCCTTAGGTTTTGTGTGTTAAGCTATACCTTTTGGCCTTCCTCGAATTCTATTGGTAACCTTTTTCTATTAGCTCAAGTTACTATTTTCTCCTAAGTTGATTCCATTGCTTTCTTCGCTACCTTAATGGCTTCTTCTATCTGAGATCGGAGCGCTTCTGCCGCTGCGGCGGCGACTCTCTTTAACGACGTAGCAGTGGAAAGCTCCGGCAAGCCGGCGTCGCTTAGCGGATAGAAGCTTAATCTCGGAAGATAACCGTGGGTTATCTCGAACGGCGCTAGCGACGTTGCTTCTAACTGTGCTAAGTTCGCGCAGAATTCAGCTATTGGCAGTATCTCGACCTACTTTTCTTGATAGTAGCTGCAGAAGGTTCGCAGATATCGCTCTATTTCTCGGTTAGCTACTTTAGACTGACCGTCGGTCTGAGGATAAGCGGCTGTGCTAAGCTTTCTACGAATTCCGAGAGCTTGGTTAATGGCTTTCTATACGTCGGCAGTAAATTGAGGACCCCTATCTGTAGTGATAGTGTCCGGCAGGCTATAGTGCTTCTATACGTGTCTAATCAGCATCTGCACAGTCTCTTCCGTAGTGGTTCCTTCGTCTCTCGCTCGGCAGGGGATAAAGTGGCGCTCTTTGCTTAGCCGGTCTACTACGTTCAGCGTAGCGTTATATCTATTAGAGTCTAGCAGGCCGGTTACGAAGTCCATTATAATGTGTTGCTACAGTTTCTTAGGGATCGGAAGTGGCTTTAGCAGACCGGCCGGAAGACCGTAACGCGGCTTCGCTGCTTGGCATACGTAGCAATTGGCGATAAATCGGTAGATCTATTCGTAGATCCGCGGAAACTAGTAGATCGTCTTTATAGCTTCTATCGTCTTCTTTGACCCTGCGTAACCAACATCCTTGGAGCTATGGACCAGCTGGATAACCTCTGTAATCAGTTCTTCCAGAACTATTAGCTTCCCTAAGCCTGTTCTGCCGAGCTTCTGCTGTTTATTAAGCCGTTCTACCTTCTTGTAGAGCGTCTCTTCTTCGATCGGCTGCTCTATCGTTTCTGGTTCGGTCTGCAGTTCTGCCGCGCAGATTCCCGCTTCCTATAACACCTCGGCGTCTACTATCCGTTCGGTCAGTACCTTCTGAAACATGTTCGGGTCTTCCTTCGCGCAGCTCGTCTTCCCTTCTCTTCGCGTTAGCGCGTTACCCTTTCCGTTTTAAGCCCCTAGTCGATAGGTAATCTTAAAGTCGAACCCTAATAAGTAGGCGGCCTACCGAGCTTGGCGACGTAAGAGCTTCTACGTCTTTATAAAGTAGACTAGCGATTGGTGGTCTGTAAGGACCTGAACTGTGCTCTTTCTAGCTATAAGCTCCGGTTTCCACTCCTCGAAAGCCTGAATAATCGCTAGCAGCTCCTTATCGTAGATAGCGTAGTTCCGCTCGGCCTCCGTTATAGACTTGCTAAAGAAAGCTACTGGATAGAGGGTCTCTTCGTCGTCGGCGTATCAAGAAAGGACCCCTGCCGTTACTGTATCGGAAGCATTAGTTTCTACATAGATCGTCTTTTTTTTCCGGCCAGAAGTGTGCCAGAACTGGCGCAGAGACTACCGCTTCTTTTAGCTAGTTAAAGGCTTCTGTACACTTCTCGTTCTATAGGCCGGCGGCCTTCTTTTTCAATGCCTTATTTAGGGGTCTCGCTATCTTGCTAAAGTCCTTAATAAACCTTTGATAGTAGCTGCAGAACCCGAGAAACGCCCTGATCTGCGTAGTGTTTCCGGATTTCGGCTGCTTCCATTCCGCGACGGCGGCGACCTTTAAGGGGTCTATCCGAATTCTATCTCTTCCGACGATAAGACCGAGATATTTGACCTCAGTTTTGGTAGAACTCGCTCTTCTTCGTGTCCGCGTTCAATCCTACTTTGCGGAGTCTCTTTAGCACCCTCTCGACGTGGTCCGTGTGCTGATCTCTCGTTCCGTCCGTATAGATAAGAATGTCGTCTAAATAGATAGACACGAACCGCTCTAGCATGTCTATAAAAGTGTGGTTTATAAAGCGTTGCTACACTGCCAGCGCGTTGGTGAGTCCGAAAGGCATTACTAACTACTTGAAATTGCCTATACGCGTCGCGAACGTTGTAAGATCTTCTGTCTGTCCTTCCTCGTTTCTTAGTTAATAGAACGCTTGGCGGATGTCTAGCTTGCTAAACTACTTAGCCTTTGCTACGCGCGCTGTATAGTCTTATCTATCAGCGGCAGTAGGTATACGTCTCTCTTAGTAACCTCGTTAAGGCCTCGATAGTCTACGCAGAGTCGCAGACTACCCCCTAGTTTCCTTACAAAAAGAATCGGTAACGCATATTTAGCAGAACTCGGCATAATAAACTTCTTCGCCAGGTTTTCGCGAACAAACACCTCTACCTGGTCTAGTTCCGCCAGCGACAGTCGTCTTAGGGGCTCGGTTCTTGGCAGTATAGCCCCCTTTTTCAATCGGATCTTGTTGTCGTATTCCGGACGATGGAGCGGCAATAGGTTGGAGTCGGCTTTTGAGAACACGTTAGCGTAATCGTAGAGCTCTGCCAGTAACACTTCCAGTGGATCCACTTCCTCTTCCGCTATTATCTTCCAGTGGTCTTCGATGTCTTTTATTAAGATAGCGTAAATCTCGTTGTCTGGTGACTTTGCGAGGGCCGATAAAGCTTCTGAATTTATTATTCCGACGGTGACCGGGGGTTCAGAACAGTCGGACGGGGGTTACATTGGCAGGCCGCGGCTTTCGATTCGGCTACAGTGGCGGCAGTCGCGTTGCCTAGGGTCTTGAATCTGATCGCTCCTTTATCTACGTCGATAATAGCTTTCTGGTTCTTTATCTATTTCTGCCCTATAATAATGTCAAACCTTCCGATATCTATAATTCGGAACGTCGCTTCTGTAGTGCGACCAGCTAGGGTAGTCTTTAGCGGCATGTAGTGTGTAACGCTTTCTGTGTCTTGTCCGTTATACGCTAAAATCCTCGTCGGCGACGCCAATTCCAGTGGATAACTGTATCCCTTTATCAGTTTCTAAACTAACTTAATAGTGGATCGTGATCCGAGCGCGCAGATAAGGTTCAATACAGCTGTTTTGATAACTATATCTCGAACTGAGGAGGGAAAGGAATCTATATAGTGGTAGTGGTGGGCTTCTGTAGAGGTATTGGTGCCAAGGCCCGGCTCGGTCCGTTCCGGAACCTAAATCCCGGAAGGGGCCGAGCCGAAATCTAGGGTCTACCCTATTAATCTGTCCCACTCCTTTCTGCCGCTGTAACACTACCCCCCTCCCTTACCAGTAGTCGCCCTCGACCGAGCTTAGTTACCCGCTATCTATTCAAAAAATCTTTTCTCTGTCTCTCTTTTCTTCCTCTTTGCGAGTTTTTTTTGAGGTTTATCGTCTCCTTCTCAAAAATAATCCCCTCCGACATCGGTAATGTTATACCTCTCTTCGTCGTTAATCAAAAACAACGTTCTCGTTATCGCTTCTTAAATTTCTTTACGTTATGTGGCATCTAAAGTACCCTTCACTTGAGCGTTTATTGTAATCGGTGCTCCTGATCCGCGCTATCTGAGTCTAACAGGCCGACTAGGTTATGTCTTAAGCTGCGGCGTGGTTGGTCTGTGCACTGGCGCGGAAGGTCTATATAGATCTTTCTATAGACTCTATCTCTTCTTCTTCTTCTTTCCTCTACTAAAGCCTTTACCTACTACAGGGTCGGCGGCGCTGGTCAACGCTACGGCGTTAGCAAAGGGGATGGAGCGCTCCGAACAGGTAGTGGTTGAGGATTCGGCGCCGGTGGAGCAGACGCGGCTTTCTTCTTTTATCTCTTTCGGAGGTCGTCAGTTTGGAGCTATCCGGGTTTTGGTTTCTTCAGGTTCTGCACGTAGAACTCTCTAAGCAGCTCCGCCAAATTCTGCAGGTTCTCGACCGGATACTATTAATAGTCTTCCGGCTACCCCTTCTACAAGATCCTCGCTTTAAT
>JACWNB010000109.1:0-18226 GCA_016165855.1 Pseudocercospora ulei
ACGCACTGTCTATTTAAACAGAGTATTTGCAATCTCTGTCTGTCTATCTGTTTCTAGGTAGTAGGAGGTCGAGATATAGTAGTTAAGTTTTAGAAGCTTGTATAGGCGTTTCTAGAACTTAGCAATAAACTAAGAGCCTCTATTAGAAGTAATACTGTTAGGAAGGCCTACATAGTACTAGATGTATTCGTAAAACAGCCGGACTGTTTCCTTGAAGGTTATGCTCTAGCAAGGTACTATAAAGCGATCCTTAGAGTGTCGATCTATAACTACAAAGATATTCTTTGCCTGAATACCTACCTAAGTAGTCCCTTAAGGGAGACAGGTAACAAAGTCTGTCGTAATGTATTTCTAAGGGTATTTAGGAGCTGGGAGAGGTTTTAGTAAGCTTTATAGAGGTTAGCGATTATTTTTAGCTGCTCTATAGATAGGACAATTGTTTCTATATCTGTATATATGCTTCTATATTAATAGCTACTAGTAGTAGCGTAAGGTAAGCTTATAAAGCTTCGAACGTCCTAGGTAGCCTCCTGCTGCTAAGTTGTAGACTATCCTAAGAATATAGGGTCGTATTAAGTTGTCTGCTCCTTTAGGAATAAAAAGTCGAGAGCGAAAGTAGACTAGTCTATCCCCAAGTTTATATTCTAAGAGCGAAAAGCTAGGGAAGGTACGTTTGTCCTATTTTAAGAGCTTAGATTAATCCTTAAGCTTGTTTATCTAATTCGTAAGCCTCTCTCATTATTAGGAGCAGTTCTCCAGGGGTAGTTTGCTTCTTAAGCTACTTTTTTATCTTCTAAATTATTGTTAGAGGTAAAAGAGCCTTTAGTTCTAGAGTCTTTAGTATTGTCTGTTTCGTTTTCTAAATCGTTATCTTCTAGGAAAGCAGGTGCGAGATATAGGGCAAAAGAGGCGGCAATTAATTAATTGCCTTCCTTTAAGTAGGTCTTTAAGTTGTTACTTAGGTTATAGGCCTTTAGGATAATTTGGTTACAAATTGCCTGTCCTTCTCCTCTGTCTACTAGGTAGATTCTAGGCATCTTAGTAATGGCGTTAGCTCTTAAATTAAGAGATCCTAGTTTGTATTAGATAACAAAGTTAAACTATAAAAGGAATTTACTCTATCTAGCTTGTCGACGATTAAGGATCTTGCTTTTTATAAAGTAGACTAAGTTCTTGTAATTAGAGCTGACTTAAGTTAGAAAGGCTACTCCTTCTAGTTCTAGGCGCTATTCTTTAAAGGCCTTTATAATAGCTAGGAGTTCCTTATCGTAGATTTCGTAATTGCATTTAGCTAGAATTTATCTTCTTGAAAAGGTAGGCTACTAGAAGCTATAGTTGGTTAGGTGCTTTTCTTTAAAGAAGGACAGCTCTAATAGCTCTATTAGAGGCGTCTGTTTCTATACAGGTTTCTAAATTGAAGTCGAAGTGCTAGAGGATAGGGTCTTTAGTAAACCGTTGCTATAGGAGGTTAAATACTTATTAGCAGATGTTAGTCTAGTCAAACTTAGCCTCTTTCCTTATTAGAGCTGTTGGAGGTTTTTATAATTAAACTAAAGCCCTAAATAAAGCGGCGATAGAAATTGGCGAATCCTAGGAAGCCTTGTACTTCCTTAACTGTCCTTAGGATGTTCTAGTCCAGAATTGCTTAAATCTTTGCAGGATCTATACGAATGCCCTTGTCCGAAATAATTAGTCTAAGGAATTAGACTTCTTGTTAGTAGAATTTACATTTATTAATATCTAGTTGTAAGCCTGCTTCTTCTAGCTTGGCCAGTACCTTGCAGACGTGTTTCTAGTGTTCTCTTAGTGTCTTGCTGTACACTAAGATGTCGTTAATATATACTGTAACAAATTAATCTAAGTATTCTGTTAGGGTGTTATTTATGTATTCCTAGAAAGTGCTAGGGGCATTATATATACTAAAGGGCATAACTAAGGATTCAAACAAGCTGTATCTAGTCCTAAATACAGTTATCTATTCTTGTCCTTTAGCTATCTAAATCTTGTTAAATACTGCAATTATATTAAGCTTAGTAAAACTATTTTGGCCTTTAAAAGGCGTTCTAGAGTTTCCTATATTAAAGGGAGTAGGTAGCGATTCTTCTTAGAAATAGCGTTAAGGCTATAGTAGTCGATACAGAATCGTAGTCCTCTACTAGTTTTTCTTAACAAACATAATAGGACTAGCTATAGGAGAGCAACTAGATCTAATAAAGCCTTTCTAAAGGTTCTGCTATAAGAACTTTTGCAGGACTTAGAGTTCTTTACAAGACATCTAGTAAAGAGGGCTAAAGGGGGGCGTCTTGCCTTCTTCTAGTTTAATCTTATAGTTATAGGGGCAGTATAGAGACAGTTTTGTTAGCTTCTTTTACTAATTAAATACTAAGGGAGTCGTAGTATTCTTCTAGTACTTTTATCTTTAGGTTAGTAGCTTCTCTGTTCTTATTAAACTTAGCAAGAGCCTTCTTAATATCCTCTATTAATGCAGCAAAGATTTAGGCTCCTTTCTCTTTTACAGCTATATAGAAAGTAGCTATAGATACTTAGAAGATTGAATTGGGTAGCAATAGTTTTAGCAATGTTCTAAGTTTAGGCAAAGGGTTCTAGTATTCTAGTTAATCTATAGTTATAGAGCTTTAACTAAGGCAGTCTAAGGATAAGCTTCTAGTTAGGCAGAGGGGTAATAAAGTAAGAGAGGTGTTCCTAGTATTGTTCCTAAGGTTAAGCTTAATATAGGCAATCTAAGTTATGCTTCCTAAGGAGGCCTTACTGCTATTAAACATTCTTAAGGGTCTAGGGTACTTTAAGGTCTAAGTGTTAATTCCTAAAGAGTTAGCAAGTTTAGAGTTAATAAAAGCTTTGCTAGTTGTACTACAGTTAATTATCGTTAGTACTAAGTGTACTGTATTCTTCTTAGTATAGATGTCTGCTATAACTACTAAGGGAGAGCAAGTTAGTTTATCCTCTAACTTAGTATAGAATTGTACAGTAGAAGAAGAGATTGTATAATGTCAATCTAAGTGCCTGCCTATTAGGCGCCTTGTTAATAGGCTTAGGCGTTTCCCTAGTCCTTATTGTTGTCTTGTAGCGTAAGAGCTGCTATAGAGAAACTAAGAGGGGTGCCTATCTTAGTACGTCTTATAGCTAGTATTAGACAGTTAACCGCAATGTAGTTTGGTTTACTACAGTATATGCAGAGGCGTAGACAGCAACGGCGTTCCTTCTCGTCTTGCGTAAGGCGGCCGTCTTGGAGTTTAGCTAAGCTTAAGTCTATAGGGTCTCCTTAGGGAACAACTGGTCGAGGGGGGAAGCGTTAGGTTGTTGTAAAAGTTCCTACATTTAGGACAATATTTGTAAGAGTAGGAACAGGGCGTTAGTTGCTGCGGTTGTTGCTCCTGTTCTTAATAATGTTGTCTACAAACAGATTTCGGCAACTGTTAAGGCGTTAGCAGAGGGTAACAAGTTCCTAGAAGGATAGGGCTTTATATTTCTAATCCTTGAGTTTCGTAAAGGAGTTTTATACTTAAACTAGATACTAGAGCTAACTTCTGTGCCTCTATGTCGTATTCGCAGTATTTAATCTCCTGTAAGAACTATACGTAATAGTCTGCAAGGCTTGTTGGTCTGTTTAAGTGTTCTAATAAGTTGTTAAGCTGTAGATTTGCGATAAAGGTTTCTAAAGGCTAAGTCTAGAGAAGTAAGTAAGGCCTTAATGTCTAGGCAAGAAACTTAGAGTGTCCTAGGATTAAACTAGTATAAGACTTGTTTATAGGGCCTTACTAGCTAGGAGGGAGAATACGTAAGAGACCTTCTGTCCTTTATTTAGAAAATAATCTATATTGGCTAAGAGCTTAATAGATAGTCGTAGGCGGAATTTATCAAACTTTTCTTTGTCTCTATAGCAGGTTTTTGGGTCAGCTACCTTCTTACTAGTAGGTTCTCTGTTAGCAGAGGAAGTCCTTAAGTTTAAGGCTTCTTACAGTTGTCCTTGTATTTGTGCTTTCTTAATTATAAGATTGGCTACCTTTTGTTCTATCTCTTGCAGCTAATCTTTGCCTTTAGACAGCATTGCCTCTAGGCTACTAATATAGTTGCTAAAGTCTTTTATTTGCTCTGTTCCTGTACAAACAATGTTTGCTGCTGTAAAAAGGACAGACAGATCCAGTTTTGAGTATTCCTTAAAAGGAATCTCTTATAGTAGTAAGTAGAAGACTATGTTAATTAATAGTCTTTGGGTTTGTTAATAGCTTGTAATATTAAGGGAGAGGCTAAGGTATATATAAGTTGTTTAGGAGGCTGTAGTTAAGTAGATAATCTAAAGAAACTAAAGTCTAAAGTCTAAGGAGTTAGTTGTAGTTTTAGGAGTTTCAAGTATTGCTCTTAGTTAAATGTACAAGACAAGCTATAAAGAGAGAAAACAGAAAGATAAGGTGGCGGCAGCAGCTTCTTATATCCCTCTGTCCTAGCTGGTTGTTTGCCCTTTTGCTGCTAGATTGCCTAAGAAGTTTCTTAACAAACTTTTATTCTTTGTCCTGTTACTCAAGTTACTTCTCTACCTTCTCTTCTTAACTGTTCCAGAACTGGAACAGAACCTTCCGAGGGGCGGATCGAGTCGCTTCCATCGCGCCTAGAAGTTTCTTAGTTAGGCCAGTAAATGTTAAGTAGTAAGCTGTTAAAGGTAGTAGAGTTAGATAGGACCTTGGGACTGTTAAGGACTTTCTACTATCTGTTAGCTGTAGTTTTAGTGCCTTTCCCAGCCTAACTGTACGTCTTTGTAGAACCGATTATAGCGCTTCTAACGTAGTAAGAATTGTCTTAGTTGGACCTTGGGTTGTTAAGATGTGGCATGTAAATCATAGTGGTTCTTAGTAGGACCTTAGTGCTGTTGTCTTTGCTCTTTCAGCTGTTGACTGTAACACGGATATCGTTAGAATAATAAGCTTAGAAGCCCTAACGACTCTTGCAAAGTCGCCAGAGAATAAGATCTACGCTATCTCGATAAAAGACATCAAAGATTACTAAAAGATAATAGCAGAAGAAGAAGTAGACCTACTAGAGGTATTACTAAAAGAACTCTATATCTACGCTAATATGTTCTTAAAAGCCGACTCTAACCTCCTGCCGCTTTACCGACTAGAATATAACAACAAGATCTAGTTAAAAGAAGGAGCTACGCTGCTAAGAACCGAGCCCCCAAGACGACTGTCGCTGGCCAAGCTAGACTAAGTAGAAGTGTTTGTTTAAGAAAACCTAGCGAGGAAGTTTATTATACCGAGCTCTACTAAGTATGCGTCGCCGATCCTTTTTATACAGAAACCTAGAGGTAGTCTCTAACTATGTATAGACTACAGAGGCCTTAATAAGGTTACTAAGAGAGACGTATACCTGCTGCCGCTAATCGATAAGACTATATAACATATAGCGAAAGCTAAGTAGTTTAGCAAGCTGGACATTCGCTAAGCATTCTACTAACTAAGGAACGAGGAAGGGCAGACAGAAGACCTTACGACGTTCGCTACGCGTATAGGCAACTTTAAATAGTTAGTTATACCTTTTGGACTTACTAACGCGCTAGCAGTGTAGCAACATTTTATAAATTATAACTTTATAGATATGCTGGAACAGTTTGTGTCTATCTAACTAGACGACATCCTTATCTATACTAATAGAACGAGAGAGCAATATACAGACTATATCGAGAGAGTGCTAACTAGGCTCTGCGAGGTCGGACTAAACGTAGATACAAAGAAGAGCGAGTTCTATTAGACTGAAGTTAAATATCTCGGTCTTATTGTCGGAAGAGAAGGCATTCGGATAGACCTCTCGAAGGTCGCCGCTGTTGCAGAATAGAAACAGCCGAAGTCTAGAAACCCTACCTAAATTAGAGCTTTTCTTAGGTTCTGTAGTTACTATCGTTAATTTATTAAAGACTTTAGCAAGATAGCAAGATCCCTAAACGAGGTATTAAAGAAGGAGGCCGCTAGACTATGGAATAAGAAGTGTATAGAGGCATTTAACTAGCTAAAAGAAGTAGTAGCCTTAGTGCCGGTACTAGCGCACTTCCGGCTAGGAAACACGATCTACCTAGATACGGACGCTTCTAATATAGTAACAGCAGGAGTCCTTTCTTTATACGATAATAACGACGAGACCCTCTATCTAGTAGCCTTCTTTAGCAAGTCTATAAATAAGGCTAAACAGAACTATGCTATTTACGACAAGGAGCTACTAGCTATTATCTAAGCTTTTAAGGAGTAGAAGCTAGAGCTTATAGCTAGAAAAAGCACAGTCCAGGTCCTTATAGACTATTAATCGTTAACCTACTTTATAAAGACGTAGAAGCTCTTACGCCGCTAGGCTTAGTAGGCTGCCTATTTATCCGGATTCGACTTTAAGATTACTTATCAACCTAGAGCTTAAAATAGAAAGGCTAACACGTTAACGAGAAGAGAGGAGAAGACTAGCTGCGCAAAGGAAGATCCGAACATATTCTAGAAGGTATTAACCGAACGGGCAGTAGATGCCGAGGTGTTAAAAGAAGTAGGGATCTGCGCAGTAGAGCCGGCGACCGAGGAAGAGACGTTTTACGAAAAAGTAGAGCGGCTTAACTAGCAACAGAAGCTTAGCAAAACCGGTTTAGGGAAGTTAATAGTTCTAGAAGAACTAGTTATAGAGGCTATCTAACTAGTCTATAGTTTTAAGGATGTTAGCTATACTAGCATAAAGAAGATAATAGAGGCAGTAAGAACGATCTACTAGTTCCTAAGGATCTTTGAGCGGATTTACTAGTTTATCGGTAATTGCTATATATAAAGAGCTGCGAAGCCGCGTTACGGACTTCTAGCCAGTCTACTAAAGCTACTGCCGATCCCTACGAAACTGTAGCAGCATATTATAATAGATTTCGTAACCGGCCTGCCGGATTCGGATAGATACAATGCTACTCTTAACGTAGTAGATTGGCTAAGCAAGGAACGTTACTTTATTCCCTATAAAGCAAAGGATAATGGAACTACAGTAGAAGAAACAGCGAGAATGCTAATCCAGTATGTATAGAAGCACTATAGCCTGCCGGACACTATTACTACGGCTAGGGGTCCTTAATTTACTGCCGACGTATAGAAATATATTGACTAAGCTCTCGGAATTTGTAGAAAACTTAGCATAGCAGCCTATCCCTAAACGGACAGACAATTAGAAGTAGCTAACTATAAGATAGAGAAATATTTACGAATCTTCTATAGCTATTATTAAGAAGAATAGGTTAAGGTGTTGCTAATAGCCGAATTCTGCGCCAACTCGGCACTATCCGAGGCTACTTTACTAGCGCTGTTCGAGATAACTTACGGCTATCTTCCGAGAATAAGGTTTTATCCGCCGAACGAACCCGGCTCTTCGGAATCTTCTACTACTACTTCGTTAAAGAGAGTCGCCGCTGCTGCTGTAGTAGAAGTACTAAAAGCTTAGATAGAAGAAGCTGTCCGAGTAGCTAAAGAAGCGATAGAGTCAGCATAGAAGAAGATAGTAATTCGAGCTAATAAAAAGCGGTTACTAGCGGAATCCGAAGAAGGGCAGAAAGTATAGCTTAACACGAAGAACCTCTAGCTAAAAGGCAATATTAAGCTTAACCCCTGCTACGTAGGTCCGTTTATAATAGTAGAAAAGAGGTCGCTAGTAACTTATCGGCTCTAGCTACCAAAGTTGTTCTAAATCTACAATGTCTTCTATTCGGATCTGCTAAGCCTAGACCCTAAAAACGGCCTTCCGGAACAGGGGTTTACTAAACCCCAACTAATAGAGATAGACAGTAAAGAATAATAGGAGGTAGAAGATATAATAGACGTAAAGAAGATAAGAAAGTCTGCGAAGTTAATAGCTCCAGAAGAAGAAGAAAGACCGCGTCCGCTCTATTGGACTAAAATCCGTTAGAAATGATCGCATCAGTACGCTTTGGTCTCCTATTATAACGTTACTATCTACCGGCTTCGCCAGCCGAATAATAACGATAAAATAGAAGACGGCGCTACTGCTTCGGTGCTCTTAGTAATAGTCCCCCTCCGTTCTTAGCTAGCACTAACCGCCGGACCTGCTAGTTAGATAATAACAGCTAAGAACGAAGCTAACACTACTAAGGAAGCAGCTCTATAGTAGCGCGCGAAGCCTTAGTAAAGAAGAAAAAGAAGAAGAATTGGAGCGCTGCAGATAGATCTATATAGACTCTCTACAGTAGTGTATAGACTAGCCTAACTGCAGCTTAGATAGCTATTAGCTTAGATTAGATAGCTCTAATTATATAGACACTAAGTAAAGGACTTTAGATAGTAACAATGTAAGAAAAGAAGAAGATAACGAAAGAACGATGTTTTTAAGATAGAAGAAAAAGAAGAGGTAACGTCGACTTTCAGAAGAATTTTTGAGAACAAAGCTATAAATCAAAAAACAAACAAGAAAGAAGAATAGAAAATAGGAACAGCTAATTGGCCAAAACGGGCTAGAAGATAGGATAAGTAAGCAGTCGAGGGCGACCGCTAGTAAGGGATGGGGATAGTGTTATAGCGGCAGAAAGGGGTAGGACTAAGTAATAGGGTAGACCCTTAGAATTTTGGCTCGGCCCTTCCAGACCGAGCCGGGCCTTAGTATACCACCCCCTAAAGCCTACACACACTACTATATAGATTCTTTTCTTTCCTTAGTTCGAGATATAGTTATTAAAACAGCTGTATTAAACCTTATCTACGTACTTAGATTACTCCTAAGTAGAGTACCTAGAGAATATTAGTTAGCAACAGTGCAGCAGACGAGGCTATACAAATAATATTAAAGGTGCTGGTCGAGTTTAGTATCCTACTCTAGCAGCTAGAAGCGCTACAGTATACTAGCTAGACGAGGACTAGCGACGAGTCCAGCAGCCTATACAGCACTAACGCCAGTCCGGACGAGTAGGTTAGTAGGTATAGTAATAGATAGAGGGAAAGTTGCGAACGCTAGACGAGCAACCTAATATATCGCACAGCTTATTGTCTAAGTAAGCAATAGCTAGTAACCATAGCCTTACTAGCTATTGCTTACTTAGACAATAAGCTGTGCGATATATTAGGTTGCTCGTCTAGCGTTCGCAACTTTCCCTCTATCTATTACTATACCTACTAACCTACTCGTCCGGACTGGCGTTTAGTGCTGTATAGGCTGCTGGACTCGTCGCTAGTCCTCGTCTAGCTAGTATACTGTAGCGCTTCTAGCTGCTAGAGTAGGATACTAAACTCGACCAGCACCTTTAATATTATTTGTATAGCCTCGTCTGCTGCACTGTTGCTAACTAATATTCTCTAGGTACTCTACTTAGGAGTAATCTAAGTACGTAGATAAGGTTTAATACAGCTGTTTTAATAACTATATCTCGAACTAAGGAAAGAAAAGAATCTATATAGTAGTGTGTGTAGGCTTTAGGGGTGGTATACTAAGGCCCGGCTCGGTCTGGAAGGGCCGAGCCAAAATTCTAAGGGTCTACCCTATTACTTAGTCCTACCCCTTTCTGCCGCTATAACACTATCCCCATCCCTTACTAGCGGTCGCCCTCGACTGCTTACTTATCCTATCTTCTAGCCCGTTTTGGCCAATTAGCTGTTCCTATTTTCTATTCTTCTTTCTTGTTTGTTTTTTGATTTATAGCTTTGTTCTCAAAAATTCTTCTGAAAGTCGACGTTACCTCTTCTTTTCTTCTATCTTAAAAACATCGTTCTTTCGTTATCTTCTTCTTTTCTTACATTGTTACTATCTAAAGTCCTTTACTTAGTGTCTATATAATTAGAGCTATCTAATCTAAGCTAATAGCTATCTAAGCTGCAGTTAGGCTAGTCTATACACTACTGTAGAGAGTCTATATAGATCTATCTGCAGCGCTCCAATTCTTCTTCTTTTTCTTCTTTACTAAGGCTTCGCGCGCTACTATAGAGCTGCTTCCTTAGTAGTGTTAGCTTCGTTCTTAGCTGTTATTATCTAACTAGCAGGTCCGGCGGTTAGTGCTAGCTAAGAACGGAGACTATTACTAAGAGCACCGAAGCAGTAGCGCCGTCTTCTATTTTATCGTTATTATTCGGCTGGCGAAGCCGGTAGATAGTAACGTTATAATAGGAGACCAAAGCGTACTGATGCGATCATTTCTAACGGATTTTAGTCCAATAGAGCGGACGCGGTCTTTCTTCTTCTTCTGGAGCTATTAACTTCGGAGCTACTTAGGTCGCAGCTTTCTCGGATTTTGGATATAGAACTCCGTTAACAGCTCTGCCGAATTCTAAAGATTCTCGATTAGATACTATTTATAATCTTCCGGCTATCCCTTCTATAAAATCTTGCTTTAACAGACTTTCTTATCTTCTTTACGTCTATTATATCTTCTACCTCCTATTATTCTTTACTGTCTATCTCTATTAGTTGGGGTTTAGTAAACCCCTGTTCCGGAAGGCCGTTTTTAGGGTCTAGGCTTAGCAGATCCGAATAGAAGACATTGTAGATTTAGAACAACTTTGGTAGCTAGAGCCGATAAGTTACTAGCGACCTCTTTTCTACTATTATAAACGGACCTACGTAGCAGGGGTTAAGCTTAATATTGCCTTTTAGCTAGAGGTTCTTCGTGTTAAGCTATACTTTCTGCCCTTCTTCGGATTCCGCTAGTAACCGCTTTTTATTAGCTCGAATTACTATCTTCTTCTATGCTGACTCTATCGCTTCTTTAGCTACTCGGACAGCTTCTTCTATCTAAGCTTTTAGTACTTCTACTACAGCAGCAGCGGCGACTCTCTTTAACGAAGTAGTAGTAGAAGATTCCGAAGAGCCGGGTTCGTTCGGCGGATAAAACCTTATTCTCGGAAGATAGCCGTAAGTTATCTCGAACAGCGCTAGTAAAGTAGCCTCGGATAGTGCCGAGTTGGCGCAGAATTCGGCTATTAGCAACACCTTAACCTATTCTTCTTAATAATAGCTATAGAAGATTCGTAAATATTTCTCTATCTTATAGTTAGCTACTTCTAATTGTCTGTCCGTTTAGGGATAGGCTGCTATGCTAAGTTTTCTACAAATTCCGAGAGCTTAGTCAATATATTTCTATACGTCGGCAGTAAATTAAGGACCCCTAGCCGTAGTAATAGTGTCCGGCAGGCTATAGTGCTTCTATACATACTGGATTAGCATTCTCGCTGTTTCTTCTACTGTAGTTCCATTATCCTTTGCTTTATAGGGAATAAAGTAACGTTCCTTGCTTAGCCAATCTACTACGTTAAGAGTAGCATTGTATCTATCCGAATCCGGCAGGCCGGTTACGAAATCTATTATAATATGCTGCTACAGTTTCGTAGGGATCGGCAGTAGCTTTAGTAGACTGGCTAGAAGTCCGTAACGCGGCTTCGCAGCTCTTTATATATAGCAATTACCGATAAACTAGTAAATCCGCTCAAAGATCCTTAGGAACTAGTAGATCGTTCTTACTGCCTCTATTATCTTCTTTATGCTAGTATAGCTAACATCCTTAAAACTATAGACTAGTTAGATAGCCTCTATAACTAGTTCTTCTAGAACTATTAACTTCCCTAAACCGGTTTTGCTAAGCTTCTGTTGCTAGTTAAGCCGCTCTACTTTTTCGTAAAACGTCTCTTCCTCGGTCGCCGGCTCTACTGCGCAGATCCCTACTTCTTTTAACACCTCGGCATCTACTGCCCGTTCGGTTAATACCTTCTAGAATATGTTCGGATCTTCCTTTGCGCAGCTAGTCTTCTCCTCTCTTCTCGTTAACGTGTTAGCCTTTCTATTTTTAAGCTCTAGGTTGATAAGTAATCTTAAAGTCGAATCCGGATAAATAGGCAGCCTACTAAGCCTAGCGGCGTAAGAGCTTCTACGTCTTTATAAAGTAGGTTAACGATTAATAGTCTATAAGGACCTGGACTGTGCTTTTTCTAGCTATAAGCTCTAGCTTCTACTCCTTAAAAGCTTAGATAATAGCTAGTAGCTCCTTGTCGTAAATAGCATAGTTCTGTTTAGCCTTATTTATAGACTTGCTAAAGAAGGCTACTAGATAGAGGGTCTCGTCGTTATTATCGTATAAAGAAAGGACTCCTGCTGTTACTATATTAGAAGCGTCCGTATCTAGGTAGATCGTGTTTCCTAGCCGGAAGTGCGCTAGTACCGGCACTAAGGCTACTACTTCTTTTAGCTAGTTAAATGCCTCTATACACTTCTTATTCCATAGTCTAGCGGCCTCCTTCTTTAATACCTCGTTTAGGGATCTTGCTATCTTGCTAAAGTCTTTAATAAATTAACGATAGTAACTACAGAACCTAAGAAAAGCTCTAATTTAGGTAGGGTTTCTAGACTTCGGCTGTTTCTATTCTGCAACAGCGGCGACCTTCGAGAGGTCTATCCGAATGCCTTCTCTTCCGACAATAAGACCGAGATATTTAACTTCAGTCTAATAGAACTCGCTCTTCTTTGTATCTACGTTTAGTCCGACCTCGCAGAGCCTAGTTAGCACTCTCTCGATATAGTCTGTATATTGCTCTCTCGTTCTATTAGTATAGATAAGGATGTCGTCTAGTTAGATAGACACAAACTGTTCCAGCATATCTATAAAGTTATAATTTATAAAATGTTGCTACACTGCTAGCGCGTTAGTAAGTCCAAAAGGTATAACTAACTATTTAAAGTTGCCTATACGCGTAGCGAACGTCGTAAGGTCTTCTGTCTGCCCTTCCTCGTTCCTTAGTTAGTAGAATGCTTAGCGAATGTCCAGCTTGCTAAACTACTTAGCTTTCGCTATATGTTATATAGTCTTATCGATTAGCGGCAGCAGGTATACGTCTCTCTTAGTAACCTTATTAAGGCCTCTGTAGTCTATACATAGTTAGAGACTACCTCTAGGTTTCTGTATAAAAAGGATCGGCGACGCATACTTAGTAGAGCTCGGTATAATAAACTTCCTCGCTAGGTTTTCTTAAACAAACACTTCTACTTAGTCTAGCTTGGCCAGCGACAGTCGTCTTGGGGGCTCGGTTCTTAGCAGCGTAGCTCCTTCTTTTAACTAGATCTTGTTGTTATATTCTAGTCGGTAAAGCGGCAGGAGGTTAGAGTCGGCTTTTAAGAACATATTAGCGTAGATATAGAGTTCTTTTAGTAATACCTCTAGTAGGTCTACTTCTTCTTCTGCTATTATCTTTTAGTAATCTTTGATGTCTTTTATCGAGATAGCGTAGATCTTATTCTCTGGCGACTTTGCAAGAGTCGTTAGGGCTTCTAAGCTTATTATTCTAACGATATCCGTGTTACAGTCAACAGCTGAAAGAGCAAAGACAACAGCACTAAGGTCCTACTAAGAACCACTATGATTTACATGCCACATCTTAACAACCCAAGGTCCAACTAAGACAATTCTTACTACGTTAGAAGCGCTATAATCGGTTCTACAAAGACGTACAGTTAGGCTGGGAAAGGCACTAAAACTACAGCTAACAGATAGTAGAAAGTCCTTAACAGTCCCAAGGTCCTATCTAACTCTACTACCTTTAACAGCTTACTACTTAACATTTACTGGCCTAACTAAGAAACTTCTAGGCGCGATGGAAGCGACTCGATCCGCCCCTCGGAAGGTTCTGTTCCAGTTCTGGAACAGTTAAGAAGAGAAGGTAGGAGAAGTAACTTGAGTAACAGGACAAAGAATAAAAGTTTGTTAAGAAACTTCTTAGGCAATCTAGCAGCAAAAGGGCAAACAACCAGCTAGGACAGAGGGATATAAGAAGCTGCTGCCGCCACCTTATCTTTCTGTTTTCTCTCTTTATAGCTTGTCTTGTACATTTAACTAAGAGCAATACTTGAAACTCCTAAAACTACAACTAACTCCTTAGACTTTAGACTTTAGTTTCTTTAGATTATCTACTTAACTACAGCCTCCTAAACAACTTATATATACCTTAGCCTCTCCCTTAATATTACAAGCTATTAACAAACCCAAAGACTATTAATTAACATAGTCTTCTACTTACTACTATAAGAGATTCCTTTTAAGGAATACTCAAAACTGGATCTGTCTGTCCTTTTTACAGCAGCAAACATTGTTTGTACAGGAACAGAGCAAATAAAAGACTTTAGCAACTATATTAGTAGCCTAGAGGCAATGCTGTCTAAAGGCAAAGATTAGCTGCAAGAGATAGAACAAAAGGTAGCCAATCTTATAATTAAGAAAGCACAAATACAAGGACAACTGTAAGAAGCCTTAAACTTAAGGACTTCCTCTGCTAACAGAGAACCTACTAGTAAGAAGGTAGCTGACCCAAAAACCTGCTATAGAGACAAAGAAAAGTTTGATAAATTCCGCCTACGACTATCTATTAAGCTCTTAGCCAATATAGATTATTTTCTAAATAAAGGACAGAAGGTCTCTTACGTATTCTCCCTCCTAGCTAGTAAGGCCCTATAACAAGTCTTATACTAGTTTAATCCTAGGACACTCTAAGTTTCTTGCCTAGACATTAAGGCCTTACTTACTTCTCTAGACTTAGCCTTTAGAAACCTTTATCGCAAATCTACAGCTTAACAACTTATTAGAACACTTAAACAGACCAACAAGCCTTGCAGACTATTACGTATAGTTCTTACAGGAGATTAAATACTGCGAATACGACATAGAGGCACAGAAGTTAGCTCTAGTATCTAGTTTAAGTATAAAACTCCTTACGAAACTCAAGGATTAGAAATATAAAGCCCTATCCTTCTAGGAACTTGTTACCCTCTGCTAACGCCTTAACAGTTGCCGAAATCTGTTTGTAGACAACATTATTAAGAACAGGAGCAACAACCGCAGCAACTAACGCCCTGTTCCTACTCTTACAAATATTGTCCTAAATGTAGGAACTTTTACAACAACCTAACGCTTCCCCCCTCGACCAGTTGTTCCCTAAGGAGACCCTATAGACTTAAGCTTAGCTAAACTCCAAGACGGCCGCCTTACGCAAGACGAGAAGGAACGCCGTTGCTGTCTACGCCTCTGCATATACTGTAGTAAACCAAACTACATTGCGGTTAACTGTCTAATACTAGCTATAAGACGTACTAAGATAGGCACCCCTCTTAGTTTCTCTATAGCAGCTCTTACGCTACAAGACAACAATAAGGACTAGGGAAACGCCTAAGCCTATTAACAAGGCGCCTAATAGGCAGGCACTTAGATTGACATTATACAATCTCTTCTTCTACTGTACAATTCTATACTAAGTTAGAGGATAAACTAACTTGCTCTCCCTTAGTAGTTATAGCAGACATCTATACTAAGAAGAATACAGTACACTTAGTACTAACGATAATTAACTGTAGTACAACTAGCAAAGCTTTTATTAACTCTAAACTTGCTAACTCTTTAGGAATTAACACTTAGACCTTAAAGTACCCTAGACCCTTAAGAATGTTTAATAGCAGTAAGGCCTCCTTAGGAAGCATAACTTAGATTGCCTATATTAAGCTTAACCTTAGGAACAATTACTAGGAACACCTCTCTTACTTTATTACCCCTCTGCCTAACTAGAAGCTTATCCTTAGACTGCCTTAGTTAAAGCTCTATAACCTATAGATTAACTAGAATACTAGAACCCTTTGCCTAAACTTAGAACATTGCTAAAACTATTGCTACCCAATTCAATCTTCTAAGTATCTATAGCTACTTTCTATATAGCTGTAAAAGAGAAAGGAGCCTAAATCTTTGCTGCATTAATAGAGGATATTAAGAAGGCTCTTGCTAAGTTTAATAAGAACAGAGAAGCTACTAACCTAAAGATAAAAGTACTAGAAGAATACTACGACTCCCTTAGTATTTAATTAGTAAAAGAAGCTAACAAACTGTCTCTATACTGCCCCTATAACTATAAGATTAAACTAGAAGAAGGCAAGACGCCCCCCTTTAGCCCTCTTTACTAGATGTCTTGTAAAGAACTCTAAGTCCTGCAAAAGTTCTTATAGCAGAACCTTTAGAAAGGCTTTATTAGATCTAGTTGCTCTCCTATAGCTAGTCCTATTATGTTTGTTAAGAAAACTAGTAGAGGACTACGATTCTGTATCGACTACTATAGCCTTAACGCTATTTCTAAGAAGAATCGCTACCTACTCCCTTTAATATAGGAAACTCTAGAACGCCTTTTAAAGGCAAAATAGTTTACTAAGCTTAATATAATTGCAGTATTTAACAAGATTTAGATAGCTAAAGGACAAGAATAGATAACTGTATTTAGGACTAGATACAGCTTGTTTGAATCCTTAGTTATGCCCTTTAGTATATATAATGCCCCTAGCACTTTCTAGGAATACATAAATAACACCCTAACAGAATACTTAGATTAATTTGTTACAGTATATATTAACGACATCTTAGTGTACAGCAAGACACTAAGAGAAACACTAGAAACACGTCTGCAAGGTACTGGCCAAGCTAGAAGAAGCAGGCTTACAACTAGATATTAATAAATGTAAATTCTACTAACAAGAAGTCTAATTCCTTAGACTAATTATTTCGGACAAGGGCATTCGTATAGATCCTGCAAAGATTTAAGCAATTCTGGACTAGAACATCCTAAGGACAGTTAAGGAAGTACAAGGCTTCCTAGGATTCGCCAATTTCTATCGCCGCTTTATTTAGGGCTTTAGTTTAATTATAAAACCTCCAACAGCTCTAATAAGGAAAGAGGCTAAGTTTGACTAGACTAACATCTGCTAATAAGTATTTAACCTCCTATAGCAACGGTTTACTAAAGACCCTATCCTCTAGCACTTCGACTTCAATTTAGAAACCTGTATAGAAACAGACGCCTCTAATAGAGCTATTAGAGCTGTCCTTCTTTAAAGAAAAGCACCTAACCAACTATAGCTTCTAGTAGCCTACCTTTTCAAGAAGATAATTCTAGCTAAATGCAATTACGAAATCTACGATAAGGAACTCCTAGCTATTATAAAGGCCTTTAAAGAATAGCGCCTAGAACTAGAAGGAGTAGCCTTTCTAACTTAAGTCAGCTCTAATTACAAGAACTTAGTCTACTTTATAAAAAGCAAGATCCTTAATCGTCGACAAGCTAGATAGAGTAAATTCCTTTTATAGTTTAACTTTGTTATCTAATACAAACTAGGATCTCTTAATTTAAGAGCTAACGCCATTACTAAGATGCCTAGAATCTACCTAGTAGACAGAGGAGAAGGACAGGCAATTTGTAACCAAATTATCCTAAAGGCCTATAACCTAAGTAACAACTTAAAGACCTACTTAAAGGAAGGCAATTAATTAATTGCCGCCTCTTTTGCCCTATATCTCGCACCTGCTTTCCTAGAAGATAACGATTTAGAAAACGAAACAGACAATACTAAAGACTCTAGAACTAAAGGCTCTTTTACCTCTAACAATAATTTAGAAGATAAAAAAAGTAGCTTAAGAAGCAAACTACCCTGGAGAACTGCTCCTAATAATGAGAGAGGCTTACGAATTAGATAAACAAGCTTAAGGATTAATCTAAGCTCTTAAAATAGGACAACGTACCTTCCCTAGCTTTTCGCTCTTAGAATATAAACTTGGGGATAGACTAGTCTACTTTCGCTCTCGACTTTTTATTCCTAAAGGAGCAGACAACTTAATACGACCCTATATTCTTAGGATAGTCTACAACTTAGCAGCAGGAGGCTACCTAGGACGTTCGAAGCTTTATAAGCTTACCTTACGCTACTACTAGTAGCTATTAATATAGAAGCATATATACAGATATAGAAACAATTGTCCCTATCTATAGAGCAGCTAAAAATAATCGCTAACCTCTATAAAGCTTACTAAAACCTCTCCCAGCTCCTAAATACCCTTAGAAATACATTACGACAGACTTTGTTACCTGTCTCCCTTAAGGGACTACTTAGGTAGGTATTCAGGCAAAGAATATCTTTGTAGTTATAGATCGACACTCTAAGGATCGCTTTATAGTACCTTGCTAGAGCATAACCTTCAAGGAAACAGTCCGGCTGTTTTTACGAATACATCTAGTACTATGTAGGCCTTCCTAACAGTATTACTTCTAATAGAGGCTCTTAGTTTATTGCTAAGTTCTAGAACGCCCTATACAAGCTTCTAAACATTAACTACTATATCTCGACCTCCTACTACCTAGAAACAGATAGACAGACAGAGATTGCAAATACTCTGTTTAAATAGACAGTGCGTTGTTTT
>JACWNB010000011.1:1800000-2185024 GCA_016165855.1 Pseudocercospora ulei
TTGAGGAGCGCCTCCGTCCTTGGACGTCGGAGCGCCGTCGACCTTGGACGTTGGAGCGCCGTCGACCTTGGACGTTGGAGCGCCGTCGACCTTGGACGTTGGAGCACCTTCGACCTTGGACGTGGGAGTGCCTGCTTCCTTGGACGTTGGAACGCCTTCGGGCTTGGATGCAGGATCGGCGTCGACAGATGGACCGCCACTGCCTTGTGGAACGGGGCCACGGTTGGCTTGGGCCTGAGCTACCCCGGTAGGCGCGGCGCCAACATTCTCGACATGTTGAGCTCCCTCGGTCGGCTTTTCGTCGAATCGAACGGCTGGACGAACGCGACCCTCTTCCGCTTGGCGACCGAGAGTGCCTCTGTGGTTGTCGATGGCAGTGGGAGGGACGTCGTAGACGCTGGGATCAACTCGACCGTGTGGCGCTGGGTCGGCAAGAACTTTGGGGTTCTTTGGACGGTGAGCACGCCTGGTCTGGAAGCAACAGCAGCAAAGTGATGCACCAGCCAGCGCTGTCATGGCGGCCAACGGAACTCCCATGGCAATGGACGTTTTGATCTTGTCGCTTCGGTTCTCGTCGTAGAGGTCGCGGTAGCATAGTCCGCCGCAGCTGGCCTCGTCCGAGCACTTTGGCCGCTCCGCGATGTGGTCCTTGTTGCCGGTGGGGGTTGGAAATTGGACTTGACCGGGTGCGGTCGGGGCGGGGAAGTAGGTACGTTCTGTGTCGGTGGTTCCCCAGTGGTACCCGGTCAGGTATAGCTCACTGGTCGTTGGGCCGTAGACAGCCGTTGCGTTGTTGATCGTCACGGGAATGCCGAACACAGCTGTGACTGTCATTGGCTTCTTGTGGGGTTCGGTGCATTCGCAATGATGCCGGGAAGCCCTGTCCGCCGTCATCCACTGGCATGGGTCGATGTATGCAGGTCTCGGCTCCAGCGAAGAGATTGTCTGGAGTCCGAACGAAGCAGCTGGGGCAAGTGGCGTAATGGGCATGGCAGTAGGTGCAAGCGTGGCTAGGATAGTCTGGAGTTAAGTTCAGCAGAGATGTGCCCGCAGCGTCGAGACGGACTCACTGGCGTGGCTGGCGAAAAGAAGCTGGCCACAAGGCTCGCGCTGGCGGCACCAGAGCTGCTGACGGGGAAGACACTGCTGGGGAGTGCAGGAGTGTCCAGAATGGCGATGGGCGGGGAGACGACCTGCTGAGCAGAGACGGCATTGCTGAAGAGGAGGATGGCTGGAGCAGTGATCAATGTGCCGCGAAGGTGGCCCATGGCGGCGGAAGATGCTGGCGGTCGTCAATGGATGCAGAAATGGAGAGTGGTGGTTGGGCTGGGGGGTGAAAAGCGGTGCAAAAGTATTCTGGCCAATGGTGCTGCCGATGAGCTGCTATTTGGTATATGGGTGGTTGGTTGGGAGAGAGAGAGAGGGTTGACGTGAACAGCATCTGGGAGGGGAAGCAAGAGATGTTGAGTGGTTGACACATCGGTCGGATGGGGGGAGGAAGCGCCTGCCGTGTTGGGAAGTGCCTTCTGTGTGAAGAAGCGCCGGCTGTGCGAGGAAGCGGCGATGGCTCGCGCGGGCAGGTGGCAGTGGCTGCAAAGGCAGAGCGATGTGGTGCGGGATGGGAAAAGGCGTGCGGGATGGGAAAAGGCGTGTGGAATGGGAAAAGGCGTGCGGGATGGGAAAAGGCGTGCGGAATGGGAAAAGGCGTGCGACATGGCCGTTGTGTGCTGCCCGCCGACTTGCTTCGGCCGAGGACGAGAGTTGCTGCTGCTCTGGCACGGCAGTGGTGATGGTGGTGAGGGGATTGTCGTCGGTGGCGACTGTTGTCGCTGGTGATCGAGTTACTTGACTAGTCGAGTAAATAAACAGACTGCCGAATCGGGTCACGGAAAGCCCCCGCCAAAGTGATGCCTCGTTCCTCAGATGAACCACCACCCACCACCAAGACTCTCGGGCGTAGCGTGTCCCGGCGTTGGTTACTCCAGCACTCCGTCGGCTAGCAGACCCCGAACTCGACCTCAACTCGACCCTGACGAGCCCATCCACACTCGGCATCATCCAATAAGTCCCACATCCGTCGCCACCGTCTGGGCTGCATAGCCAGACTGCTGGCCGGGCGGTCGACAGCTGGTAGTGTCCCCGTATCATCAGCAGCAGCAGACCGACAGCGAGCGACCATGCGCACTGTCTGCCTCGTACCCGCCAACCTGCTCCTCAGCATAGCGACCGCCTTCCAACTCGCCGACTTCCAACCTTTCGTCCAAGCGCTACCCAATACACTTCAAGACCTGCTCCCCGAGTCACTCCACAACGAAACAGCACACGAGCTTCTGAAGCGACAGCACAGCAACACCTGCCCCAAAGACTTCAACTCGTGCGCCAATCTCGGAGCCTCAAACCTCTGCTGCCACTCCCGTGCCGTCTGCTCAGCAGACTACGCTGGACACGTAGCATGTTGTCCCTCGGGTGCCGCCTGCACCGGCACGATAGGCGGAATTATTACGGCTGGCACGTTGAACTCGAATGGAGGCATTGTCGGGGGGGGTGGTGCGGTTGCGACAGGAACGACGGCTGGCAGTGGGGGTGTGGCAACGAATAGCGCCCAGACGACAACCACCACTTTCCAGTTCGCGACCTCGACGAGTAATGGCTTGGTCATGGCGACGACACACTCGACGGTGGGCTCGGGTGATGGAGGGGTGGCCGGTGGTGTGGGATTCATCGTTGATGGAACGAGCACGGTGGCTACGCCGGGCGCTGGAATCCGACGAGCGGAAATCGTGAGTCGATCCGTTCTCCATTTTATCTTCTTGTCTTTGTGCTGATCATCCTGCAGCCTTTCGTCGTACTCGTTGTCGTCCAGATTTTAGAGCTGCTCCCGATCTGATGTTGACGGGACGAGCGTTCGTGATTGATTTTCGAACGAGACGATTTAATGATTGTACAGAGAAGAGAGAGAGGGGGGAGGGAGAGAGGGGGGATATGCATGACACTTTAGCGACCGGAATAACGCATGGCATTTCCCAGCAACGCCCAAGGAATGCATTTGTCCACGACACTTTTGCCTTCAAGGATACGCTCCCGCTCCCCCTGACTTTAACCTGTCACTTTGCATCGATTGACAGATTCATAGCTAGCTGCGTCCTTTCCTGCCTCGCTTTCCGCCTTCCGCCGCAATCAGCCACAACTTTTGGATGGGCTTTGGGGAGGAAGGGTGAATTGATGGGGTTGTAGGTGGATTGACTTGAACAGTGTCTACTGATCCAGAGGGTTGGAAGAGGAGGAGTTGTTTTGGGGGTGTTGAAGATGTGACGTCTGCGTTGGGACGGGCTGTGTCGAGGAGAATGCAGAATGCTATTCTGGTAACTATTTGATATGTTACGTTGTTATGGGCCCGGGTCCAAGTTCGGCGTCTTCGATAACCCAGGATCGTCAATCTTTGTGCCCAAAGGACATGGGACGGAGACGCGCAGGCCTGGCTTGCCCCGGCGAACGTGGTCGGTTTTGGTTTCGCTGATGGATTTGGCTACAGGGGATCGTTCTCGTCGAGCTTCCGCTGGCCGAATGACTGGGTGAGGGGATCGGATGACATTGCTGACTGCTACTCACGAGCTGCGAGCTGTGGTATGGCAGTGGTGGAATGGTTGGTTGTGTGAAAAGAAGTGCTATGTGTTCCGACATTTCTGCTACGGTACGCGCTTGCATGTGCTGCTGATCGTACGAGGGAAGGTTGCACTTGACCTGCTCTGAGCTCCGAGCTTCTTGAGCTCTGGCTTTTCACAGCGACATCGACATGGTGGCCAACAGAGTCTTTCTGCAGCAACGAACAACCAAGTTGGACTTGAACAGGAAAGAACGCAGAAACGGTCCGAGATGGCGACCACGACAGGCGTAAATTCATTATCAGTGCGCCATCAATGGTGGAAAGAAGCCGTCGTCTACCAAATCTATCCTGCCAGCTTCAAGTCGACGGGTGCAGGCGACACTCCAGGCTGGGGCGATATCAAAGGCATCACCTCGAAGCTGGACTATCTTAAACATCTCGGTGGTGAGTGAGGGCAGATCTATTGCTGGCTTTCCATGTGCTACTCACACTCCCAGTGGACGTCGTGTGGACCTCGCCGGTGTACAAGTCTCCGCAAGTGGACATGGGCTATGACATTTCCGATTACAAAGACATCGACCCCAAGTATGGCTCTCTGGCTGACATGGATGAGCTCATTGCTGGCCTCAAGCAGCGAGACATGAAACTCATGATGGATCTTGTCGTCAACCACACTTCACACAGGCACGCCTGGTTTCTGGATTCTCGAAGCTCCAAGGACAGCAATCATCGTGACTGGTACATCTGGAAGCCACCAAGATACGATAGCGATGGTACCCGTCAGCCACCGAACAACTGGTCGATGATCCTCGGCGACGATCATTCCGCTTGGACTTGGGACGAGAAGACGCAAGAGTACTACCTGGCGCTGTTCACATCTGAGCAACCTGACCTGAACTGGGAGAATGCCGACGTTCGGGCTGCAGTGCACGACGTGCTTCGATTCTGGCTTGATCGTGGTGCATCAGGCTTCCGCATGGATGTTATCAATCTCATCAGTAAGGTTCAGTCATTTCCAGATGGCGAGATTCGCGACCCAGACGCCCGATACCAGTCCGGCGACAAATTCTATGCCAACGGTCCGCGGCTACACGAGTTCTTGCAAGAGATGACTGCCACCGTTCTGTCGAAATATGACGCCGTCACAGTCGGCGAGATGCCATACGTCAATGACGAAGACGAGATTCTCAAGGTGGTCGGAGAAGACAGGCACGAGCTCAATATGATCTTCATCTTCGCGATTGTCGACATAAGCAACGTCCCGAACGGGCCACGTATGAGCGTGCATGCGTGGAACGCTGCCAAACTTCGCCATATCGTGTCCAAGTGGCAGAAGGTAATGCGAGAAGGCAGGGGGTGGAACAGTGTCTTTCTCGAGAATCATGACAACCCGCGATCCGTGTCTCACCTGGCCGACGACAGCGACGAGTATCGTGAGCTGGGTGCGAAAATGCTCTCGCTCCTGGCCACGACGTTGTCGGGCACGCTGTACGTCTTTCAGGGCGAGGAGCTGGCCATGTGTAACGTACCACCGTGCTGGCCGGTGGAAGAATACAAGGACATCGAGTCGATCAACTACTGGAAGAAAATGAAAGCTCTCTATCCAGGAGACGATCAGAAACTTGCCCACGCAAAAGAGATCATGCAGAAGAAGGCGCGCGATCATGCAAGAACGCCTGTACAATGGGACGATGCAGCGAACGCTGGCTTTTGCGAGCAGGGCGTACAACCATGGATGCGTGTACACGACAACTACAAGACCGTCAATGCCAAAGCGCAAGCGACGTGGGAGCATCCAGACCAGCTATCGGTCTTGCAGCACTGGCGACGTGGCCTGGCAACGCGAAAGAAGCACAAGGACGTGTTCGTGTATGGGAGCTTTGAGCTCCTTGCCGATGATGATGACAGCATCATCGCATATAAGCGTGCCAGCGAAGACGAGGCCTTCGTCACGGTCCTCAACATCTCCGGCAAGACGGTTGCCTGGAGCATTCCCGACCAAGCAGGAGTTCGGAAGTGGGTGGCAGGGAATTACTCGTCGAAGGAGCCAGGCCACGAGGCTCTTGGGACGATGCAACTGCGGCCGTGGGAAGGCGTCCTGGGAGTCGCCAAGCCTTGAGGAACTCGAGGGTGTGTGCCTACCTTCCATCTCAGACGTACCTTACCTTTCAGACGTACCTTCGCTCTCAGACGTACCTTCTCATTCAGACGTACCTTCGCTCTCAGACGTACCTTCTCTTTCCGACGTACCTTCCCTTTCAGACGTACCTAGTTACCTTCCCTTTCAGAGAAGTATATGACGTAGTTACGGCGTTGCCGCAAACGACATGACCAAACATCTGCTCTTCACAGCTGCATCCCGTACACCGCAGCTTCTACATAGCTTGTCTCCACTAGGCAACAGTAAGATGAAGCCGCCACGCGTGCAGCCAAAGCACTTATCCGACGCGCTAAATCCCACCGGTGACTTCGCTGCTCATCTCTACCTTCTATGCACACACCGGTCTTCTGGTGACATTGGCCCTAGCCGAGGTTAGCTGCGGGTATTTTGATTCCACTCAACCATCTCGACCCTGACCATCTACCAAGCTCCTTCTGCCGAATGCAAGATCTGTACTGTGACCGCTAAAAAGGCTAGTAGGAACATGGCCATGTCAGAGCCAGATACCGAAGCACAGGCGCCTGCACCGTTGTCCAACTTCAAGCAGGTCATATCACCAGCAGGCCTCACAAGGGATGTGGAACAGTACGAGTACGATGGCGCCGGCACAGAGGAAGATCCATATGTTGTGGTATGGATCGAAGGCGACCCTCGAAATCCCATGAATTGGACCACGATTCACAAATGGAGTGTATGTGGCGCGCTGCTGAAGCTGGCTGGAACGTGGCTGACCGCGGGAACAGGTCACGATGCTTGTTTCTGTTGCATTGCTTGCAGTCGCCTTCGACTCTAGCGCTTACTCGTACGTCCATCAAGTCCACCGCGAAGACCACGTGAGGACTTCGTGATGGTGCAGCGCTCTCTCGCAATGAAATATGCTGATGTCTTCTCTCGCATCCAGAGGAGGCTCACGGGAAATCATCCGCGAGTTTGGATGTTCGCAAATCGTCTTCACGCTCGGAGTCTCGTTGTTTGTGCTGGGTTTCGCTTTGGGTACGCCTGTCCGGCTCGATGGTGCAACCATACTGCTCCGCTCGCATGCTGAACGGTGAACTGAACGCAGGTCCTCTGCTTTGGGCACCATTGGGTGAACTCGTCGGCCGCCAAATCGTCTTCCTCCTTACCTACGCCGTCGTCACGATCTTCAACGGAGCCACCATCGCGAGCACGAATATCGAGACGCTTGTCGTCTTGAGGTTCTTTGCGGGTGCTTTCGGTGCATCGCCTTTGACAAATGCAGGAGGTGTCATTGCAGATATGTTCTCCGCACGAGAGCGTGGCCTTGCACTGGCGTTGTTCTCCGCTGCGCCATTCCTTGGGCCGGTGCTAGGGCCTATCGTTGGAGGTTTCGTTGGAGAAACAGTCGGATGGAGATGGGTCATGGGGGTTGTGACTATTTTCACGTCAGTCGCCACGTCGAAATCCCGCACATGACACTGACTCTTCCACAGTGGTGTGCTGTTCTTGGCACTTGCATTCTTCCTGCCGGAGACATATGCACCTGCGATCCTGCGAACTCGAGCGAAGGCACTGAGCAAGAAGACTGGCAAAGTATATCGATGGCGAGGTGATGTCGAGCAAGGCAAGACTACGCTGGGCCATACCATGAAGGCTTCCTTAGGCAGGCCTTGGGTGTTGCTCTTCCGAGAACCCCTCGTTTTGCTCCTGAGTCTCTACCTGGCCATCATCTGTGAGGACAACCCTCTCCACCCTACTCGTACTCTGCTGACAGTGTGGCAGACGGCACCCTGTATGGACTTTTCGGTGCCTTCCCCATAGTGTACCAGCAGACTCGTGGTTGGAGTCCGGGAATCGGCGCTCTGCCTTTCCTCGGTGTACTGGTTGGCATGCTCGCTGCTGTGGCCTACGCAGCTTTCGATAATCAGCGCTTTGCTCGGCTTTACGACAAGCACGAGGGGTTTCCACCTCCGGAGGCTCGTATCCCTCCCGTGCTTGTCTCCAGTATAGCCATCCCAGTGGGCCTTATTTGGTTTGCCTGGACGAACGGGCCTTCGGTCCCTTGGATCGTTTCCGTGCTCGCAACTGTGCCTTTTGGCTTCGGGATGGTGCTCAACTTCATCGGGATCTTCAACTACCTGGCTGGTAAGTTCAAGCCTTGGACCTTGTGGGGCTCTGTTACATCTTGTTCATGCTACGCAGATTCTTACACCATCTTCACGGCTTCGGTCCTCGCTGCTAACACAGTACTTCGCTCGACTCTCGGTGCCGCATTCCCCCTATTCATACCGTACATGTACGACGCCTTGGGAATACACTGGGCAACGATGATCCCTGGCTGCCTTTCGCTGGCATGCGTGCCTTTCCCATTCCTCTTCTACAAGTACGGCGCGTCCATACGCGAGAAGTGCAAGTACGCGGCCGAGTCCGAAGCATTCTTGCGTAGAATGAAACAGCAGAACGACGACGACAGCAGCGCCGATGATGAAGAGAGGAAGGGAGACCAGGAAAGCGCAGAAGCTGTTGCAGAGCGCGAACGCCATCGTGGCGTGGAAGAGCGCGAAGATCAGGACACGAAAGAGCTGAGCGAAGATGTCGGAGAGGAATATCGCAATGAGGCTAGCATGGCTACTCTGAAGCCCATTCGCACAGCCAGAAGCAGGCAGAGCAGTCGTGGCGCCGGTCTGCAACGAACTCGAACGTACGAATCGAATCCCTTCGATCTCGATCGCGTCAACACCAGGGAAAGCTTTCCTCGGCAGCGAACGCGCAGCAGAGCCAGTTCACCAGCCAGCCGCAAGTAGATACTGGATGTCGAATGTGGTTGACCAGCTCAGCTTGACGCCCGCCCTCCCACCTTTCTTTTTACGGGCAATTGTTTTCCGTTGCCTTCTACTGAAGTGACGTCGATTCACACCGAGTTCATCAGTTATAACTTATGCAGCACAGCTTCTCGCGGAGATCGGTCTCGATGATCGAGCATCAGGGTTGTGACTTCTCTGCACATCCCAGGGTGCAAAGATGTAGGTGCTCCCGCCCAACGTCCTCGCCGAAGCGTCCCGGACAGTGATCCAGCAGTTGCTTCGCGCACTCTCTCGCGCACTTCCCTGCGCAGCAGTAAGCAAATAATGGACCTCCGCGGGTACCGCCTGAAGAGCTCCAGCGGCTGTTTCTCGGCAGCACAGACTTGTCGGCAATTTAACATCTCGTCGCTGCGCGGCCGTTCCTGGTAGAGGCTTTTTAGAGGCGTGATGGGGTCTGGCGGTGTCTCGCTTCCGCAATGACGAGGCGCATGACGAGATTCCTCGCGGCATGATAGGCCCTTGCCGGTTACGGGTTGAGGCTCTGTCTTGTGATTGATGGTGTCCAGTGCAGTCTCTTTCTCGAGGCATGTACAAGGCCGTGGTGCGCGGGAGCTAGCGGAACGTTCCTGTGGCGTCCGTGACGACTCGGTTATGTAAATGCCGTGGATATGTAGAGATGGTCGCTCGCGCAGGTGGATTGTCTTGCCTGTCGCATGTGCTCTGGCTTCATTCCGAAGGTGAATCACATCGTTGCCGTGTGCCGCCACGTAAAAGCACTGGAGCGCTGTATTAGCGTGAAGCAAGCCACCGTGGCGACGACAGCAGTGCCGTTGGAGTTGCAGCAGCAGATCTTCTCTTTCCTGGGCACGGAATCTTTCTAGTCATACAGCGCGCAAAGTGTGCAGGCGGTGGGGCTTTGCATCTACAGAAGCTTTTCCCGTGGGCGAGACAGCTGCGCAAGCGTCCCATTCTTCCTCCTGTCGACGTCTCCCAATCACCTCCCAACTCTTTTCGAGCGTACGTTGATGCTGGGCGTCACGGTTGATCGAGCTCTCGATCAGCCCGGCACACTTTCAAAGGCTTCCAAGTCAGGGTTCCGACACATCCCAGAGTCCAGGCGACCGTCAGTGGCAACACGACTGTGACATGGATGGCCGAAACATTGCTCTATTTGACACATCTGCATGCCAGCCGAAGGTATTGGCGCAAAGGCCGCTGAATGATCTTGAAGAGACCGACTGTAGGGAGCAGACCGTGTCTGAAGGCCGAACCAAACACTTACCACCAATTGGAATTCTCGAGCGACGGCAGGCTTCTAGCAGTCGCGCAAGGAGGAATCACGCAGATCTGCGATTTGCCTGCTCGACCTGATGGCTTCACCGTCACCGAGTCTGTGCCGAGCGCCACAGGACACTCGATTTGCGGACTGGAATTCGAGCAGAACGACCATGTGCTTCGTGTACGCCTGAACGGCAATGGTGCGGTGCTATACCTTGGAACATCGCCAAGCACCAAGCGTGATGGAGAGAAGGCGACTGTGGATCATTGAAAGAGCAAGGCTGGGCTGAAACACATCTTTTTGGACTCTGCCTTGGTTCAACTTCCCTGTTCGTCCACCCATGCACTGGATCGGCCGGTGAGTGCATGCGGCGTTCAGCTTCTACGAGCTCTCAAAGACGGGCGGGTTCATCGGCGCGCAATAGGATGGCGGCGGAGAGAGCGGCCATTGTATACTTGCCCACGTGCAGACCACGATTGTAGCGGGCGATGCAGCGGTAACTGCCCGGGAGTGGGATTGAGCTCACTCGCCTGGAAAGCTTCCTCAGCAGCTCCAACTTCACCATGCAAACACCGTGCGAACAGAAAGGCCTTGGCCTGTGGGAGAACATGCGAAGTGCGCACGTACAATACGCGCAATGTGCTATTCCCGAACCTGGCGACTTCCTTGCCCTGGCCGAGAGGGTGACACGGCTGTTCGTATAGACTTCCAACCCAAACCGACATTCGGAAAATGCTCGACCACAGAGCGGCAGAGAAGAACGGCGGTGCGAGTGTCTCGGCTTCTCAAGGACTTGGAGCTCAGGCTTCGGGCGAAGCGACAGACTCTGCCAAGAGTTTGAAGTATATCGTTCCGAGAATCCCTCTGGCACTGAGCACGTTGTGATTGGCGATGTGACGGATTTGACCCTCTCCACTGTCACCGAGCCGACCGACGTCTGCTGTTTCGGCCGCGACACATGATTGCACAAGAACATGGCTCCTCCAAGCTTTGTGAACGAGCGAGGCTCTTTCGTGGTTCCAGGGCTTCCGGAGTTTGGCGGACACGGGCGTGGTTTCTTTTCCAGGATTCTTCCAACCAGTTAGTTCACGATACCCAAGTCGAGGCCGCGCGGTAGTGGCTGCTCCCGGATCAATACTAATCCCCGTTGATCGCATCGTTCAGTATTGTCGTCATCGGTCCCGATGCGGTCGTCCGTCGTCAGTGGGCGATAGAGTCCCGTCCTTCCCTCAGACCTGCGACTCTTCTTCCGCCAAGCCGGGGCTGATGAATCACGCGAGCGAGGAGGCCAGGGAATCGCAACGGTCTAGCCCTCACACACAGCCCCCAGAGGCAGCATCAGGCATGTGTGAATCCCGACAGCGGTCGTCGGAATTCACAGAAACACAGCGACGGAAAGGAAAACGCTCTGCATAGCACAAGTTTCTTTTTTTTTTTGGCCGCCAAAGGGCGACCGCCGCGAGACAGGGTTGCACCAGACAGAAGTCGACGTGTGTCTCACAACTCTATTCGCCCGGAATGTCGGGAGAGTCATGACGAACGTTTTGGGCTCTGCTGGCTGCACAGGACTCGGGAGTCTGGATCACAGACGTAATCAGTCATTAAACTACCGTCGGTCGTCGTTTGCGAAGCCACACCGACCCCGTCATCCGCGCGACGCCAACAAGCTCGCCCTTTGCATCGCCACTTTCGCCCTTTGCCCCCGACGCGTACGCAACATGCCCGGCCACGGCAATGTATTTCGTCCGTAGCCGTGTGGCCAATCGCCGACGGGATGCGGAAAAGGGTGGTGTGGTCAGGAAGCCGATGGCGTGCCGCACTCTGTTCCGGTGTGCGTGGCGTGGCGTGGCGGGATTCGCCGTAAAAACGTCTCCCCGCGTGCGGTCAGGGATCGGGGCGTGCCAGCCATGTGCGAGGCGAACTTTCCGACGTGGTGGATGCTCCCGGGGGGCGTGGCCAAAAGCATCCACTATACGAGGTCGCTCGTTTCGTGAAGAAGTGAATGTGGGAAGAAGCGAGCTGCACGCTCGAGAGTCTATGCACTGCATTGCGGTGGAATGCGTTCGCTCATTCCCGTTACATGAGTGTCGACGTTGAATTAGTGTGCTGACAGTCAGCACAGACAGGCGCTTGGCCAGCTCTGTATACGTATAAGAGCAGAGTTGCAGTACCGTCAGCGTGATTCAAGCTGCAGCAAAAATCACATATTCGTTCCGGAATGTCGCGGGTCTGGTTCCACACGCCACCGTTGTGAATGATGCAGTATTATTTCTCCAGGCTATGCTTTCAAGAGTTGTACAAGCACCCATCTGCGATCGATCACCCAGACCTACAGCCGTGGCTTCTGATCAAAAAGTACAAAGCCAACAGTGCTGTTGTCCCCAGCAGCAAGTGCCACTGAGTGAGGGATGTCTGCAATGTCAATCAGCCGACAGCCTTTGTGGTTCCGTTCTTGCCGCATACTCACAATGTAGCCCGGGGCTGGTTCCCGCTGTGCGTCGTTCGGGTCAATGACCTCTGCTTGACCCAATACTGCTTGACCTTTCTCCAACATGTCGTAATTGACTGTATTGATGCCCTTTTCACGCGACGGTGCTTTGGATAGCGCACAAATCGAGCGGATGGAAAGCGAGAATTCACCTTCCTGAGTGCCAAAGAAGCTGCCCGCCACGACATGAGTTAGGCTCGCCAGGCATGGTTCTTATCGAAGCTGGAGTCCATGCTCACCTTCGCATCATGATGCTCATTCGCTTCACCTCCTTGAGGTTGATGGGTTTGGCATCTTTCTTCAGCCGGCCACGATACGTCGCATTGAAGGCACGCCATGGGATGAAGACAAATTTGTCCTCTGCTGGTCCAGGCTTCGTTTGCGGCGGTAGCTCAAAGTCGCACTCATAAGTGATTGACGATTGCTCTCGACCAGTCGTTGGATGTGGAGGCAACAGTTTGTCCTTGAGGTTGAACGTGTATCGCTTTTCTGACGCCGTGTGATCAGCTGGCCGATGTGGTATGTGGCCGGGTCCGAAGCAGCTTCTACTCACTGTCTCCTTTCGACACGCAAATCTCTATGCCTGCGTAGTCCGAGAGATCCCAATTCCGATCCTCGCCCGTCGTTCGCTGGCTGGCGAAGCCTGCTCCCCCAAGAGCCTTGATGTCTGCATCCACACTCAGCCGTACATCTCAACAGTAGCGATCTCGCGTGTTACCCAGCGTGCCGTGGAAGCGTCCAATCTGACCCGTGCATTCCAAATAAGACTGTGGACGTGTGAGTGCTGGCAATTGAGCCCAGCCAGTCAGAAAAACAGCACCACACCTGACTCTTGCCGCCGCGGACACGGTCATCAGAATCCGCCCAGTCGTTTGCCTTCCACGCCCTGCACCACGATGATCATCAGCAGCCCACTCATCTTGCGCGCCTTCATCACGTGAACTGACTTGTCTCCTCCGAAGAGCCAGCACCGCTTTTGGCCCGCTGTCCGATCCATCACGGTGGCGCGAAAGGAGTTTCTTGGGCGGCACGCGCGAAGCGGGCGTTGGTGCCGCCAAGCCGGACATGCCGTTGACTGCTGGTGTTGGCAGCCACGTCGGGTCGGAGAGCTGCTGCCATCAATTCAGTCACCATAGTTTGCATGGCTGCGCCGACATTACGAACAACATTACGAACAACATGGCAATTCGCTCGGCATCGTGGCACGACTTCCTGCACACGAGCCTGCTGCAGTGTCAATTGCCGATCGCAACAAACGGACCCTCTCGGGTTGATGATCCTTGATGCTTTGTCGGACTTCACTCCCAAGCCCTCACTTGCCCTCGGAGCGCCCGCGAGTGGCAAAGCAAAGTGCAAAGGGCGCCCATGACGAATCCCGCGGCACAGGAACCTTTGATTGTCAAGGTTCGACAGGAGTCGGCATCATCTGCCACATCCACCTTGTGCTCCGATGCGACCGTGCAGCGGATCGCACGGGTCGCCGAACAGGGAATGGAGTGCCCAACGACGCAGCCAACGGGTTTTCGGATGCTTTGGTCAAGGTGCACAGAACGCACAGGAGCAGCCTTGCAGCAGAATCATGATCAGAGCGGCAAAGCGGAACTATTGACCGGTGGAATACTGATCGAACGCAGAGTTCCGGTATGAACCGAACCTGCGCTGCGTCTCGTCTTGGGTTGCGGCGTCACCCCGACCTTCTGGAGAGTCCTTCCACCCCGTGTTGATTCGTATCGTCCACCACGCGGCTTAGGTCGCCGTCGGAAGCTCGAATCGCTCCAATGACCGCCCGCTACCCTCTATCCGAAACACCTCCGCTAAAGAACCCAAACAAGATTGCAAATGCCCATACGATAACAAGTGAAGCTGATCGCGCTCGCATGCGCTGCCGTACTTCTCCGAACAAGTGATCATCCAGGTCTATGCAAGATCCAGGAGAGGAGGAGTGCCCGGCAATGACGCTGGCGTTCTTGGCTGATAGTCTGGTGGGCTGCCAGCTTGCCAATGATCAGAGGAGTCGGAAAGTGTAGGTGTCTGGCTTCGCTATCAGCCACCATTCGTCGGACCATCGTGAAGTCGCGGTGGGTAGTCAGGCGGTCTACTCACATATGGAGGAATGCTCTGAAGTGGGGTTTCGTTGGCCATTGACGCATAACTCATGCTGAATGGGTTGACCTCGTCATCCGCATACATCTCCTGCTTGATTGGCGGCGAAACGGTGCTTGGCATGGCGTACGTCGGCTGTGTCGGCGCCAGATACTGAGCATACATGGGCATGTCGATCCCAGAGCCACAATAAGATGGATAGGATGCATACGCCGTGCTCTCGCTCGATTGAATGGATGCGTACGAGAACGGCGGTGGGGACGTGGAGATCTGACGAGTGTACTGCTGTGAAAACATGGTCCGGTCGTCTGATGGCAGCACGTATTGTTGAGTCAACACATTCGGCGTACGGTCTCTGCTGATTTGGCTGCTGGCGGAACGTTGACGGTGTGCGCTTCCGTGTGATCCGTGCTTCGGAGCGTTGGTCTCGGGCAACACCTTATGTCTCTGTTCCGGAGATGCCGAACTGGATCCTGCACGTCTCTCCAAGTCTTCCAATCGCTTCTTCAGCTTCTTGCCTGTACACCAGTTAGGGTGAGTCCGGCGGTAGCCTAGCAGCTTTCATCATGCGTACGGTAGTTGCGCTGAGCGATTCTGTTCTGTATCCTCCTTCGCTCGGCAAGGTCGGATATCTTAGTCCAGTCCTCGTTGGGATTTGCACTGGCACTGAAGGCACTGCTCGTGCTATGCGCATTAGGGTACTGTTTTTGAGGAGCAGCCGCGGGATATTGCGTGTAGCTGTAATTCGAGCGACGCTGCATGTTGGCTTGATCGTAAAAGGTGAAGATGCGATGCCTCCGCTCGACCCAGCGTCGATAGACCGAGATATAGAGGAGAAGTGCAACTATGGAACCGGTGAAAGGGAGCAAAAGAGCTGGCGGCCGTTAGGCTATGCATATATGTACATACTCGCGAGGCCAGGTCAGCAGGATCTAGGCGGAAGGACGTATCCCTGCACCAGGTGCGTTGATACAATGCTCTCACAATATACATGAGCCCCGACCTTGCGGGAACCCTGCAGAGGACCCCCGACCTGGCGCGGGGCAAGAATACCACAAGAGGATGAGGTTGGTCGCGAGAGGTTGCTAAGGCCCCCGAATATAGGATGTAGGAGCGCGAGTGCCAAAAGTCGCAGAGCCGGACCGGTAAAAAGTTCCGTGTGACGCTGCACGAGCGGTGACGTACTTGAAGCTCTTGGCACCGGCAACGCCAAAAGCCGCGACCGAGGGCCTACCACCAACACCGACCCACGTGTTAGGAAGTGGTCAGTAGTTGGACGTCGGCATCGATTCTTGGCTGAGACCTGGGCATGTCGTCCGAGGAGTCCACGGAGCGGTCAAGGCGTTCGGAGCGATTGTTGGCCTCCGTCTAGCACGGCCACGCGTAGGGCGGCGTTTGATCTATATGGTTGGTGCGAGGCTGGCGTCTCGCGTTTGCGACCTCAAAACCCTTCCCCGCTGCAAGCCTCGCGGAGCAGCTCACCGCTGAGCACTCGCTATTTCGACCCTGGCCTGTTTTGGTCGGATGAGCAACAGTGTTGACTCACCGTCAGTGCTCAGCCCTGGCGGACGGAGATGATCCGCAACAGGTAGGGGAGCTATTTCGGCTGCTGACCAAGAGCTTCGTGTGACCCTAATTGTGCTCGGTTGCTTCCGGTTGATCATATCAAGCGCCTTACTGCTCCAGCCGAACGCTCTGCCGGCGGCAGCCCTACTGATGTGTAAGCACTGAAACTGGAAGAAGGTGCTCACTCGTCTCCGGCAGTGGAGTTCGCCACGTGGAAGCCATGGTAGGCAGGATGGTAATGACCGATTCTGCGGTGCGCCCGTCCAAATGTGCCACATCGCCTTACTCGTGTTTGTGCTCGTAGCCGAGAAGCCAAGGGGCCGCGCAGACATTCTGGGATGAGCCCCTATCAACGGCCTGGTTCTCAGCCGCAGCTTTGTGAGGGATGCGCATAGAGGGGATGCTCCAGCAAAACAGCTGCTTGAACATGATTGGCGAGATTGCTTGAGCATCCGACGATCATTTGCTGGTCCCGTGGTTTGCTGTGTAACCGAGTCCACAGGAGCCCGAGAGCAGCGAAGCCGCTGCCCGTGGTCCAGACTTGAAAAGCCAGGTGATCCTACGGCATCCTGTCACAGACTCTTGGGTCATGAAGCTGTAGGGCTGACAGCGCTCGCACGGTTTTTGCGGTCTAGAAAGACCAGTTTGCTGGCAAGCGAACGAGCTGTACCGACCTGGCACGCCACAAGTGCTGTGGTATCAGCCGTACATCGTATTTCGAGAGCGACCCTGGGTGCCTGGGCGCCAGGGCGCGACCAGCATGCTCATGCTCAGCAACAGATCGGCGAGGCCGCGTGGTAGGCCTGTTGCGACACCGCACTAATTGCCAGCCACGTTGCTCATGACCCTGTGCGAGCGCAACACGAAAGGGTTTCCGGGTGAACAGTGTCAAATGGAAGTGGAGACTAGAATGTTGTTGAACCTCCATTTCTCACGGCAGTTGTTAGGCTTCTCGGCTGAATTTTCAAGAATTCGTGACTCAAGTCTTAGGTTCTTATAGAAATGAGACACTGTTATATATTCAGCCTCTTAGTTACTACTCCTATTCTTACTAAATCTACTATCAGAATATTAACTATAACATATATAACTACTAGGGTAATTGAACTACTAAGATAATCAAACTACTAAGTAATCCGAGCACGCAGATATAATTCAATACGGCTGTTTTGATAACTATATCTCGAACTAAAGAGGGAAAGAAATCTACGTATGCACGGATGTAAGCTCTCGTAGGGGTAGTGCGCCAAGACCCGGCTCGGTCCGGAAGGGTCGAGCCGAAATTCCAAGGGTCCACCCTATTACTTAGTCCTACCCCTTTCTGCCGCTGTAACACTACCCCCCTCCCTTATTAGCGGTCGCCCTCGACCGCTTACTTATCTGTAATAGGTTGTAATAGGTTTAAGAATCTTGGTTTAGAAACTTAAAGCTAGGTATCTATATAAAGGAACTAATAGGCAGTTCCTTCGTCGTCCGCTACTGTACATTTTGTACCTACGAAGCAAGCTAGCAATTTCCCTCTGTATAGGGGTATAGAGATTTCCCTCTGTATAGGGGTGTAGAGATTTCCCTCTATATAGGGTGCAGAGGGAGGGGATGCCGACTTAGCCAGGCCGGGTTAGGACTCGGTCTAGCTGGGTCTTGCTAGCGCTGCTAAGTCGTACTCCTTAGGACGACGGCCAGTCCAGGTCTAGGACCTGGCAGGACGGTGTCCCCTAACAATACCCCTCTCCTCTCTTGTAGTAGTCTCTTTGTATAGGCTTAGCATTCCCGCGTCGCATTCTAGCAGTTTCCTATCGCTGTCTAATTACTGTTGTGCAATTAAGCTGTCTAGTAACTATAGCCTTACCTGCTATGCTTTACATAGCAAACAGCTAATCGTATGTCGGGCCTATCGTTTTCGTCGTCCGGTTTTTTTTGGTTCTATCTATCCTTATCTTACTACACTATCCTCTGCGCTATCTAACTCGTACAGTCTAGCAGCGGCTGTGTGTCTAGTGTTGGACCAGTTCGTCGTCCTGTACAGACGTGCTAGGTAACTGTCTAGAGGGCTAGCTGCACTTCTACCTACTACCTAGGTGTTCCTGCCTATCGCTGTTTGCAGCTGCCTAACTACGCCTATAGCTGCCCTACCTTCCCCTATCCTGTACAGTTAGCGTCTGTCCTATCTTACTGTCCGTCTATCTATCCGTCCTACTATACGTCTAATCTGGGCACGCAGATATAATTTAATACAGCCTTTTTGATAACTATATCTCGAACTAAGGAGGGAAAGGAATCTATGTAGTAGTGGGTAAGAGCTTTAGGGGTGGTGTGCTAAGGCCCGGCTTAGTCTGGAAGGGCCGAGCTGAAATTCCAAGAGTCTACCCTATTACTTAGTCCTACCCCTTTCTGCCGCCGCAACATCTGCCGCCGCAACACCACCCCCCTCCCTTACTAGCGGTCGCCCTCGACCGCTTACTTATCTGTTCCTCTCTTTTTTTTTTTTTTTTAATTCTTCCCTTTCTTCTATTTTGAAGCTATCCCCTTTCTTTATCTTCTTTCTTCTTCTTCTTTATTAATTTCCGAGCCACTTAGGCTTTAGCCTCTTCAGATTCCGCGTATAGAACTCCTTTAGCAGTTCTACCGAATTCCGGAGATTCTCGATTAGATACTATTTATAATCTTCTAGCTATCCCTTCTACAAGATCCTTGCTTCGATAGATCCTCTTAGTTTTCTTATATCTATTACATCTTCTACCTCCTACTCTTCTTCTTTACTGTCTATCTCGACCAATAGGGGTTTAGCGAACCCCTGTTCCGGAAGGCTGTCGTTAGGGTCCAAGCTTAGCAGATCCGAATAAAAGACATCGTAGATCCGGAATAACCTCGGTAGCTAGAGCCGATAAGTTACTAGCGACCTCTTTTCTACTATCTTAAACGGACCTACGTAGCAGGGGTTAAGCTTAGCGTTGCCTTTTAGCCTTAGGTTCTGCATATTGGGCTATACTTTTTGGCCTTCTTCGAATTCTATTAGCAACCGCTTTCTATTAGCTCGAGTTACTATCTTCTTCTTGATCCGGGCACGCAGATAAGATTCAATACGGCCTTTTTGATAACTATATCTCGAACTAAGGAGGGAAAGGAATCTATGTAGTAGTAGGTAATGTTGCGGCGGTGGAAAGAGGTAGGACAGATTGATGGGGTGGACCCTGGATTTCGGCTCGGCCCCTTCCGGGATTTAGGTTCCGGAACGGACCGAGCCGGGCCTTGGCACCACCACCACTACGGAAGCCCACCACTACCACTACATAGATTCCTTTCCCTCCTCAGTTCGAGATATAGTTATCAAAAAGGCCGTATTGAATTATATCTGCGTGCCCGGATTATTATATCTCGAACTCACTCTCTACACAAACCCTGCGCTGCGCGAAAGGCCCCGTCGAACTATCTAGAAACCCGAATAACGTACGCGCATCCACTACCAACAACAACACCCAAGGCACCGTAAGAAGATAGAAGGCTTCTTAGCGGTAGAGAGCGGCATAATAGGCTGCCGCGGAAAGAGAAAGACTAACAGAGCGAGCAGGCGCTCCAGTGTTATTAATAATAAGATCATTATTAGAGGTTTTACAGCGGAAGAGACCGCAGAGATTAAGGAACGAATAAGCGAATACAAGAAGATCTACGACTGCACGATCGAGGAACTGGAAGACTATATAAACGAGAATAGGATAGGAAAGATCTACGATAGTATAGACCTTATTAAGACGCTGTTCTACAGAACGCTAGAAGAGAACAGACAACTAAGAGAAGAAACCGAAGCAGTAAGGGCCGAAAAGGAATCGGCAGAGACTATTATCGACGTGTTAGAAAACCAAGCATCGAATCGACTAGCGCAACTAAAGGCGCTAAAGGATCAGCTAGCTAATATGGAAACAGCGAGACCATCGCCGCTACTGCGGCGAGAAACCTACGCAGAGACTGCCTTACTAGCGGCCTATAGTCAAGGTAGCACTACGATAACGCTACTGCCGGACCTACCTGCCTTCGGTAGCGGAGACCCTAAAGCGTAGGAGGCGTTTAAGAAGAAGATCAAGAATAAGATAAGCCGCGATTACGTATCGAGCAGCGAAGAGGATAGATTGGCGTACTTAGAATCGCAACTAGAAGGTAAAGCTTTTTCGCTAGTAGCGGACCTAGAGGAGGTAACTGCTAAGGAAGCGATCAAAGCGTTAGATCAACGCTTCGGAGATCCATTCCAGAAGAAGACGGCCTATAAGCAGTTAGACAAGATCAACCAGAATCGGCAGACGTTCGAGGAGTTCTATAGATTGTTCAGAAAATATGCTATTAGAGCGAGAGTGGCTAAGGATAAGCAGCTACACTTACTAAGACAGAAACTGAGCCCTAAGCTCGCTGCAGCTATAGCGTCGGTAGAAGACGAAGACCTTCAGAGTTTCGTACACTAGGCGAGAGTGACAGCAAGAAATCTGAACGCATACAGAAAATCGACGACGCGAGAACCTACTTAGAAGACACCGTCGTTAATGCAGACAACCAGAGCCTACGCACCCTTCCGACGCAGCCCCTAGCCGCACTACGTGCCGCGACCATCGTTCGCCCCTACGTACTACGCATGCGGAAAGCCAGGCCACATCGCCACTAGGTGCCAAGCAACGGCACAGCAGAAGCAGGAATATCGAGCAACGAAGCCGGCGCCGCCGCCGCCGAGAAAGACTATACAAGCTATAGAGCCGGCTCCGAACGACACTAAGAGCGTAGACAGTAGGGTGCAGCTAAGAATTATAGGAAAAGACCAGCTAGACGGATAGGCCCCCTATCCAGCATTAACAATAGGGCACTGAATCAAAGCGAATCGCCACGAGAAGAAAGCATCAACAGCTGCAGCGATCCGCTCTCGGCGGCGGTAGAAGTAAACACGGAAACAGCTATTATCCTTCTAATCACTGTCCACCCCCTTAACGGATCGAGCAAACTACTTTAGCTGAAAGCCTTTATCGACACCGGAGCTCTTATCGGCGCGGCAATCTACTACCGACTGGTTCAGAAACTGACGAATGGATACGGCTATCCAGTAGAATTAGCGTCGCCGACGAAGATTTCGGCATACAACGGACAAGACACGGAAAGCGTTACGCACTACGTGCTGCTAAAGACTACCCTGGCTGGTCGAACTACGGAAGCAACGTTCCGGATTATAGATATCGGAAGGTTTGACATTATTATAGGGCAGAAATAGATAAAGAACCAGAAAGCTATCGTTAACGTAGATAAAGGAACGATCAGATTCAAAACCCAAGGTAACGGCGCCGTTACCGCCGGATCGGTCGCAGCTGCGACAGCAAGATCAGAGGCTCCGTCCGATCGTTCCGAACCCCCGGTCACCGTCGGAATAATAAGTTGAGAAGCAATAACGACCCTCGCGAAGTCGCCGGACAATAAGATTTACGCTATCTCTATAAAGGACATTAAAGACTACCGGAAGATAATAGCGGAAGAAGAGGTAGACCTACTAGAGGTGTTGCCAAACGAGCTCTACGGTTACGCTAACGTGTTTTTAAAAGCCGACTCCAACCTCCTGCCGCTCTATCGACCGGAATATAACAACAAGATCCGACTGAAAGAGGGGGCTACGCTGCCAAGAACCGAGCCCCTAAGACGACTGTCGCCGGCAGAACTGGACTAGGTAGAGGTGTTCGTTCGCGAAAACCTGGCGAAGAAGTTTATTACGCCGAGTTCCGCCGAATATGCGTTACCGATTCTTTTCGTAAGGAAACTAGGGGGGGGTCTGCGACTCTGCGTAGACTATCGAGGCCTTAACGAGGTCACTAAGAGAGACGTATATCCACTGCCGCTAATAGATAAGACTATACAGCGCGTAGCAAAGGCTAAGTGGTTTAGCAAGCTGGACATCCGCTAAGCGTTCTATCGACTAAGGAACGAAGAAGGGCAGACAGAAGACCTTACGACGTTCGCGACGCGTATAGGCAATTTCAAGTAGTTGGTAATGCCTTTCGGACTTACTAACGCGCCGGCAGTGTAGCAACGCTTTATAAACTACACCTTTATAGACATGCTAGAGCGGTTCGTGTCCGTCTACTTAGACGACATCCTTATCTACACCGATAGGACGAAAGAACAGCATACGGACCACATTAAGAAGGTGCTAACTAGGCTCCGCGAGGTCGGATTAAACGCGGACACGAAGAAGAGCAATTTCTACTAGACCGAAGTCAAATATCTTGGTCTTATCGTCGGAAGAGATAGAATTCGTATAGACCCCTTAAAGGTCGCCGCCGTCGCGGAATGGAAGTAGCCGAAATCCGGAAACACTACGCAAATCAGAGCGTTTCTCGGATTCTGCAGCTACTACTAAAGGTTTATTAAGGACTTTAGCAAGATAGCAAGACCCTTAAACGAAGCGTTGAAGAAAGAGGCCGCCAGCCTATAGAATAAGAAGTGCACGGAAGCCTTTAACCGGCTGAAAGAAGCAGTGGCCTCGGCGCCGGTCCTGGCACACTTCCGGCCGGAAAAGACGATCTATGTAGAAACGGACGCTTCCGATACAGTGACGGCAGGGGTCCTTTCTCAATACGCTAACGACGACGAAACGCTCTATCCGGTAGCTTTCTTCAGCAAATCTATAACGGAAGCTAAGAGGAACTACGCGATCTACGATAAAGAACTGCTGGCGATTATTTAGGCTTTTAAGGAGTGGAAACTGGAGCTTATAGCTGGAAAGAGCACGGTTTAGGACCTTACGGACCACCAGTCGCTGATCTACTTTATAAAGACGCAGAAGCTCTTACAGCGTTAAGCACAGTAGGCCGCCTACTTATTAGGGTTCGACTTCAAGATTACCTATCGACCCGGAGCTCAAAACGGAAAGGCTAACGCGCTGACGAGAAGAGAAGGAAAGACCAGCTGCGCGAAAGAAGATCCGAACATGTTCCAGAAGGTGTTAACTGAGCGGATAGTAGACGTAGAGGTGTTGAAAGAGGTAGGGGTCTGCGCAGTAGAACCGGCCCCTAAGGAAGAGACGCTCTACAGGAAGGTAGAACGGCTTAATCAACAACAGAAGCTCGGCAGAACAGGCTCAGAAAAGCTAATAGTTCTGGAAGAACTGGTTACGGAGGCTATCCAATTGGTCTATAGCTCTAAGGACGTTGGTTACGCAGGATCAAAGAAAACGATAGAAGCTATAAGGACGATATACTGGTTTCCGCGAATCTACGAGCGGATCCACCGGTTTATCGGCAACTGCTACGCGTGCCGGGCCGCGAAGCCACGTTACGGTCTTCCGGCCAGTCTGTTAAAGCCACTGCCGATCCCCGAGAAACCATAGCAGCACATTACGATGGATTTCGTAACCGGCCTGCTGGGTTCCGATAGATACGATGCCACCCTTAACGTAGTAGATAGACTGAGCAAAGAGCGCCACTTTATCCCCTGCCGAGCGAGAGACGAAGGAACCACTACAGAAGAGACAGCGCGGATATTGATTTAACACGTATAGAAGCACTATAGCTTGCCGGACACTATTACTACAGATAGGGGTCCTCAATTCACCGCCGACGTATAGAAAGCCATTAACCAAGCTCTCGGAATTCGTAGAAAGCTCAGCACCGCCGCTTACCCTTAAACTGACAGTTAGTCTAAAGTGGCCAATCGCGAGATAGAGCGATATCTGCGAACCTTCTGTAGCTATTACTAAGAAAAGTAGGTCGAGGTGTTGCTAATAGCCGAATTCTGCGCGAACTTAACACAGTTAGAAGCAACGTCGCTGGCGCCGTTTGAGATAACCTACGGTTATCTTCCGAGGCTGAGCTTCTATCCGCCAAGCGACGCCGGCTCGCCGGAGCTTTCTACCACCACTACGTCGTCAAAGAGAGTCGCTGCCGCGGCGGCGGAAGCGCTCCGATCTTAGATAGAAGAAGCGATCAAAGTGGCAAAAGAAGCAATGGAATCGGCTTAGAAGAAGATAGTAGCTCGAGCTAACAGAAAGCGAACGCCAATAGAATTCGAGGAAGGCCAAAAGGTATAGCTTAACACGCGAAACCTGAGGCTAAAAGGCAACGCCAAGCTCAATCCGCACTACGTAGGTCCGTTTACAATAGTGGAAAAGAGGTCGCCGGTGACTTATCGGCTCCAGCTACCGAAATCGTTCCGGATCCACGATGTCTTTCATTCGGATCTGCTGAGCTTGGACCCTAAGGACGGCCTTCCGGAACAGGGGTTCGCCGAACCCCTGCCTATCGAGATGAACGATAAGGAAGAATAGGAGGTAGAAGACGTAATAGACGTAAAGAAGACGAAGGGGTCCATTAAAGCGAGGATCTCGTAGAAGGGGTAGCCGGAAGACTACGAATAGTATCCGGTCGAGAATCTGCGGAACTCGGCGGAGCTACTAAGAGAGTTTTACGTCCGGAATCCGACGAAGCCGAAGCCTAAGTGGCTCCGAAGTTAATAGTTCAGAAAGAAGAAAAGCCGCGTCCGCTCTATCGGCGCGGAGGCCGAAAGAAAACGATCGTAGCGGTCGCCTTAGGGAGGTCTTCGACGCGGCCACTACCTACCGCAGGGTCGGCAGGCAGCTCGCCGACGCCGTAGCGTGCCAGCGCCGCCGACCCTGTAGTAGGTAAAGGCTTTGGTAGAAGAGAAAAAGAAGAAGAAAAACAGCGCCGCGGAAAGATCTATATAGACCTCCGAGACGACGTACAGACTAGCCACGCCGCAGCTCAGATAACCCGTAGATCAGATCAGATAGCGCCGATTACATAAACGCTAAGTGAAGGACTTCAGACGCCGACGACGTAAGAAATTGAAGAAACGATGAAGAGAACGTTGTTTTTGATAGAAGACGGAAGAAGTAACGTTAGCGTTAGAGGGGATTTTCAAGAAGAAGACGATAGATTAAAAAAAAAAAAGCAGAGATTTTCGGATAGATAGGGTGACTAAGCGGTCGAGGGCGACCGCTGGTAAGGGAGGGGGGTAGTGTTGCGGCGGTGGAAAGAGGTGGGACAGATTGATAGGGTAGACCCTGGATTTCGGCTCGGCCCCTTCCAGGATTTAGGTTCCGGAACGGACCGAGCCGGGCCTTGGCACCACTACCACCACGGAAGCCCACTACCACCACTACATAGATTCCTTTCCCTCCTCAGTTCGAGATATAGTTATTAAAAAGGCTGTATTAAATTATATCTGCATGCCCGGATCATTTTTAATAGAAGACAGAAGAAGTGATGTCAGCGTTGGAGGGGATTTTCGAGAAGAAGACGACAAATCAAAAAAAAAAAAAGCGGAGATTTTCGGATAGATAGGGTGACTAAGCGGTCGAGGGCGACCGCTGGTAAGGGAGGGGGGTAGTGTTGCGGCGGTGGAAAGAGGTAGGACAGATTAATAGGCTGGACCCTGGATTTCGGCTCGGCCCCTTCCGGGATTTAGGTTCCGGAACGGACCGAGCCGGGCCTTGGCACCACCACCACTACGGAAGCCCACCACTACCACTATATAGATTCCTTTCCCTCCTCAGTTCGAGATATAGTCATCAAAAAGGCCGTATTGAATCATATCTGCGTGCCCGGATCAGGTAAGAGCTTTGGGGGGGGTGTGCCAAGGCCCGGCTCGGTCCGGAAGGGCTGGGCCGAAATTCTGAGGGTTCACCCTATTACTTAGTCCTACCCCTTTCTGCCGCCGCAACACTTCTAAGCCGATTCTATCGCCTCTTTTGCCACCTTAATCGCTTCTTCTATCTGAGATTGGAGCGCTTCTGCCGCTGCAGCGGCGATTCTCTTCGACGAGGTAGATATAGAAGGTTCTAAAGAGCTGGGTTCGTTCGGCAGTTAGAAGCTTATTCTCGGAAGATAACTGTAAGTTATCTTAAACGGCGCGAGCGAGGTGGCTTCCGACTGTGCTAAATTGGTGCAGAATTTGGCTATCGGCAATATCTTAATCCACTCTGCTTAATAATAACTGCAGAAGATTCGTAGATATTTCTCTATTTCGCAGTTAGCTACTTTAGACTAGCTGTCGGTCTAAGGGTAAGCTGCTGTACTAAGCTTTCCGCGAATTCCGAGAGCTTAGTTAATAGCCTTCTATAAATTAGCGGTAAATTAAGGACCCCTATCTGTAGTAATAGTGTTCGGCAGACCGTAGTGCTTCTACACATACTAAATTAGCATTCTCGCTGTTTCTTCTGCAGTAGTTCCTTTATCCTTCGCTTAGTAGGGGATAAAGTAGCGCTCTTTACTTAGTCGGTCCACTACGTTAAGCGTAGCATTATATCTATTGGAATCCGGCAGGCCGGTTACGAAATCTATTGTAATATGCTGCTGCAGTTTCTTAGGGATTAGAAGTAGTTTCAACAGACCAGCTAGAAGGCCGTAACGTAGCTTCGCGGCTTAGCACACATAAAAATTAGCGATAAATCGGTAGATCTGCTCGAAGATTCGCAGAAACCAGTAGGTCGTCTTTATTGCTTCTTGTTGCAGCAGCAGAAAGGGGTAGGACCGAGTAATAGGGTGTGTTAGGGGGCGCTGCCTAGCCCAGGTCCTAGACCTAAGCCAGCCGTCGCCCTAAGTACTGCGACTTAGCGGCGCTAGCACGACCCTACCCTCTGTACGGAATTACCGACACGACCCTGCTCCCGTATAGAGGGAGAATCCTATAGCCCTATATAGAGAGGAATTGCTGCCCCTCCGAACAGAGGGAAAACTCTGCACTACTATATAGAGGGAGAACTCCAGATCCTCTATACAGAGTGTAAACCTTGCACCCCTATATAAAGGGAAATTGCTAGCTTAGCTTCGTAGGTACAAATGGTACAGCAGCAGACGACGAAGGAACTGCCTATTAGTTCCTTTATATAGATACCTAACCTTGGGTTTCTAAACCAAGATTCTTAAGCCCTTATATTAGGAACTAATCTTACTGTTAGTAACTGCAGTAATACAACAAAGATAGACGGCGACATCTCTATAGAACCTACGGCTATGTAGGGACAGATGCACCGCGCGTACGAGGAGCTGCTAGAATACAAAAGGCAGCTCGAGCAGCAAGTGAACTACTAGGCTGCGATAATTTCCTAACAGGAACAGGAGCTACGACAGCTTAGGGCGTCCGATCGCGATCCGACCCTTACGACGACGAACACGATAGCCTATACCCCGACCCCTAAGAGCAAACTCCCTAACGTTACTATATACAATAGTAAGGCCCTAGCTAAGTACCCCTCCTAGGCTGCCTAGATACGCTCTAAGCTTCTAGTCGACTTAGGAGCATACCTGACTGAGCTAGACAAGGTAGTTTACCTCTTTAGGAGGTTAAAGGGCAGGGCGGCAGTACAGATTCTGCTGTACTACGAGACAGCTATTGCCAACTCGGCAATAGCTACGACGACGATGCTCTAGACAGCTCTTAACAAGAGCTACAAGGACCTAGACTGCGAGAGCCGAGCACTCCTACAGGTCAATACGATAAAACAAGGACGCAAGACTGTACAGGAATTCCTTACAGAATACGACTAGACTTTGGCAGAGGTAGGAGGTCTCTAATAGGAGGATAGGATAAAAATTACCTCCTTAGAGGTAGGCCTCTCTAAGGAGATTATAACGGGACTAGTAGACGTAATGCGACTAGCTATATACAAGGAATTCTGTAATCTCCTTAGGATAGTCGACGACTAGCAGCGTAGGCTTGGACAGATAAGCTGCACTTATAAGTTGCAATAACCCCTCTAGCGGCAGACGGACGCTATAGACTAGGAACTAACGACAACAAGGGTAGCGGCAGCCGTTACCGTACGGCTAAGGGCTACTACCTAAAGGGCGCAATAGGTAGATATAGCTACTATTAACAAGAGGCGAGCAGAAGGGAGCTGCTACAGGTGTAGCAAGATAGGCTACACTGTACGGAATTGCAGGCTTTTCCTAGTAGAGAGACCTAGGGGACAGCCGACCACCGCAAAGGTAGCAACTGCAGCGCCCTAACAAGAGGATTAGGAGTCCTACTTAGACGACAACAAGTCGGGAAAAGAGTAGCCTCTAAGCGAAGGCTCTGCTAGAGGCGTATACGAGATAGATTGCTAAATCAAAGCACTACTTAGCTATCTTTTAAGAGCAACTATATAACGACTACGCTGTTTATCGTACAGCCTACGCTAAACGGGTCCGCAACAGCGCAGACATTAATTGACACAGGATATTTAGTGTACAGAGCAATCAGCGAAGACTTCGTATAGAGACACTGTATTAAGACGACCCCTACTGTACCTGTACGCATGTTGGGCATTACTAGGCGAGGACCGGACATTACCTATATAGTAAAAGTAACGATAGAGATACAGGGACACTATAAGCAGGACTTATACCTCTATATTGTATAGGACAAGTTAGGGTATAACCTAATACTAGGTATAAGGGCTTAAGAATCTTAGTTTAGAAACTCAAGGTTAGGTATCTATATAAAGGAACTAATAGGCAGTTCCTTCGTCGTCCCCTGCTGTACAATTTGTACCTACGAAGCTAAGCTAGCAATTTCCCTCTATATAGGGGTACAAGGTTTACACTCTGTATAGAGGATTGGGAGTTCTCCCTCTGTATAGTAGTGTAGAGTTTTCCTTACGTTTAGAGGGGCGGCAATTCCCCTCTGTATAGGGCTATAGGGTTCTCTCTCTGTACAGGAGTAGGGTCTTGTTAGTAATTCCGTACAGAGGGTAGGGTCGTGCTAGCGCTGCTAAGTCGCAGTCCTTAGGGCGACGGCTAGCTTAGGTCCAGGACCTGGGCTAGGCGGCGCCCCCTAATAGTACCCCCCTCCCTTCTCGTTGTAGTTCTTCTGTACGATAGTGAGTCGTATCCCCTTACTGTTCCTCTAGTAGGTAGCGCTTTCCTGTCTTCGCCTAGGCACTTGCCTGTTAACCTCCCTCTCCGCTAGTCTAACCCTAGACTTGTCCTCCTAGGTCTGTAGGCTGGGAGGGCAGGTAGTGCTAGATCGCTTCTACCTAAACTTAACCGATTCCGTTTGCTAATTTAACGATGCCGAGGCTGAGGCAGAGGAGGCCTACGAGCGGTTATAAAGGTGCAGGAGGAGCTCGGCCCTGCCTGTTCGTTCTCCTCCTGCCCTCTAGCCCTTAGCTATGCACTCTACGTCCTAACTGTACGGTCCGGCGCTACTAGGCTATTAGGCTCTGTCCCTATCCCTTAGTCGTTGTCCGGAGTTTACTCCTAGGTAGATGTTCCTGCCTCCGTCCGGTCGTCTAGTTAGCCATCGCTCGTATGCGCCCTAGGTCGTAGTTGCCTTGTTTGTTTTCCCTTATATAGTAGTGGTAGCTGCCCTAGTTGTTAGTGCCCTATAAGGCAGGCAGCTCCTACCCTGTATATAAACCCTTTCCCCTTTCTCTCTCTCTCTTCTTCTCTTTCTCCTTTATTCCCTACCTGCTACCCGTCTGCCTAGCCGTCCGCTACTACTGCTATTACTACTATTACTACTACTACTAGTTACTACTACTAACTACCCTTACTAACTACTACTACTAGCTACTATCGTTATGCTACCTGTCTCGTCCGGCCGTTCCTGCTGTGTCTCTCTCGTAGCTGCTAGCTCTTCTTCCGCCTGTCCGGCTGGTGTCCCCTCCTATTTTTACCTCTAACAATAGAGTGCCTAGCTTAATTAGCAGCTTCGCTTCCGGTTCGTACAGGTCCCCGCCTTCCGTACAGTCTAAGCTAACGTCTTAGGTACTATATTAACTAGCAGTAGGGCGTTGTTAAGCTACCCTTTGCTCCCTAGTGCTAGGAGTTCTTGCCGGCCAGGAGGTAATTAAGATTTCGGGTATAGAGTAGGCCGCTCTAGGTCCTAGGGGTGGTGGCTAGTAAGCTACCTTAAGGTAGTATATAAAAGTTTGCGGACAGTGTTGCTCTCGTTCCCCTCTTATTTCTACCTATCTTACCTGTCTCCTAACTGTCCCCTTCCTCCTGCCTGTTACGGCGGCAGAAAGGGGTAGGACTGAGTAATGGGGTGGACCCTTGGAATTTCGGCTCGGCCCGTCCGGGCCGAGCCGGGCCTTGGCACCACCACCACGAAAGCCCACCACCACCACCACATAGATTCCTTTCCCTCCTTAGTTCGAGATATAGTTATTAAAAAGGCCGTATTAAATTATATCTGCGTGCCCGGATCATTATATCTCGAACTCACTCTCTACACAAACCCCGCGCTGCGCGAAAGGGCCCGTCGAACTATCCGGAAACCCGAATAACGCACGCGTATCCACTACTAAAAACAACACCCAAGGCACTGTAAGAAGATGGAAGGCTTCTCAGCGGTAGAGAGCGGCGTAACAGGCCGCTGCGGAAAGAGAAAGACTAACAGAGCGAACAGGCGCTCCAGTGTTATTAATAATAAGATCATTATTAGAGGTTTTACAGCGGAAGAGACTGCAGAGATTAAGGAACGAATAAGCGAATACAAGAAGATCTACGACTGCACGATCGAGGAACTGGAAGACTATATAAACGAGAATAGGATAGGAAAGGTCTACGATAGTATAGACCTTATTGAGACGCTGTTCTACAGAACGCTAGAAGAGAACAGACAACTAAGAGAAGAAACCGAAGCGGTAAGGGCCGAAAAGGAATCGGCAGAGACTATTATCGACGTGTTAGAAAACCAAGCGTCGAATCGACTAGCGCAACTAAAGGCACTGAAGGATCAGCTAGCTAATATGGAAACAGCGAGACCATCGCTGCTACTGCAGCGAGAAACCTCCGCAGAGACCGCCTTACTAGCGGCCTATAGTCAAGGTAGCACTACGATAACGCCACTACCGGACCTACCTGCTTTCAGAGGCGGAGACCCTAAAGCATAGGAGGCGTTTAAGAAGAAGATCAAGAATAAGATAAGCCGCGATTACGCATCGAGCAGCGAAGAGGATAGATTGGCGTACTTGGAATCGCGACTAGAAGGTAAAGCTTTTTCGCTAGTAGCGGACCTAGAGGAGGTAACCGCTAAGGAAGCGATTAAAGCGTTAGATTAACGCTTCGGAGATCCATTCCGGAAGAAGACGGCCTGTAAGCAGTTAGACAAGATCAATCAGAATCGGCAGACGTTCGAGGAGTTCTATAGATTGTTTAGAAAATATGCTATTAGAGCGAGAGTAGCTAAGGATAAGCAGCTACACTTACTAAGACAGAAACTGAGCCCTAAGCTCGCTGCGGCCATAGCGTCGGTAGAAGACAAAGACCTTCAGAGTTTCGTGCACCAGGCGAGAGTAACAGCAAGAAATCTGAATGCATACGGAAAATCGACGACGCGAGAACCTACTTAGAAGACACCGTCGTTGATGCAGACAACCAGAGCCTACGCACCCTTCCGACGCAGCCCCTAGCCGCCGCACTACGTGCTGCGACCGTCGTTCGCCCCTACGTGCTACGCATGCGGAAAACCCGGCTATATCGCCACGAGATGCCAAGCAACGGCCCAGCAGAAGCAGGAGTATCGTGTTATAAAGCAGCCGCAGCAGCAGCCGCAGACACCGAGAAAGACCATACAAGCTATGGAGCCGGCTTAGAACGAAACTGACAGCGTAGACAGCAGGGTGCAGTTAAGAATTATAGGAAAAGACCAGCTAGACGGATAGGCCCCCTATCCAGCATTAACAATAGGGCACCGAATCGAAGCGAATCGCTACGAGAAGAAAGCATTAACAGCTGCAGCGATCCGCTCTTAGTAGCGGTGGAAGTGAACACGGAAACAGCTATTATCCTTCTAATTACTGTCTACCCCCTTAACGGATTGAGCAAACCACTTTAGCTAAAAGCCTTTATCGACACCGGAGCTCTCATCGGCGCAGCAATCTACTACCGACTAGTTCAGAAACTGAAGAAGGGATACGGCTATCTGGTGGAACTGGCGTCGCCGACGAAGATTTCGGCATACAACGGACAAGACACGGAAAACGTTACGCACTAGGTGCCGTTAAGGACTACACTGGCTAGTCGCACTACGGAAGCGACGTTCCGAATTATGGATATCAGAAGGTTTAACATTATTATAGGGCAGAAATAGATAAAGAACCAGAAAACCATTATCGACGTAGATAAAGGAACGATCAGATTCAAAACCCCGGGTAGCGGAGCAGGGACTATCGGAAAGGTCGCCACTGTCGCTGCCAAGCCGAAAGCTACAGAGTCCGCGAAAGAGGCTCCGTCCGACCGTTCCGAACCCCCGGTTACCGTCGGAATAATGAGTTTAGAAGCTATAACGACCCTTGCGAAGTCGCCGGACAACGAGATTTACGCTATCTTAATAAAAGACATTAAAGACCACTAGAAGATAATGGCGGAAGAAGAAGTGGATCCACTAGAGGTGCTGCCAAACGAGCTCTACGGTTACGCTAACGTGTTCTTAAAAGCCGACTCCAACCTCTTGCCACTCTACCAACCGGAATATAACAACAAGATCCGGCTGAAAGAAGGAGCCGCGCTGCTAAGAACCGAGCCCCTAAGACGACTGTCGCCGGCGGAACTGGACTAGGTAGAGGTGTTCGTTTGCGAAAACCTAGCGAAGAAGTTTATTACGCCGAGTTCTGCCAAATATACGTTACCGATTCTTTTCGTAAGGAAACCAGGGGGTAGTCTGCGACTCTGCGTAGACTATCGAGGCCTTAACGAGGTTACTAAGAGAGACGTATATCCACTGCCGCTAATAGATAAGACCATACAGCGTGTAGCAAAGGCTAAGTGGTTTAGCAAGCTGGACATCCGCCAAGCGTTCTATCGACTAAGGAACGAAGAAGGGCAGACGGAAGACCTTACGACATTCGCTATGCGTATAGGTAATTTCAAGTAGCTGGTAATGCCTTTCGGCCTTACCAACGCGCCGGCAGTGTAGCAACGCTTTATAAACCACACCTTTATAGACATGCTAGAACGGTTCGTGTCTATCTATTTAGACGACATTCTTATCTATACAGATAGAACGAGAGATCAGCACACGGACCACATTGAGAGGGTGCTAAAAAGACTTAGAGAGGTCGGATTGAACGCGGACACGAAAAAGAGCGAGTTTTATCAGACTGAAGTCAAATACCTCGGTCTTATTGTCGGAAGAGAAGGGATCCGGATAGACCCCTTAAAGGTCGCTGCCGTAGCGGAATGGAAGCAACCGAAATCCGGAAACACTACGCAGATCAGGGCGTTTCTCGGATTCTGCAGCTACTATCGACGATTCATTAAGGACTTTAGCAAGATAGCGAGACCCCTAAACGAAGCGCTGAAGAAAGAGGTCGCCGGCCTATAGAATAAGAAGTGCACGGAAGCTTTCGTACGGCTAAAAGAGGCAGTGGCTTCAGCGCCGGTTCTGGCGCACTTCCGACCAGAAAAGACAATCTACGTAGAAACGGACGCTTCTGACACAGTAACCGCAGGGGTCCTTTCTCAATATGGCGACGACGAGACCCTCTACCCGGTAGCCTTCTTTAGCAAATCTATAACGGAAGCCGAACGGAACTACGCAATCTACGATAAAGAACTGCTGGCTATTATACAGGCGTTCGAGGAGTGGAAGCCAGACCTTATAGCTAGAAAGAGCACGGTCCAGGTCCTTACGGACCACCAGTCGCTGGTCTACTTTATCAAGACGCAGAAGCTCTTACGTCGCCAAGCCCGGTAGGCCGCCTACTTGTTAGGATTCGACTTTAAGATTACCTATCGACCCGGAGCTCAAAACGGAAAGGCTGACGCACTAACGAGAAGAGAAGGGAAGACCAGCCGCGCGAAAGAAGATCCGAACATGTTTCAGAAGGTGTTAACCGAGCGGATAGTAGACGCAGAGGTGTTGAAAGAGGTAGGGGTCTGCGCAGTGGAACCGGCCCCTAAGGAAGAGACTCTCTACGAAAAGGTAGAGCAGCTCAACCAGCAACAGAAACTCGGCAAAACCGGCTTAGGAAAGCTGATAGTTCCAGAAGAACTGGTTACGGAGGTTATCCAATTAGTCCATAGCTCTAAGGACGTTGGTTACGCCGGTTCGAAGAAGACGATAGAGGCCGTAAGGACGATCTACTGGTTTCCGTAGATCTACGAACGGATCCACCGATTTATCGCCAATTGCTACGCGTGCCGAGCCGCGAAGCCGCGTTACGGTCTTCCGGCGGGTCTACTAAAGCTACTTCCGATCCCCGAGAAACTGTAGCAACACATTACGATAGACTTCGTAACCGGCCTGCCGGACTCCGATAGATATAACGCTACGCTGAACGTAGTGGACCGGCTAAGCAAAGAGTGCTACTTTATCCCCTGTCGAGCCAGAGACGAAGGAATAACTGCGGAAGAGGCCGCGCAGATGCTAATTAGACACGTATAGAAGCACTATAGCCTGCCGGACACTATCACTATAGATAGGGGTCCTTAATTCACTGCCGACGTGTAGAAGGCTATCAATCAAGCTCTCGGAATTCGTAGAAAGCTCAGCACCGCCGCTTACCCTTAAACTAACAGTTAGTCTAAAGTAGCTAATCGCGAGATAGAGCGATATCTGCGAACCTTCTGCAGCTATTATCAAGAAAAGTGGGTTAAGATGCTGCCAATGGCCGAGTTCTGCGCTAACTCGGCACCGTCTAAAGCCACCTCGCTGGCGCCGTTCGAGATAACGCACAGCTATCTTCCGAGGATAAGCTTTCAGCTACTAAGCGACGCCGGCTCGCCGGAGCTTTCTACCACCACTACGTCGTCAAAGAGAGTCGCTGCCGCGGCGGCGGAAGCGCTCCGATCTTAGATAGAAGAAGCGATTAAAGTGGCGAAAGATGCAATAGAATCAGCTTAGAAGAAGATAGTAACTCGAGCTAATAAGAAGCGGTTACCGACGGAATTCGAGGAAGTTTAAAAGGTCTGGCTTAACACGCGGAACCTGAGGCTAAAAGGGAACGCCAAGCTTAATCCGCGCTACATAGGTCCGTTTAAGATAATAGAAAAGAGGTCGCCGGTAACCTATCGGCTCTAGCTACCGAAATCGTTCCGGATCTACGACGTTTTCCATTTAGATCTGCTAAGCTTGGACCCTAAGAACGGTCTACCGGAACAGGGGTTCGCCGAACCCCCGCCTATCGAGATGGACGGTAAGGAAGAAGAGTGGGAGGTAGAAGATGTAATGGACGTAAAGAAGATAAGGGGGTCCATTAAAGCGAGGATCTCGTAGAAGGGGTGGCCGGAAGACTACGGATAGTATCCGATCGAGAACCTGCGGAATTCGGCGGAGCTGCTAAGAGAGTTTTACGTCCAGAACCCAAAGAAGCCGAAACCCGAATGGCTCTGAAGCTGATCGTTCCGAAAAAAAAAGAAAGCCGCGTCCGCTCTACTGGCGCCGAAGCCGATAAAGACGATCGTAACGGTCGCCTTCAGGGAGGCCTTCGACTCGTCCACTACCTATCGGCGGTGCGGCAGGAAGCTCGCCGACGCTGTAGCGTGCCAGCGCCGCCGCCTCTGCAGTAGGTAAGGACTTTAGTAGAGAAAGAAGAAGAAGAAGAGATGGAGCTGCGGAAAGATCTATATAGACCTCTACGCCGACGCACAGACCAGCCGAGCCGCAGCTTAGAAGACCGCGGATCAGATCAGATAGCGTCGATTACATAAACGCTAGGTAAAGGACTTCAGATGCCGACGATGTAAAAAATGGAAAAAGCGACGAAAAGAACGCCGGTTGTAATAGAAGATGGAAGACGCGACGTCGGCGTCGGAGGGGATTTTCGAGAAGGAAACAAAAAAAAAAACAGAGATTTTCGGATGGATAGGGTAACTAAGCGGTCGAGGGCGACCGCTGGTAAGGGAGGGGGGTGGTGTTACGGCGGCAGAAAGGGGTAGGACTAAGTAATAGGGTGGACCCTTGGAATTTCGGCTCGGCCCGGACGGGCCGAGCCGGGCCTTGGCACCACCACCACGAAAGCCCACCACTACCACCACATAGATTCCTTTCCCTCCTCAGTTCGAGATATAGTTATTAAAAAGGCCGTATTGAATCATATCTGCGTGCCCGGATCACTGCCCTTCTTCTGTATAGTGTTGTATAGTGTAGTATTGGTAGGGTTCTGTAGTGTCCTACGTCGTAGTTCTCGATCCTTTGGCAACCTAAGTTGCTAGCAGCTGCCCTGTCCTTAGGGTAGATCGCGCCCCTTTTCGCTATACAGCGTAGTGTTACTGTAACTAGGCAGGGGGATAGTCCTCCTCCTACCTGTCTAGCGCAGTTGTGTCCTGTAGGGCCTCGTACAGTTCCTATATAGGTTCTGCCTATCCTCTCTACTTTACTAGGTACTCTACCCTCTTCTTCTTCCTTTAGCTCTTAAGGATTCCTTCTACCTCGTACTCTTCCTAGCCCTTAGTTATAATCGCTAGTAGGCGCGCGTTATCTGTCGTCTAGTGCGGTAGGGGGTCTGTGTTCGCTAGTCGTACGAGGTCTACGTAGAAGACTAGGTAGATCCCTAGGGGAGTGTTAAGTCGTACAGCGTATGTCCCTACTAGTCGGACTACTGTAAACTTCCTGTTCTTCCAATCTAGCTTCTTGCTTAGCTACTCTGTACAGATGTTGCGCTAGTTTAACTAGACCTTATCCCCTGCCTCGTACCTTAGTGCAGCCTGCTGTCCCTTGTTGGCCTACTCTTCCGTATTCTGTTAAGCTATAGCTAGACTCGCCTTCGCCTATTAGTAAGCGTTCGTAATTGTCTGTACGATAGCCTCTCCCTGCTAAATTAGGGATCGTACAGGGTATAGGGTGTTACTACTTAGAGTTAGTAGGAGCAGGGAATAGTCGTATCTATAGGCTATAAAGAAGGGGGACAATCCTGTAGCATTAGCTGTACGGCTGTTAATAGCTAGCTCCGCTATAGGGAGAAGGCGGTTCCAGTTTATCTAGTTATAGTCGACGTACGCTTAGAGGTACGCTTCCAACGTTAAATTGACCCTTTCCGTCGCTTCGCCCGTCTGTAGGTACTATACAGTTAACAGGCGACGTTCTACCTTTAGTAACTAGCAGACTCTTGCCTAGAGCTGGCTCGTAAACTGCGTACTCCGGTCTGACACAATTAACTAAGGGAAACTGTGCTTGCTAAATGTCGTCCGTATAAATGCCTAGGCAGTGTCCTTAGCTGTAATAGAGTCTATTCCCTCTAGTATTACCCCCTTCGTTAGCTTGTCCGTTACTACTATAATGTTCCTCTGTCCGTCGCTCTTAGGGAGGTCTGTAATAAAGTCTACTGTTAGGTCTTGCTAGGGCCGGTCCGGGATCGGTAGGGGTTTTAGCAGCCTATGCTTTAGTTTATGCTAGGGCTTCGTCTGTCTGTATACATCGCAGTTCTGTACGAACCTGCAGATGTCCTTCGCTATTGCCGGCTAGTAGTAGTCCTAGGCGACGATGCTGTACGTCTCCTCGCGCCCTAGGTATCCGGTAGCTATAGAACTATGCGCTCGTTGTATTAAGCTCGTACAGAGCTTCTCGTCTGCCAGGACCCAAATCCGATTCCTGAACTTTAGGTTGTTCTCCTCGTCTACTAAGCACTCTGCTGCCGACACCTTAAGGTAAAGCTCTGCTAGGAGCTTCCGCTGTCCTCCTTAGATCGCTGTATAGGCCCCTCGGTATACCTCGCCCTTTTCTACTGCCTCTTCCTATGCCTGCAGTTAGGGTTCCTATAGGCATATCGCTGCTAGGCGGATAGTCTCCTCGCCTAGCTCCTCCTTAAACATCTGGAATGTTTATAACTTTAGCCGATCGTCCTCGTACGTTGTTAGTATGTCCTGGTCCTGTCTAGATAGCGTATTAGTCCTGCTGTTGTCCTTACCCTTGCAATACTAGAGTCTTATATTAAAACGGCTTAGGTATATTGCCTATCGTACGTGCCTCTTAGACAGCTTCCGGGGCTGCGTAAAGTACTCTAGGTTCTTGTAGTTAGTTAGGGCAAGGAACTCGGGAACTAAGTAGAGTTCTCTATCCTATACTTCGCAACACCGTACGACTGCTAGCAGCTCCTTGTCGTAGATAGGGTAGTTGTACTTAGCTAGGGAGTTCTTCTTAGAGAAGTATGCATATAGGTGCAGAAGTCTGTCTGAGCCTACCTGTAATAAGATGCCCCCTATACAGTACCCTAAGGAGTCGGTTTCCAGTATCGTTATATGTTCTAGGTTAAAGGCGGCAAGCGTTGGTCCTGTAGTAAAGAGCTCCTTTAGCTTGTTAAAGCTCCTATCGCACTCGTCCGTCTACTTAAACTGCTTGTCCTTATATGTTAGCTTAACTACAGGGCGTACGATCTCTAAGTAGTTCTGTATAAACTAGCAGTAGAAGTTGGCAAACCTAAGAAATTCCTATATGCCCTTAATGTTTGTAGGCGGCTTCTATTGCTTAATAGCATTAATCTTCTTCCTATCTATGCTAATGCCTTTCCCTACCTCGATAATAAACCCTAGGTATTTCGTACACTAGACACCGAATTTACATTTGTCGATGTCGAGGTATAAGCCGGCCTGCTGCAGTCGGTCCAGTACCTTCTTAACGTCCTGTACGTAATCTGCATAGGTGCTGTCTGTAAAAACCAGGGTGTCGTCGAGGTACACTAAGCAGGTGTCGTCTAGTAACCCTTATAAGGACTTGTTAATATACCTTTAGAAGGTTGCTAGTACGTTGGCAAGGCTAAAGGGGGTAATAAGCTACTTAAAAAGACTATATCTCGTACAGAAGGCAGTTATCTATTTACAGCCCTCCTTAATCTGTATCTTGTAGAAGGCCGAGACTACGTCGAGCTTAGTAAACTACTTTGCCTTGCTGATCCGTCCGAGAGTCTCCTTAATAAGGGGTAGGGGGTACCGGTCCTTCTTAGTAATCGCGTTAATGCCTCTGTACTCTACGTAGAAACGTAAGCCGGCCTTCCCCTCCTTATAGACAAACAGCACTAGAGCTCCTGCAGACGAGGTACTTGCCTAAATAAAACCTTTAGCAAGTAGGTCGTCCAGTGTCTTGCGCAGTACTAAGAGTTCTCTAGAGGACATTCTGTACAGTGGACTGTACAGTACCTTAGGCAGGCTCCTATCTAGACAGGGCTCTAGCTAGATGTCGTAGTTAATCCCTTCTCCTTAGTATAGCGGCAGTTTTAAGGCTGACTTTAGCTTAAAGAGGTCAAGGTATCCTGTATACTCCCTTAGGAGCTTCGTATAGGGGTCTGTCGCTTTCTTAGGCGCTAATGCCTTCTTAATGTCTACAGTCGCAGTGTTGATTTCGGCCTTAGCATTGCTGACCTGCAGAGCCCTCCCTTGGTCTCAGAGCCTCTGCTTCGTCGCTGCCAGGTATAGCCGTCCTCGTCCAACGTCTAGCTTGCCCCTCTAGTGCTCTATCTATAGCTTTCCTAGTATTAGGTTATACCCTAACTTGTCCTGTACGACATAGAGTTATAAGTCCTGCTTATAGTGTCCCTGTATCTCTATCGTTACTTTTACTATATAGGTAATGTCCGGTCCTCGCCCAGTAATGCCCAACATGCATATAGGTACAGTAGGGGTCGTCTTAATACAGTGTCTCTGTACGAAGTCTTCGCTAATTACTCTGTATACTAAACATCTTGTATTAATTAATATCCGCACTGTTGCAGACCCGTTTAGCGTAGGCCGTACGATAAACAGCGTAGTCGTTATATAGTTGCTCTTAAAAGATAGCTAAGTAGTGCTTTAATTTAGCAATCTATCTCGTATACGCCTCTAGCAGAGCCTTTGCTTAGAGGATACTCTTTTCCCGACTCGTCGTCGTCCAAGTAGGACTCCTGTTCCTCTTGCTAGGGCGCTGCAGTTGCTACCCTTGCAGTAGTCGGCCGTCCCCTAGGTCTCTCTGCTAGCAAAAGCCCGCAATTCTGTATAGTATAGCCTATCTTGCTATACCTGTAGCAGCTCCCTTCTGCTCGCCTCTTGTTAATAGTAGCTATATCTACCTATTACGCCCTTTTGGTAGCAGCCCTTAGCTGTACGGTAACGGCTGCTGCTACCCTCGTCGTCGTTGGTTCCTAGTCTATAGCGTCCGTCTGCCGTTAGAGGGGTTGTCGCAACTCGTAAGCGCAGCTTATCCGTCCGAGCCTGCGCTGCTAGTCGTCGGCTATCCTAAGGAGATTACAGAATTCCTCGTACGTAGCTGGCTGCATTACGCCTACTAGTTCTATTATAATCTCCTTAGAGAGGTCTACCTCTAAGGAGGTAATTTTTATCCTGTCCTCCTATTAGAGACCTCCTGCCTCTGCTAGAGTCTAGTCGTATTCCGCGAGGAATTCTTATACAGTCTTACGTCCTTGTTTTATTGTATTAACCTATAGGAGTGCTCGGCTCTCGCAGTCTAGGTCCTTGTAGCTCTTGTTAAGAGCTGCCTAGAGCATCGTTGTCGTAGCTATTGCTAGGTTGGCAATAGCTGTCTCGTAGTACGGCAGGATCTGTACTGCTACCCTGCCCTTTAACCTCCTAAAGAGGTAAACTACCTTGTCTAGCTTAGTCGGGTATGCTCCTAAGTCGACTAGAAGCTTAGAGCGTATCTAGGCAGCCTAGGAGGGGTACTCGGCTGGAGCCTTACTATTGTACATAGTAACGTCGGGGAGTTTGCTCTTAGGGGTCGGGGTGTAGGCTATTATGTTCGTCGTTATAGGGGTCGGATCGCGATCGGACGCCCTAAGCTGTCGTAGCTCCTGTTCCCGTTGGGAAATTATCGCAGCCTAGTGGTCTACTTGCTGCTTAAGCTGCCTCTTGTGTTCTAGCAGTTCCTCGTACGCGCAGTGCATCTGTCCCTATATAGCCGTAGGGTCTATAGAGATGTCGCTGTCTATCTTTGTTGTATTACTGCAGTTATTGACAGTAAGATTAGTTCCTAATGTAAGGGCTTAAGAATCTTAGGTTAGAAACTTCAGGTTAGGTATCTATATAAAGGAACTAATAGGTAGTTCCTTCGTCGTCTGCTACTGTACAATTTGTACCTACGAAGCTAAGCTAGCAATTTCCCTCTATACAGGGGTGCAAGGTTTACACTCTGTATAGAGGATCGGGAGTTTTCCCTCTGTATAGTAGTGCAGAGCTTTCCCTACGTTTAGAGGGGCGGCAATTCCCCTCTATATAGGGCTATAGGGTTCTCCCTCTGTACAGGAGTAGGGTCTTGTCGGTAATTCTGTACAGAGGGTAGGGTCGTGCTAGCGCCGCTAAGTCGCAGTTCTTAGAGCGACAGCTGGCTTAGGTCTAGGACCTAGGCTGGACAGCGCCCCCTAACACTAGGGAAGCTATAGATAGAGCGCTAGAGGGGCAAGCTAGATGTTGGACGAGGACGGCTGTACCTGGCAGCGACGAAGCAGAGGCTCCGAGACTAAGGGAGAGTCCTGTAGGGCGGCAATGCCAAGGACGAAGTTAACACAGCGACGAAGCAGAGGCCCTAAGACTAAGGAAAGGCTCTATAGGGTAGCAATGCTAAGGCCGAAATTAACACTACGACAGCGGACATTAAGAAGGTATTAGCACCTAAGAAAGCGACAGACCCCTATATAAAGCTCCTAAGGGAATAAGCAGGATACCTAGACCTCTTCGAGCCAAAGTTCGCCTCGAAACTGCCGCTACACCGAGGAGAAGGGATAGACTACGACATCTAGCTAGAGCCCTGCCTAGATAGGAGTCTGTCTAAGGTACTGTACGGTCCGCTGTACGGAATGTCCTCTAGAGAACTCCTAGTACTGCGCAAGACACTAGACGACCTGCTTGCTAAAGGTTTTATTTAGGCAAGTACCTCGTCTATAGGAGCCCTAGTGCTGTTTGTCTATAAGGAGGGGAAGGCCGGCTTGCGCTTCTGCGTAGACTACAGAGGCATTAACGCGATTACTAAGAAGGACCGGTACCCCCTACCCCTTATTAAGGAGACTCTTAGACAGATTAGCAAGGCAAAGTAGTTTACTAAGCTTAACGTAGTCTCGGCCTTCTACAAGATACGGATTAAGGAAGGCTGTAAATAGATAACTGCCTTCTATATAAGATATAGTCTTTTTAATTAGCTTGTTATCCCCTTTAGCCTTGCCAACGCACTAGCAACCTTCTAAAGGTATATTAACAAGTCCTTGCAAGGGTTACTAGACGATATCTGCTCGGCGTACCTCGACGACATACTGGTTTTTACAGACGGCACCTATACAGATTACGTACAGGACGTTAAGAAGGTGCTCGACCGACTGTAGCAGGCTGGCTTATACCTCGACATCGACAAATATAAATTTGGTGTCTAGTGTACGAAATACCTAGGGTTTATTATTAAGGTAGGGAAAGGTATTAGCATAGATAGGAAGAAGATTAATACTATTAAGCAATAGAAGCCGCCTACGAACGTTAAGGGCGTATATAAATTTCTTAGGTTTACCAACTTCTGCTGCTAGTTTATACAGAACTACTTAGAGATCGTACGCCCCCTAGTCGAGCTAACATACAAGGACAAGCAGTTTAAGTAGACGGACGAGTGCGATAGGAGCTTTAACAAGCTAAAGGAGCTCTTTACTATAGGACTAACGCTTGCCGCCTTCGACCCGAAACGTATAACGATACTGGAAACTGACTCCTTAGGGTACTGTATAGGAGGCATCTTGTTATAGGTAGGCTTAGACGGACTTCTGCACCTATACGCGTACTTCTCTAAGAAGAACTCCCTAGCTAAGTGCAACTACCCTATCTACAACAAGGAATTGCTAGCGGTCGTATAGTATTGCGAAGCGTAGGATAGTAAACTCCGCTTAGTTCCCGAGTTCCTTGCCCTAACTAACTACAAGAACCTAGAGTACTTTACGCAGCCCCGGAAGCTGTCTAAGAGGCACGTACGATAGGCAATGTACCTAAGCTAGTTTAATATAAGACTCTAGTATCGCAAGGGTAAGGACAATAGCAGGGCTAATGCGCTATCTAGACAGGACCAGGATATGCTAACAATGTACGAGGACGATCGGCTAAAGTTACGAACATTCTAGACATTTAAGGAGGAGCTAGGCGAAGGGACTATCCGCCTAGCAGCAGCACATATATAGGAACCATAACTACAGGTATAGGAAGAGGCAGTAGAAAAGGACGATATGTACCGAGGGGCCTATACAGCGATCTAAGGAGAGCAGCGGAAGCTCCTAGCAGAGCTCTATCTTAAGGTGTCGGCAGCAGAGTGCTTAGTAGACGAGGAGAACAACCTAAAGTTCAGGAATTGGATTTGTAAGGGACGGCAGGCTGCACCAAGATACGAGGCAGGGGATAAGGTCTAGTTAAACCAGTGCAACATCTGTACAGACCGACTAAGCAAGAGACTGGACTACAAGAACCGAAAGTTTACAGTAGTCCGACTAGTAGGAACATACGCTGTACGACTTAATACTTCCCTAGGGATCTACCTAGTCTTCTACATAGACCTCGTATAGCTAGCAAACACGGACCCCCTACCGCACTAGATAACAGACGACGCGCGCCTACTAGCGATTATAACTAAGGGCTAGGAAGAATACGAGGTAGAAGGAATCCTTAAGAGCCGAAGGAAGCGGAAGAAGGTAGAGTACCTAGTAAAATAGAGAGGATAGGGAGGACCTATATAGGAACCGTACGAGGCCCTGCAGGACACAACTGCGCTGGATAGGTAGGAGGAGAACTATCCCCCTGCCTAGTTACAGTAACACTGCGCTGTACGGCGAAAAGGGGCACGATCTACCCTAAGGATAGGGCAGCCGCTAGCAACTTAGGTTGCTAAAGGATCGAGAATTACAACGTAGGACACTACAGGACCCTACCGACACTACACTGTACAATACCGTACAGAAGAAGGGTAGGAGGAAGGGGACAGTTAGGAGACAGGTAAGATAGGTAGAAATAAGAGGGGAACGAGAGCAATACCGTCCGAAAGCTTTTACATGCTACCTTAAGGTAGCCTACTGGCTACTACCCCTAGGACCAAGACAGCTAACTCTATACCCGAAATCTTAATTACCTCCTAGCTGGCAGGGGCCCTAGTACTAGGGAGCAAAGGGCGGCTTAACAACACCCTGCTGCTAGTTAATGTAGCACCTAAGACGTTAGCTTAGACTATACGGAAGGCGGGGACCCGTATAGACCGGAAGCGAAGCTGCTAATTAAGCTAGGCACTCTATTGTTAGAGGTGAAAATAGGAGGGGACACTAGCTGGACAGGCGGAAGAAGAGCTAGCAGCTACGAGAGAAACGCGGCAAGAACGGCCGGACGAGATAGGTAGTATAGCGATAGCAGCTAGTAGTAGTAGTAGTTGGTAGTAGTAACTAGTAGTAGAGGTAATAGTAGTAATAGTAGTAGTAGCGGACGGCTAGGCAGACGGGTAGCAGATAGGGAATAAAGGAGAAAGAGAAGAAGAGAGAGAGAGAAAGGGGAAAGGGTTTATATACAGAGTAGTAGCTGCCTGCCTTGTAGGGCAATAACAACTAGGGCAGCTGCTACAACTGTATAAGGGAGGACAAACGAGGCAACTACGACCTAGGGCCCGTACGAGCGACGGCCTACTAGACGACCGGACGGGGGCGGGAACATCTACCTAGGAGTAAACTTTGGACGACGACCAAGGGACAGGGACAGAGCCAAATAACCTCCGTAGCTAGAGCCGATAAGTTACTAGCGACCTCTTTTCTACTATCTTAAACGGACCTACGTAGCAGGGGTTCAGCTTAGCGTTGCCTTTTAGCCTTAGGTTCTGCATGTTGGGCTATACTTTTTGGCCTTCTTCGAATTCTATTAGTAACCGCTTTCTATTAGCTCGGGTTACTATCTTCTTCTAAGCCGATTCTATCGCCTCTTTTGCTACCTTGATCGCTTCTTCTATCTGAGATTAGAGCGCTTCTGCCGCTGCGGCGGCGATTCTCTTCGACGAGGTAGATATAGAAGGTTCTAAAGAGCTGGGTTCGTTCGGCAGTTAGAAGCTTATTCTTAGAAGGTAACTGTAAGTTATCTTAAACGGCGCGAGCGAGGTGGCTTCCGACTGTGCTAAATTGGCGCAGAATTCGGCTATCGGCAACATCTTAATCTACTCTGCTTAATAATAACTACAGAAGATTCGTAGATATTTCTCTATTTCGCAGTTAGCTACTTTAGACTAGCCGTCGGTCTAAGGGTAAGCTACTGTACTAAGCTTTCCGCGAATTCCGAGAGCTTAGTTAATAGCCTTCTATACATTAGCGGTAAATTGAGGACCCCTATCCGTAGTAATAGTGTCCGGCCGACCGTAGTACTTCTATATATACCAAATTAGCATTCTCGCTGTTTCTTCTGCAGTAGTTCCTTTATCCTTCGCTTAGTAGGGGATAAAGTAGCGCTCTTTACTTAGTCGGTCCACTACGTTAAGCGTAGCATTATATCTATCGGAATCCGGCAGGCCGGTTACGAAATCTATCGTAATATGCTGCTACGGTTTCTTAGGGATCGGAAGTGGTTTTAACAGACTGGCCGGAAGGCCGTAACGTAGCTTCGCAGCTTAGTACACATAACAATTAGCGATAAATCGGTAGATCTGCTCGAAGATTCGCAGAAACCAGTAGGTCATCCTTATTGCTTCTTGTTGCAGCAGCAGAAAGGGGTGGGACCGAGTAATAGGGTGTGTTAGGGAGCGCCGCCTAGCCTAGGTCCTAGACCTAAGCTAGCCGTCGCTCTAAGGACTGCGACTTAGCGGCGCTAGCACGACCCTACCCTCTGTACAGAATTACCGATACGACCCTACTCCTATACAGAGGGAGAATCCTATAGCCCTATACAGAGAGGAATTGCCGCCCCTCCGAACAGAGGGAAAACTCTGCACTACCGTATAGAGGGAGAACTCCCGATCCTCTGTACAGAGTGTAAACCTTGCACCCCTACATAAAGGGAAATTGCTAGCTTAGCTTCGTAGGTACAAATTGTACAGCAGCAGACGACGAAGGAACTGCCTATTAGTTCCTTTATATAGATACCCAACCTTAAGTTTCTAAACTAAGATTCTTAAGCCCTTACAGGGAGACCCTTGGAATTTCGGCTCGGCCCTTCCAGACCGAGCCGGGCCTTGGCACACTACCCCTAAAGCTCTTACCTACTACTATATAGATTCATTTCCCTCCTTAGTTCGAGATATAGTTATCAAAAAGGCCGTATTGAATTATATCTGCGTGCCCAGATCACTTCTATTATCTTCTTTAAGCCTGTGTAGCCGACATCTGTAGAACTATAGACCAGTTGGATAACCTTAGTAATTAGTTCTTCTGGAACTATTAGCTTCCCTAAACTGGTTTTGCCGAGCTTCTATTGCTAGTTAAGCCGCTCCACTTTTTCGTAGAGAGTCTCTTCCTTAGTTGCCGGCTCTACTGCGCAGACCCCTACCTCTTTTAACACCTTGGCGTCTACTATTCGCTCGGTCAGCACCTTCTGGAACATGTTCGGATCTTCCTTCGCGCGGCTGGTCTTTACTTCTCTTCTCGTTAGCGTATTAGCCTTTCTATTTTAAGCTCCGGGTCAATAGGTAATCTTAAAATCGAATCCGGATAAGTAGGCAGCCTACCGAGCTTGGCAGCGTAAGGGCTTCTGCCTCTTTATAAAGTAGGTCAGTAACTAGTGGTCCGTAAGGACCTGGACCGTGCTCTTTCTAGCTATAAGCTCCAGTTTCCACTCTTCAAATGCCTGTATAATAGCTAACAGTTCTTTATCGTAGATAGCGTAGTTCTGTTCGGCCTTAGTTATAGACTTGCTGAAGAAGGCCACTGGATGGAGGGTCTCACTATCGTCAGCATATTAAGAAAGGACCCCTGCTGTTACTGTGTCGGAAGCGCCCGTTTCTAAGTAAATTATCTTTTCTGGTCGGAAGTGCGCTAGAACTAGCGCTGAGGCCACTGCTTCTTTTAGTTAGATAAAAGCTTCTGTGCACTTCTTATTCTATAGGCTAGCGGCCTCCTTCTTTAATGCTTCGTTTAGGGATCTCGCTATCTTACTAAAGTCCTTAATAAACTGTCGATAGTAGCTGCAGAATCCGAGAAACGCTCTGATTTGTGTAGTGTTTCCAGATTTCGGCTGCTTCCATTCCGCGACGGCGGCGACCTTAGAGGGGTCTATTCGAATTCCTTCTCTTCCGACGATAAGGTCGAGATATTTGACTTCGGTCTAATAGAACTCGCTCTTCTTTGTGTTCGCGTTTAATCCGACCTTGCAGAGTCTCTTTAACACCCTCTTAATGTAGTCCGTATATTGCTCTCTCGTTCTATTAGTATAGATAAGAATGTCGTCTAAGTAGATAGACACGAACTGTTCTAGCATGTCTAGAAAGGTGTGGTTTATAAAGCGTTGCTACACTGCCGGTGCGTTAGTAAGTCTAAAAGGCATTACTAACTACTTAAAATTGCCTATATGCGTAGCGAATGTCGTAAGATCTTCTGTCTGCCCTTTTTCGTTCCTTAATTGGTAGAACACTTAGCGAATATCCAGCTTGCTGAACTACTTAGCTTTAGCTACTCGTTGTATAGTCTCGTCGATTAGCGGCAGCGGATACACATCTCTCTTAGTAACCTTATTAAGGCTACAGTAATCTACCCACAGTCGGAGACCACCTCTAGGTTTCCGCACGAAAAGAATCGGTAACGCATATTCCGCAGAGCTTGGCGTTATAAACTTCTTCGCTAGGTTTTCTTAGACAAACACCTCTACTTAGTCTAGCTCGGCCGGCGATAAGCGTCTTAGGGGTTCGGTTCTCGGCAACGCGGCTCCTTCTTTTAGCTGGATCTTGTTGTTATATTCTGGTCGGTGGAGCAGTAGGAGGTTGGAGTTAGCCTTCGAGAACACGTTAGTATAGCTGTAGAGTTCTTTTAGTAGCACCTCTAGCAGATCTACTTCTTCTTCCGCTATTATCTTCTGGTAGTCTTCGATGTTCTTTATTAAGATAGCGTAAATCTCGTTGTCCGGCAACCTCGCGAGGATCGTCAAAGCTTCCGAGCTTATTATTCCGATCGTGTCTGGAGGGTCGGGCCGATCTATCGGAACCTCTTCGATAGTCGTAGCGTCCGATTTCGCGGCGACGACGGTAACCGATTCGGCAGCGACTCCCGCTCGGTGCTAGTCTTTGAACCCTAGCGTGCCTTTACCTACGTTAATAACAGCTTTCTAGTTCTTTATCTATTTCTGCTCTATAATAATGTCGAACCGTTCGATGTCTATAATTCGGAACGTAGCTTCCGTAGTGCGACCAGCTAGGGTAGTCCTTAGCGGCATATAATGCGTAATACTCTCTGTGTCTTGTCCGTTGTATGCTGAAATTCGCGTTAGCGACGCTAGTTCTACAGGATAACTGTATCCTTTTATTAGTTTCTAAACCAGTCGATAGTAGATTGCGGCTCCGATAAGGGCTCCTGTATCGATAAAAGCCCTTAGCTAAAGTGGTCTGCTTAAGCTATCGAGGGGATAGACAGTAATTAGAAGGATAATAGCTGTTTCCGTGTTTACCTCTACTGCCGCTAAGAGCGGATCGCTGCAGCTGTTAATACTTCCTTCTTTCGGCGACGTAGTTCTTGTCGGTGCCCTATTGTCTATGCTAGATAGGGGGTCTATCCGTCCAGCTGGTCTTTTCCTAGGATTCGCAGTAGCACTCCACTATCTATACTGTTAGTGTCTTTTAGAGCCGGCTCGATGGCTTGGATAGTCTTTCTCGGAGGCTGCGGTTGCTTTATAGCACGATACCCCTGCTTCTGTTGATCCGTCGCTTGGCATCTTGTAGCGATGTAGCTAGGCTTTCCGTACACATAGCAAGTGGAGACGAATAACGAACGCAGTAGATAAGATAGCTGCTAAGGTGCTCTCCAGAAAGGTGCAGAGGGTCGCGTTGCCTGCGTTATCGACGGCTTCTAGTTCAATTCGCGCGATTTCGCGTAAGCGCTTAGGTTTCTGGCAGTAACTCTCGCTTAGTGCACGAAGCTTTTAAGGTCTTCGTCTTCTACCGACGCTATAGCTACAGCTAGTTTAGAGTTTAGCTTCTGTCTTAGTAGGTAGAGCTGCTTATCTTCTGACACTCTGGCTCTAATAGCATATTTTTAGAATAGTCTGTAGAATTCCTTAAACGTCTGCCGGTTCTGGTTGATCTTGTCTAGTTGCTTACAGGCTGTCTTCTTTCAGAAGGGGTCTCCGAAGCGTTAATTCAGCGCTTTGATCGCTTCTTTGGCGGCTACCTCTTCTGGGTCCGCTACTAGCGAAAAAGCTTTACCTTCTAATCGCGATTCCAGGTAGGCCAATCTATCTCCTGCACTGTTTCCGGCATAGTCGCGGTCTATCTTGTTCTTTATTTTCTTCTTAAATGCCTTCTAGTCTTTAAGGTCTCTGTCTCTAAGCGCCGGTAGGTCAGGTAGCGACGTTATTAAGGTGCCGCCTTAACTGTAGGCCGCTGGTAAGGTAGTCTCTGCTTGTTCTTCTCGATGTAGTGGCAGCGCCGACGACATCGCTGCTTCTATCTTAGCTAACTGGGCCTTTATTGCCTTCAATTGTGCTAGTCGATTCGCCGCTTAGTTTTCTAGCACGTCAATAATAGTTTCTGCCGATTCCTTTTCGGCTCTTACCGCTTCGTTTTCCTCTCTTAACTGCCTCTTCTCGTCTAGGGTTCTGTAAAACAGCTTCTTAATAAGGTCTATGCCGTTGTAGACCTTCCCTACTCCGTTCTCGTTTACGTAATCTTCAAGTTCCTCGAGTGTGTAGTCGTAGATCTTCTTATATTCGGTTATTCGTTCCTTAATCTCTGCAGTCTCTTCCGCTGTAAAACCTCTAATAATAAACTTATTATTAATAATGCTGGAGCGCCTACTCGCTCTGTTAGTCTTTTCTCTTCTGCTTCTGCTTCGGCCTATAACGCTGCTCTCTACTGTTAAGAAGCTCTCTATAGCTGTCTTACAGTGCTAGGGGTTATTGGTTTGGTGTGTTAGTGCGCGTGCGTTATTCGGGTGTCCGGATTGTTCAACGGTCCCTTTCGCGCAGTACGGAGTTAGTGTAGTAAGTGAGTTCGAGATATAATAATCCGGGCACGCAGATATAATTCAATACAACGTTTTTAATAACTATATCTCGAACTAAGGAGGGAAAGGAATCTATGTAGTAGTAGGTAAGAGCTTTAGGGGTAGTGTGCCAAGGCCCGGCTCGGTCCGGAAGGGCCGAGCCGAAATTCCAAGAGTCTACCCTATTACTTAGTCCTACCCCTTTCTGCTGCTGTAACATCTGCCGCTGCAACAACGTCTAACTACCTGCTACTGTCCTACAGCCCCCTACTAACCTATTACCGCCTCTACGACGTCTTATTAACTATTATGCCCTGCAACTAGCTTATACGATCCCGTAGTAGCGACGCTCTAGCCGCTGGCCCTGTCGCTATCCCCTGTCTAGCCGGGATCCCACTCTGCTTCGAGCTCCTAGAGTGGAACGCCTAGTACGACTAGGAACTGCGCTACCGGTCTGTACGGTCTTGTCTACGCTCTGTACTCCCTAACTAACGATTGCAGTTGTTTTACCTAGTAGCAGCAAGACGCTGCTTAGCTCCTATTCTACTCTTTTTAGTATAACCCTGCCTGTGTTACGTCCTGCTGCCTCTATACTGCCTAACCCTCGTACGTTAATGCAGTCCTAATTGCCAGCTGCAGCTAGTCCTACTGTACCTGTACTAACTCTCTCTAGGGCTCGTTCGCCCTATACTGTCTAGTAGGGTTCTAGGCTAGTGCTTGCGCTTCCTGCAAGTAGAAGGACGGGTCGCTGCACTGCTCTGTACACTATCTAGGCGAAGGGCGTAGGGGCGCCAGGGCGCTGCTAGTTATTGAGTTAGAGTCGGACAATAACAACTAGGAGGTCGTCGAGATTTCGGACGACGACGTCCTAGCCCTGTCCGTTGTCGAGATCTTAGACGGCGACGAGCTAGGCCTGTTATCGTCTGTAGTAGTAAGATAGCGGGACGGTTACTAACCGGCGCCTATATAGCCCTAGACTGTATAGTCCTAGGTAATTTGTACAGTCCCTACGTCCTACTTCTCTTCCCTTCTTAGCCCTATTCCTGTATAGCTGCCTAGTCCTGCCTGCAACTGCTATCTCCCCTCGCTGTATAGCATAGTGCTACTGTAGCTGTTTAGAGGAGTGTTTTCCCTCCTACCTAATCTAAGTACGTAGATATAATTTAATACAGCTGTTTTAATAACTATATCTTAAACTAAGGAAGGAAAGGAATCTATGTAGCAGTAGGTAAGGGCTTTAGGGGTAGTGTGCCAAGGCCCGGCTCGGTCTGGAAGGGCCGAGCCGAAATTCCAAGGATCTACCCTATTACTTAGTCCTACCCCTTTCTGCTACTGCAACACTACCCTCCTCCCTTATTAGCAGTCGACCTCGACTGCTTACTTAGCGCTCTCTCTCTTCTTTTTTTTTAATTCGCCTTCTTCTTCTTCTGCTTCTGCTGTATCGTCTTTTTCTTCTATCTTATTCGCAGTTCTTTCTGCAGAAAACCCTTCTTAATATTGATGTTACTTCTTCGTTTCTTCTATCTAAAAAACATCGTTCCTTTGTCGTCTTCTTTTTCTTCTTATATTGTCGCTATCTAAAGTCCTTCGGATAGCATCTGTCTAATTAGAGCTATCTAATCTAAGCTGGCAGCTATCTAAGCTGTAGCGTAGTTAGCCTGTACGCTGTTGCAGAGGTCTATGTAGATCTATCCGCAGCTCGCTATCTCTTCTTCCTTTTCTTCTCTACTATAGCCTTAAGTACTACTGCAAAGCTGCTTTAGTTGCGTCGGCTTTGTTCTTCGCCGTCGCTATCTGTAAGGGCTTAAGAATCTTAGTTTAGAAACTTAAGGTTAGGTATCTATATAAAGGAACTAATAGGCAGTTCCTTCGTCGTCGGCTGCTGTACAATTTGTACCTACGAAGCTAAGCTAGCAATTTCCCTCTGTGCAGGGATGCAAGGTTTACACTCTGTATAGAGGATCGGAAGTTTCCCTCTATATAGTAGTGCAGAGTGTTCCCTCTGTTTAGAGGGGCAGCAATTCCCCTAGCTACTACCCTGTATATAAACCCTTTCCCCCTCCTCTCTCTCTCTTCTTCTCTTTCTCCTTTATTTCCCTATCTGCTACCCGTCCGCCCGGCCGTCCACTACTACTACTATTACTACAACAACTACTACTACTACCAACTATAACTACTACTACTAACACTACTATTCCGTCCGCCTAGTGCTGTCGTAGCTCTCTTATAGTTGCCGGCCTGTCCTCCTATACCCCTACCCCTATCTGTAGGATGTCCAGCTTAACTAGCAACTCTGCTTCCAGTCTGTACGGCCTCCCTCCTTTGTACAGTTCTAGCTAACGTCTTAGGTACTATATTAATAAGCAGCAGGATGTTGCTAAGCTACCCTTCCACTCCTTCTAGTGCTAGGGCCCCTGTCGGCTAGGAGGTAGTTGAGATTTCGGGTGTTAAGTAGGCTGCCTTGGTCCTGGGGGTTGGTAGCTAGTAAGCTACCCTAAGGTAGTATATAAAAGCTTTTAGACAGTGTTGCTCTCGTTCTCCTCCTACTCCTACTTCTATTCTTATTCTTACCTGTCTCCTAGCAGTTCTCTTCCTCCTACCCCCTTCTGTATAGTGTAGTACAGTCTAGTGTTAGTAGGATCCTATAGTGTCCTACGTCTTAATTTACGATCCTTTAACAACCTAAGTTGCTAGTAGCTGCCCTATACTTAGGATAGATCGTGCCTCTTTTCGCTATACGGCGCAGTGTTACTGTAAGTAGGCAGGGGAATAGTTCTCCTCCTACCTGTCTAGTGCGGTTGTGTCCTATAGGGCCTCGTACAGTTCCTACGTAGGTGTAAGGGGCTTAAGAATCTTGGTTTAGAAACTTAAGGCTGGGTATCTATATAAAGGAACTAATAGGCAGTTCCTTCGTCGTCCGCTGCTGTACAATTTGTACCTACGAAGCCAAGCTAGCAATTTCCTTCTATATAGGGGTATAAGGTTTACACTCTGTACAGAGGATCGGGAGTTCCCCCTCTGTATAGTAGTACAGAGTTTTCTCTCTATTTAGAGGGGCGGCAGTTCCCCTCTATATAGGACTATAGTGTTGCAGCGGCAGAAAGGGGTAGGACTAAGTAATAGGGTAGACCCTTGGAATTTCGGCTCGGCCCTTCCGGACCGAGCCGGGCCTTGGCACGCTACCCCTAAAGCTCTCGCCTACTACTATATAGATTCCTTTCCCTCCTTAGTTCGAGATATAGTTATTAAAAAGGCTGTATTGAATTATATCTGCGTGCCCGAATTATTATATCTTGAACTTACTCCCTACACTACTACCGCGCTGCGCGAAAGGGACCGTTGAACTATCCGGACTCCCTAAATAACGTACGCGCACTATACAAACCAAACCCTAGCACTGTAAGAAAGCTATAGAGAGCTTCTTAGCGGTAGAGAGCGGCGTTACAGGCTAAAGCAGAAGCAGAAGAGAAAAGACTAACAGAGCGAGCAGGCGCTCCAGTGTTATTGATAATAAGTTCATTCTTAGAGGTTTTACAGCAGAAGAGACTGCAGAGATTAAGGAACGAATAAGCGAATACAAGAAAATCTACGACTGCACGCTCGAGGAACTTAAGGATTACGTAAACGAGAACGGAGTAGGAAAGGTCTACGACAGCATAGACCTTATTAAGAAGCTGTTTTACAGAACCCTAGAAGAAAAGAGACAGTTAAGAGAGGAAATTAAAGCGGTAAGAGCCGAGAAGGAATCGGCAGAGACTATTATAGATGTGCTGGAAAACTAAGCGGCGAACCGACTAGCACAACTGAAGGAGATAAAGACTCAGTTAGCTGAGATAGAGAGAGCGACGTCGCCGCTACCGCATCGAGAAGAACAAGCAGAGACCGCCTTACCGGCGGCCTACAGTCAAGGCAGCACGTTAATAACGTTACTACCGGATCTACCGGCGTTTAGAGGCAGAGATCCTAAGGATTGGGAGGCATTTAAGAAGAAGATAAAGAACAAGATAGATCGAGACTATGCCGGAAACAGTACCGGAGATAGATTGGCCTACCTAGAGTCGCGATTAGAAGGCGAAGCTTTTTCGCTAGTAGCGGACCTAGAAGAGGTAACTGCTAAAGAGGCGATTAAAGCGCTGAATTAACGCTTCGGAGACCCCTTCTAAAAGAAGACAGCCTGTAAGCAACTAGACAAGATCAACCAGAACCGGCAGACGTTTAAGGAATTCTACGGATTGTTCAGAAAATATGCGATTAGGGCCCGGGTAGCGGAAGATAAGCAGCTCCACCTGCTAAGACAGAAGCTGAACCCTGAACTGGCCTTAGCTATGGCCTCGGTAGAAGATAAGGACCTTAAGAGCTTCGTGCACCGAGCGAGAGTCACCGCGCGGAACCTAAGCGCTTACGCGAAATTACGCGAATCGAACTAGAAGCCGTTAATAACGCAGATAACGAGACCCCCTGCGCCTTTCCGGAGAGCATCCTAGCAGCCACCTTATTAGTTACCGCGTTCGTCGTTTGTCCCTACCTGCTACGCGTATAGAAAGCCTAGCTATATCGCTACGAGATGCCAAGCATCAGATAAGCAGAAGCAGGAATATCGTGTTATAAAGCAGCCGCAGCCGCAGCCGCAGAGAAAGACTATACAAGCTATCGAGCCGGCTCCGAACGACACCGACAGTGCGGACGGTGGAGTGCTACTAAGAATCCTGGGAAAAGACCAGCTGGAAGGATAGGCCCCCTATCCAGCATAGACAATAGGGCACTAACACGAACTACGTCGCCAGAAGACGAGAGTATCAACAGCTGCAACGATCCGCTCTCGGCGGCAGTGGAATTAAACACGGAAACCGCTATTATCCTCCTAATTACTGTCTACCCCCTCGATGGATCGAGCAAACCACTTTAGCCAAAAGCTTTTATCGACACAGGGGCCCTTATCAGAGCGGCGATCTATTATCGATTGGTTCAAAAGATGATAAAGGGATATAGCTATCCGGTAGAGATAGCATTACCGATACGGATTTCGGTATACAACGGACAAGACATAGAGAGTGTTACGCATTATATGCCATTAAAGACCACCCTGGCAGGTCGCACTACAGAAGCGACGTTCCGAATTATGGATATCGGAAGATTTGATATTATTATAGGACAGAAATAGATAAAGAACCAGAAAGCCGTTATCGACGTAGGTAAAGGCACGCTAGGGTTCAAAAACCAGCACGACGGAGCCGCCGCCAGACCGGCTACCGTTATTACAGTGGAACCGAACGCTACGACTATCGAAGCGGCTCCGAAGGACCGGTCCGGCCCTTAAGACACGATCGGAATAATGAGTTCAGAAGCTCTAACGACCCTCGCGAGGTCGCCCGACAACGAGATTTACGCTATCTTAATAAAAGACATCGAAGACCACTGGAAGATAATAGCAGAAGAAGAAGTGGACCTACTAGAGGTATTACCGAAAGAACTCTATAGCTACACTAACGTGTTCTCGAAGGCTGACTCCAACCTCTTACTGCTCTACCGACCGGAATATAACAACAAGATCCGGTTGAAAGAGGGAGCCGCACTGCCGAGAACCGAGCCCTTAAGAAGACTGTCTCTAGCAGAGCTGGACTAGGTAGAAGTATTTGTCTAAGAAAACTTGGCGAAGAAGTTTATTACGCCAAGCTCTGCAGAATATACGTTACCGATTCTTTTCGTACAGAAACCTAGGGGTAGTCTCCAACTGTGCGTAGATTACTGTAGCCTTAATAAGGTTACCAAGAGAGACGTGTATCCGCTGCCGCTAATAGACGAGACTATACAGAGGGTGGCGAAGGCTAAGTGGTTCAGCAAGCTGGATATTCGCCAAGCATTCCATCGATTAAGGAACGAAGAAGGACAGACGGAAGACCTTACGACATTCGCTATGCGTATAGGCAATTTCAAGTTGCTGGTAATGCCTTTCGGACTTACTAACGCGCCGGCAGTGTAGCAACGCTTTATAAACCACACTTTTATAGACATGCTGGAACGTTTCGTATCTATTTACTTAGACGACATTCTGATCTACACCGAAGGAACGAGAGAGCAACATACGGACTACATTAAGAGGGTGTTAAAGAGACTCCGCAAGGTCGGATTAAACGCAGACACGAAAAAGAGCGAGTTCTACCAGACCGAAGTCAAATATCTTAGTCTTATCATTGGAAGAGAAGGAATTCGGATAGACCCGTCGAAAGTGGCTGCAGTCGCGGAATGGAAGCAACCGACATCCGGAAACACTACACAAATCAGAGCGTTTCTCGGATTCTGCAGCTACTATCGACGGATTATTAAGGATTTCAGTAAGATAGCGAGACTACTAAATAAGGCGTTAAAGAAGGAGGCCGCTAGCCTATAGAATAAGAAGTGTACAGAAGCTTTTAACCGACTAAAGGAGGCGGTAGTCTTAGCGCCAGTGCTAGCGCACTTCAGACCAGAAAAGACGATCTACGTAGAGACAGACACTTCCGACACAGTAACAGCAGGGGTCCTTTCTTAATACGCTGACGACGACGAGACTCTCTATCCAGTAGCTTTCTTTAGCAAGTCTATAAATAATGCTAAGAGAAACTACGCTATTTATAATAAAGAACTGCTGGCTATTATTCAGGCCTTCGAGGAGTAGAAACCGGAGCTTATAGCTGGACAGAGCACGATCCAGGTCCTTACGGACCACCAGTTACTAACATACTTTATAAAGACGTAGAAGCTATTACGCCGCCAAGCCCGGTAGGCAGCCTACTTATCCGGGTTCGACTTCAAGATAACTTATCGACCTGGAGTGATCCGGGCACGCAGATATGATTCAATACGGCCTTTTTGATAACTATATCTCGAACTGAGGAGGGAAAGGAATCTATGTGGTGGTGGTGGTGGGCTTTCGTGGTGGTGGTGCCAAGGCCCGGCTCGGCCCGTCCGGGCCGAGCCGAAATCCAGGGTCCACCCCATCAATCTGTCCCACCTCTTTCCACTACCGCAACACTACCCCCCTCCCTTACCAGCGGTCGCCCTCGACCGCTTAGTCACCCCGTCCAACCAAAAATCTCCACTTTTTTTTTTTTGAGGTTCCCCTTTAAGGTCGATATCGGCTCGTCCATCTTCTATCAAAAACAACGTTCTTTTCGTCGCTTCTTTCCGTTCTTACGTCGTCGTCTCCTAAGGTCCTTCACTTGGCGTTCATGTAATCGTCGCCATCTGATCTAATCAGCTGTCTTCTGAGCTGCTGGTTGGCCGGTCTGTGCACTGCTGCAGGGGTCTATATAGATCTTTCCGCCGCGCCATTTTTCTTCTTCTTTTTCTCTTCTACCAAAGCCTTTACCTACTACGGGGTCGGCGGCGCTGGCACGCTACGGCGTCGGCGAGCTGCCTGCCGATCTGCTAGTGGGTAGTGGCCGAGTCGAAGGCCTCCCCGAAGGCGACCGTCGCGATCGTTTTCTTCGGCCTCTACGCCAATGGAGCGGACGCGGCTTTCTTCTTTCTGAACCATTAACTTCGGAGCCACCCAGGCTTTGGCTTCGTCGGATTCCGGACGTAAAACTCTCTTAGCAGCTCCGCCGAGTTCCGTAGGTTCTCAACCGGATACTATTCGTAGTCTTCCGGCCACCCCTTCTACGAGATCCTCGCTTTGATGGACCCCCTTATCTTCTTTACGTCTATTACATCTTCTACCTCCCACTCTTCTTCCTTACCGTCCATCTCGATAGGCGGGGGTTCGGCGAACCCCTGTTCCGGCAGACCGTTCTTAGGGTCCAAGCTTAGCAGATCCGAATAAAAGACATCGTAGATCCGGAACGATTTCGGTAGCTGGAGCCGATAAGTTACTAGCGATTTCTTTTCTACTATCGTAAACGGACCTACGTAGCGTAGATTGAGCTTGGCGTTGCCTTTTAGTCTTAGGTTTCGCGTGTTGAGCCAGACCTTTTGACCTTCCTCGAATTTCATCGGCGACCGCTTTCTATTAGCTCGAGTCACTATCTTCTTCTGAGCTGATTCCATCGCGTCTTTCGCCTCTTTAATCGCTTCTTCTATCTAAGATCGGAGCGCTTCCGCCGCCGCGGCGGCGACTCTCTTTGACGACGTGGCAGTGGATGGTTCCGTAGAGCTAGGTTCGTTCGGCGGCTAAAAACTCATCCTCGGAAGATAGCCATGCGTTATCTCGAACGGCGCCAGCGACGTTGCTTCTGACTGTGCTAAGTTCGCGCAGAAGTTGGCCATCGGCAACACCTTAACCCAATCTTCTTGATAATAGCCGCAGAAGGTTCGTAGGTATCGCTCTATCTTACGGTTAGCGACTTTAGACTGACCGTCGGTTTAAGGGTAAGCGGCTGTGCTGAGCTTTCTACGAATTCCGAGAGCTTGGTTAATAGCTTTCTATACGTCAGCGGTGAATTGAGGACCCCTATCAGTAGTGATAGTGTCCGGCAGGCCATAGTGCTTCCACATGTGTTGAATCAACATCCGTGCTGTCTCTTCCGCAGTAGTTCCTTCATTTTTAGCTCGGCAGGGGATGAAATGGCGCTCTTTGCTTAGTCGATCCACTACGTTTAGCGTAGCGTTATATCTATCTGATTCCGGCAGGCCGGTCACGAAATCCATCGTAATGTGCTGTTACGGCTTCTTAGGGATCGGAAGTGGCTTCAGCAGACCGGCTGGAAGACCGTAACGTAGTTTCGCGGCCCGGCACGCGTGGCAATTGGCGATAAATCGGTGGATCCGTTCGTAGATCCGCGGAAACCAGTAGATCGTCCTTACGGCTTCTATCGTCTTCTTCGAGCCAGCGTAACCAACGTCCTTCGAGCTATGGACCAGCTGGATAACCTCTATAATCAGTTCTTCCAGAACTATTAGCTTCCCTGAACCGGTTTTGCCTAGCTTCTGCTGCTGATTGAGCTGCTCTACCTTCTCGTAGAGCGTCTCTTCTTCGATCGGCGGCTCCATCAGTTCCGGTTCGATCTGCGGTTCCGCTGCGTAGATCCCCGCTTCCTTTAACACCTCTGCGTCTACTATCCGCTCGGTCAACACCTTCTGGAACATGTTCGGATCTTCTTTCGCGCGGCTGGTCTTCCCTTCTCTTCTCGTTAGTGCATTAGCCTTTCCGTTTTAAGCTCCGGGTCGATAGGTAATCTTGAAGTCGAACCCGGATAAGTAGGCAGCCTACCGAGCTTGGCGACGTAAGAGCTTCTGCGTCTTTATAAAGTAGGTCAGCGACTGGTGGTCCGTAAGGACCTGGACCGCGCTCTGTCCGGCTATAAGCTCCGGTTTCTACTCTTTAAAGGCCTGAATAATCGCTAGCAGCTCCTTATCGTAGATAGCGTAGTTCCGCTTAGCTTCCGTTATAGACTTGCTGAAGAAGGCCACTAGGTAAAGGGTCTTATCGTCTCCGTATTGAGAAAGGACCCCTGCCGTTACTGTATCGGAAGTATCCGTTTCTACGTAGATCGTCTTTTCCGGTCGGAAGTGTGCCAGGACTGGCGCCGAGGCCACTGCTTCTTTTAGCCGGTTAAAGGCTTCCGTGCACTTCTTATTCTAAAGGCCGGCAGCCTCTTTCTTTAACGCTTCGTTTAAGGGTCTTGCTATCTTGCTGAAGTCCTTAATAAACCTTCGGTAGTAGCTGCAGAATCCGAGAAACGCTCTGATTTGCGTAGTGTTTCCGGATTTCGGCTGCTTCCATTCCGCAACGGCGGCGACCTTTAAGGGGTCTATACGGATTCCATCTCTTCCGACGATAAGACCAAGATATTTGACTTCGGTCTAATAGAACTCGCTCTTCTTCGTGTCTGCGTTCAATCCGACCTCGCGGAGCCTAGTCAGCACCTTCTTAATGTGGTCCGTATGCTGTTCTTTCGTCCTATCGGTGTAGATAAGGATGTCGTCCAAATAGATAGACACGAACCGTTCTAGCATGTCTATAAAGGTGTAGTTTATAAAGCGTTGCTATACTGCCGGCGCGTTAGTAAGTCCGAAAGGCATTACCAACTACTTGAAATTGCCTATACGCGTCGCGAACGTCGTAAGATCTTCCGTTTGCCCTTCCTCGTTCCTTAATCGATAGAACGCTTAGCGGATGTCCAGCTTGCTGAACTACTTAGCCTTCGCTACGCGCTGTATAGTCTTATCTATCAGCAGCAGTGGATAGACGTCTCTCTTAGTGACCTCGTTAAGGCCTCGATAGTCTACGCAGAGTCGCAGACTACCCCCTAGTTTCCTTACGAAAAGAATCGGTAACGTATATTCGGCAGAACTCGGCGTAATAAACTTCTTCGCCAGATTTTCGCGAACGAACACCTCTACCTGGTCCAGTTCCGCCGGCGACAGTCGTCTTAGGGGCTCAGTTCTTAGCAGCGTAGCTCCCTCTTTTAGTCGGATCTTGTTGTTATATTCCGGTCGATAGAGCGGCAGGAGGTTGGAGTCGGCTTTCGAGAACACGTTAGCGTAACCGTAGAGCTCGTTTGGCAGCACCTCTAGTGGATCTACTTCTTCTTCCGCTATTATCTTCTAGTGGTCTTCGATGTCTTTTATAGAGATAGCGTAGATCTTATTGTCCGGCGACTTCGCGAGGGTCGTTATAGCTTCTGAACTTATTATTCCGACGGTAACCGGGGGTTCGGAACGATCGGACAGAGCCTCTTTCGCAGGCCCCGTAGCTTTCGGCTTGGCAGCGGCGACCTTTCCGATAGTCCCTGCTCCGCTACCCGGGGTTTTGAATCTAATCGTTCCTTTCTCTACGTGGACGATGGCTTTCTGGTTCTTTATCTATTTCTGCCCTATAATGATGTTAAACCTTCCGATATCTATGATCCGGAACGTCGCTTCCGTGGTTCGACCAGCCAGTGTGGTCTTTAGCGGCACGTAGTGCGTAACGCTTTCCGTGTCTTGTCCGTTGTATGCCGAAATCTTCGTCGGCGACGCCAGTTCCACTGGATAGCCGTATCCCTTCGTCAGTTTCTGAACTAGTCGGTGGTAGATCGCCGCGCCGATGAGAGCTCCAGTATCGATAAAAGCTTTCAGCTAGAGCGGTGGGCGTTGCTTCTTAACAGAGTGGATCGTAATAGGAAGGATGATCGCCGTTTCCGCATTCACTTCTACGGTTGCTGAGAGCGGATCGCTACAGCTGTTGATGCTTTCTCCTCGTGGCGATTCGCTTCGATTCGGTGCCCTATTGTTAATGCTGGATAGGGGGCCTATCCTTCTAGCTGGTCTTTTCCTATAATTCTTAGCTGCACCTTACCGTCTACGCTCTCGGTGTCGTTCAGAGCCGGCTCTATAGCTTGTATAGTCTTTCTTAGTAGCTGCGGCTGCGGCTGCTTCATAACACGATACTCCTGCTTCTGCTAGGCCGTTGCTTGGCATCTCGTAGCGATGTAGCCAGGCTTGCTATACGCGAAACAGGTAGGGGCGAACGACGAACGCTGTGACTGATAAGGTGGCTGCTGTAGTGCTCTCCGGAAAGGCGCAGGGGGTCGTGTAGTCTGCGGCGACGGCCTCTGAATCGGTTCGCGTGATTTCGCGTAAGCGCTCAAGTTTCTCGCCGTAACTCTCGCTCGGTGCACGAAGCTCTTAAGGTCTTCGTCTTCTACAGACGCCATAGCGGCGGCCAGTTCAGGGTTCAGCTTCTGCCTCAGTAGGTGTAGCTGCTCGTCTTCCGCCACTCGGGCCCTAATCGCATATTTTCTGAACAAGCTGTAGAATTCTTCAAACGTCTGCCGGTTCTGATTGATCTTGTCCAGCTGCTTACGGGCCGTCTTCTTTCAGAATGGGTCTCCGAAGCGTTGATCTAACGCTTTGATCGCTTCCTTAGCGGTTACCTCTTCTAGGTCCGCTACTAGCGAGAACGCTTCGCCTTCTAGTCGCGCCTCTAAATAGGCCAGTCTGTCTTCTTCGCTGCTTGCTACGTAATCGCGGCTTATTTTATTCTTAATCTTCTTCTTGAACGCCTCCTACGCTTTAGGGTCTCCGCTACCGAAAGCCGGTAGGTCCGGCAGTGGCGTTATCGTAGTGCTACCTTGACTATAGGCTGCTAGTAAGGCGGTCTCTGCTTGTTCTTCTCGACGCGGTAGCGGCGACTTTGCTGCTTCTATATTAGCCAGTTGATCCTTTAGCGCTTTCAGCTGCGCCAGTCAATTCGACGCTTGGTGTTCTAACACGTCGACGATAGTCTCTGCCGATTCCTTTTCGGCCCTTACCGCTTTAGTTTCTTCTCTTAGTTGTCTGTTCTCTTCCAGCGTTCTGTAGAACAGCGTCTTAATGAGGTCTATACTATCGTAGACCTTTCCTATCCTATTCTCGCTTACATAGTCTTCCAGTTCCTCGATCGTGCAGTCGTAGATCTTCCTATATTCGCTTATTCGTTCCTTAATCTCTGCGGTCTCTTCCGCTGTAAAACCTCTAATAATGATCTTATTATTAATGACACTAGAGCGCCTGTTCGCTCTGTCAGTCTTTCTCTTTCCGCGGCGGCCTGTTACGCCGCTCTCTACCGCTAAGAAGCCTTCCATCTTCTTACGGTGCTAGGGGTTGTTGTTGGTAGTAGTGCGCGTGCGTTATTCGGGTTTCCGGATAGTTCAACGGGCCCTTTCGCGCAGCGCGGGGTTGTGGAGAGTGAGTTCGAGATATAATGATCCGGGCACGCAGATATGATTCAATACGGCCTTTTTGATAACTATATCTCGAACTGAGGAGGGAAAGGAATCTATGTGGTGGTGGTAGTGGGCTTTCGTGGTGGTGGTGCCAAGGCCCGGCTCGGTCCGTTCCGGAACCTAAATCCCGGAAGGGACCGAGCCGAAATCCAGGGTCCACCCTATCAATCTGTCCCACCTCTTTCCACCACCGCAACATGGAGCTTAAAATGGAAAGGCTAATACGCTAACGAGAAGAGAAGGAAAGACTAGCCGAGCGAAAGAAGATCCGAACATGTTCTAGAAGGTGTTAACCGAACGGATAGTGGACGCAGAGGTGTTAAGAGAAGCAGGGATCAGCGCGATAGAACCTCCGACCGAAGAAGAGACGCTCTACGAGAGAGTGGAACGGCTTAATTAGCAGCGGAAACTCGGCAAAACCAGCTTAGGGAAACTAATTGTTCTAAAAGAACTGATTACAGAGGTTATCCAGCTGGTTTATAGTTCTAAGGAAGTAGGCTACGCAGGATCAAAGAAGACAATAGAAGTAGTAAGGACGACCTACTAGTTCCCGCGAATTTTCGACAGGATCCACCGGTTTATTACTAACTGCTACGTATGCCGAGCAGCGAAGCTACGTTACGGCCTTCCGGCCGGCCTGCTGAAGCTACTTCCGATCCCTAAGAAACTATAGCAGCACATTACGATAGATTTCCTAACCGGCCTGCCGAATTCAGATAGATATAACGCTACGCTTGATGTAGTGGATCGACTAAGCAAAGAACGCTATTTCATCCCCTGCCGAGCTAAGGATAAAGGAACTACTGCAGAAGAAACGGCGAGAGTGTTGATCCAGCACGTATAGAAGCACTATAGGCTGCCGGACACTATTACTACGGATAGGGGTCCTCAATTCACTGCAGACGTATAGAAAGCCATTAACCAAGCCCTTGGAATTCGTGGAAAGCTTAGCACGGCCGCTTACCCTTAGACCGACGGACAGTCTAAAGTAGCTAACCGTAAGATAGAAAAGTATCTACGGATCTTCTGCAGTTATTATTAAGCAGAATGGATCAAGATGTTGCCGATGGCCGAATTCTGCGCCAATTTAGCACGGTCGGAAGCCACCTTACTAGCCGTTTAAGATAACATATAGTTATCTTCCGAGGATAAGCTTTCAGCCGCCAAACGAACTCAGCTCTTTAGAACCTTCTACCACCACTTCGTCGAAGAGAATCGCTGCGGCGGCGGCAGAAGCGCTACGATCTCAGATAGAAGAAGCGATTAAGGTAGCAAAAGAAGCGATGGAATCAGCTTAGAAGAAGATAGTAACTCGAGCTAATAGAAAGAGGTCACTAATGGAATTCGAGAAAGGCCAAAAGGTATAGCTTAACACGCGGAACCTAAGGCTAAAAGGCAACGCAAAGCTCAACCCTCGTTACGTAGGTCCGTTCAAGATAATAGAGAAGAGGTCGCCGGTAACCTACCGGCTCCAGCTGCCGAAATCGTTCCGGATCTACGATGTCTTTTATTCAGATCTGCTAAGCCTAGACCCTGAAGATAGTCTTCCGGATTAGGGGTTTGCCGAACCCCTGTCGATCGAAATAGACAGAGAAGAAGAAGAATAGGAAGTTGAAGATGTTATAGACGTAAGAAGACGAAGGGGATCCATTGAAGCGAGGATCTTATAGAAAGGATAGCCGGAAGACTATAAATAGTATCCAGCCGAGAACCTGCGGAATTTAGCAGAGCTGCTAAGAGAATTTTACGTTCGAAACCCGAGGAAGCCGAAGCCTAAGTGGCTCGACGGCTGAAAAGAAGGCCAAGTCCGCTCTATCGGCACAGAAGCCGAAGAAAACGATCGTAACGGTCGCTTCGCCGGAGTCTTCGGATCGGCCACTACCTATCTTCGCATCGGCAGGAAGCTCGCCGACGCCGTAAATCGGCGCCGACGCCGCCAGCCCTGCGGTAGGTAAGGTCTTTAGTAGAGAAAGAAAAAGGAAGAAGATAGCGAGCTGCAGCTGGATCTATATAGACCTACGCGATGGCGCACAGACCGGTTACGCTGCAGCTCGGGTAACCGCTAGCTCCGATCAGATAGCTACGATTAGGTGGAACGGATTAGATAGACGCTAAGTGAAGACGTTAGATAGTAACTATATATAAAAACAAAAAAAGAGGAACAGATAAGTAAGCGGTCGAGGGCGACCGCTAATAAGGGAGGGGGGTAGTGTTGCAGCGGTAGAAAGGGGTAGGACTAAGTAATAGGGTAGACCCTTGGAATTTCGACTCGGCCCTTCCGGACCAAGCCGGGCCTTGGCACGCCACCCCTAAAGCTCTCGCCTACTACTATATAGATTCCTTTCCCTCCTTAGTTCGAGATATAGTTATTAAAAAGGCCGTATTGAATTATATCTGCGTGCCTGGATTATATAGGGTTCTCCCTCTGTACAGGAGTAGGGTCCTGTCGGTAATTCTGTACAGAGGGTAGGGTTATGCTAGCGCCGCTAAGTCGCAGTCCTTAGGGCGACGGCTAGCTTAGGTCGGGTCTAGGACCTAGGCTGGGCGGCGCCCCCTAACAATACCCCCCTCCTCCCTTCTTGTAGTGCCTATTTTGTATAGCGCTGTGCCGAACACCCTTAGCTCCTAGTGTTCCTTTGCTAGGTAGCGCTTTCCCATCCTCGCCTAGGCATCTAACTGTTAGCCTCCCTCTCCGCCGGTTTAACCTTAGACTTGTCCTCCTAAGTCTGCAGGCAGGGAAAGCAGGAGGTGCTAGATCGCTTCTACCTAACCTTAGCCGGCTCTGTTTTCCAATTCAACGAAGCCGAGGTTAAGGCTAAGGAGGCCTGCCTGCAGTTATAAAGATGTAGGAGGTGCTCGGTCCTGCCTGCTCCTTCTCCTCCTACCCTCGAGCCCTAGCTATACACTCTATGTCCTAACCGTACAGTCCGGTACTACTGGGCTATTTGGCTCTGTCCCTGTCCCTTAGTCGTCGTCCGGAGTTTTACTCCTAGGTAGATGTTCCTGCCTCTATCTAGTTGTCTAGTAGGCCGCCGCTCGTACGGGCTCTAGGTCGTAGTTGCCTCGTTTGTCCCCCTTTTATACGGTTGTGGCAGCTGCCCTAGTTGTTATTGCCCTACAAAGCAGGCAGCTACTACCCTGTATATAAACCTCCTCTCTTTCCCCTCTCCCTCTTCTTCTCTTTCTTATTTATCCTCTACCTGCTATCCGTCCGTCCGGCCGTCTACTACTACTACTATTACTACTACTAACCACTATTACTACTACTAACTACTATCTATTAGCTACTACTAGTTACTCCTACTATGCTACCTGCACTGTCCGGCCGTGCTTATCGTAGCTCCCTCGTAGTCGCTAGCTCCCCCTCTGCTTATCCAGCTAGGGTCTCCTCCTATTTCTACCTCCAGTAGTAGGATGCTCAATTCGACTAGCAGCTTCGCTTCCGGTTCGTACGGACTTCCGTCCTCCGTATAGTCTAAGCTAACATCTTAGGTGCTATATCAACTAGCAGCAGGGTGTTGCTAAGCTACCCTTCTACCTTTTCTAGTGCTAGGGCCCCTTCTGTCTAGGAGGTAATTAAGGTTATAGGTATAGAGTTGGCTGCCCTGGGTCCTAGGGGTAGTGGCTAGTAGGCTACCTTAAGGTAGTATGTAAAAGTTTTCGGACAGTGTCGCTCTTAACCTCTCTTACTTCCACTTTCCCTCCCTCCTATCTTCTAGCTGTTCCCTTTCTCTAGCCCTTCCTTCGTATAGTGTCGTACAGTGTCGTATTAGTAGGATCCTAAAGTGTCCTATATCGTTATTCTTGATCCTTTGGCAACTTAAGTTGCTAGCGGCTACCTAGTCCTTAGGGTAGATCGTGCCCCTCCTCGCTGTACGGCGCAATATTACTGTAACTGGGCAGGGGGATAGTTCTCCTCCTACCTGTCCAGTGCAGTTGTGTCCTGTAGGGCCTTGTATAGTTCCTACGTAGGTTCTGCCTACCCTCTCTATTTTACTAGGTACTCTACCTTCCCCCGCTTCCTTCGGTTCTTAAGGATCCCTTCTACCTTATACTCTTCCTGCCCTTCGGTTATAATTGCTAGTGGGCGCGTGTCGTCTATCGTCTAGTATAGCAGCGGGTCCGTGTTCGCTAGCCGTACAAGGTCTACGTAGAAGACTAGGTAAATCCCTAGGGGAGTGTTTAGTCGTACAGTATGTGTCCCTACTGGTCGGACTACCGTAAACTTCCTGTTCTTCCAATCTAGTTTCTTGCTCGGCCGGTCTGTACGGATGTTGCGCTAGTTTAGCTAGACCTTATCTCCTGCCTTGTACCTTAGTGCAGCCTGCCGTCCCTTATTGGCCTGCTCTTCCGCATTCTGTTAAGCTATAGCTAGGCTCGCCTTTGCTTATTAATAGGCGTTCGTAATTGCCTATACAATGGCCTCTCCTTGCTGAATTAGGGATCGTATAGGGTGCAGGGTGTTACTACTTAGTGTCGGTAGGAGCAGGGAATAGTCGTATCTATAGGCTATAAAGAAGGGGGACAATCCTGTAGCGTTAGCCGTACGGCTGTTAATAGCTAGCTCCGCTATAGGGAGAAGTCGGTTCTAGTTCGTCTAGTTATAGTCGACGTATGCTTAGAGGTACGCTTCTAACGTCGAATTGACCCTCTCCGTCGCCCCGTCCGTCTGCGGGTGCTATGTAGTTAACAGGCGACGCTCTACCTTTAGCAACTAGCAGACCCTTGCCTAGAGCTAGCTCGTAAACTGCGTACTCCGGTCTAACACAATCGACCGAGGGAAACCGTGCTTGCTAAACGTCGTCTGTATAAATGCCTAGGCGGTGTCCTTAGCTGTAATAGAGTCTATTCCCTCTAGTATTACCCCCTTCGTTAGCTTGTCTGTAACTACTATAATGTTCTGCCGTCTATCGCTCTTAGGGAGATCTGTAATAAAGTCTACTATTAGGTCTTGCTAGGGCCGGTCCGGTATCGGTAGGGGCTTTAGCAGCCTATGCTTTAGCTTACGCTAGGGCTTCGTCTGTCCGTACACATCGCAGTTCTATATAAACCTGCAGATGTCCTTCGCTATTGCCGGCTAGTAGTAATCCCTAGCGATAATGCTATACGTCTCCTCGCGCCCTAGGTGCCCGGTAGCTATAGAGTTATACGCCCGTTGTATTAAGCTCGTATAGAGCTTCTCGTCTGCCAGGACCCAAACCCGATTCCTAAACTTTAGGTAGTTCTCCTTGTCTACTAAGCATTCTGCTGCTAATACCTTAAGATAGAGCTCTGCTAGGAGCTTCCGCTGTCCTCCTTAGATCGCTGTACGGGCCCCTCGGTACACCTCGTCCCTCTCTACTGCCTCTTCCTATACTTGCAGTTAGGGTTCCTAAAGGTGTGTCGCTGCTAGGCGGATAGTTTCCTCGCCTAGCTCCTCCTTAAACATCTGGAATGTTTATAACTTTAAACGGTCGTCCTCGTACCTCGTTAGCATGTCCTAGTCCTGTCTGGATAGTGCATCGGCCCTGCTGTTGTCCTTACCCTTGCGATACTGGAGTCTTATATCAAACCGGCTTAGGTACATTGCCTATCGTATATGCCTCTTAGACAGCTTCTAGGGCTGCGTAAAGTACTCTAGATTCTTGTAGTTAGTTAGGGCGAGGCACTCGGGCACTAAGCGGAGTTCTCTATCCTATGCCTTGCAACACTGTACGACAGCCAGCAACTCCTTGTCGTAGATAGGGTAGTTGCACTTAGCTAGGGAGTTCTTCTTAGAGAAATATGCGTATAGGTGCAGAAGTCTGTCTAAGCCTACCTATAATAGGATACCTCTAATGCAGTACTCCGAGGAGTCGGTTTCCAGTATCGTTATACGCTCCGGGTCGAAGGCGGCAAGCGTTGGTCCTATAGTAAAGAGCTCCTTTAGCTTGTTAAAGCTGCTATCGCATTCGTCCGTCTATTTAAACTGCTTGTCCTTATATGTTAGTTTAACTAGGGGGCGTACGATCTCCGAGTAGTTCTGTATAAACTGGCGGTAGAAGTTGGCAAATCCAAGAAATTCCTGTACGCCCTTAACGTTCGTAGGCGGCTTCTATTGCTTAATGGCATTAATCTTCTTCCTATCTATGCTAATGCCTCTCCCCGCCTCGATAATAAACCCTAGGTATTTCGTACGCTGGACACCGAATTTACATTTGTCGATGTCGAGGTATAAGCTAGCCTGCTGCAGTCGGTCTAGCACCTTCTTAACGTCCTGTACGTAATCTGTATAGGTGCCGTCTATAAAAACTAGGGTGTCGTTAAGGTATGCTGAGCAGATGTTGTCTAGTAACCCTTATAAGGACTTGTTAATGTACCTTTAGAATATTGGCGGTGCGTTGGTAAGGCTAAAGGGAGTAACAAGCTACTCGAAAAGGCTATATCTCGTACAGAAGGCAGTTATCTATTTACAACCTTCCTTGATCTGTATCTTGTAGAAGGCTGAGACTACGTTAAGCTTAGTAAACTACTTTGCCTTGCTGATCCGTCCGAGAGTCTCCTTAATAAGGGGTAGGGGGTACTAGTCCTTCTTAGTAATCGCGTTAATGCCTCTGTAGTCTACGCAGAAACGCAAGCCGGCCTTCCCCTCCTTATAGACAAACAGTACTAGGGCTCCTGCAGACGAGGTACTTGCCTAAATAAAACCCTTGGCAAGCAGGTCGTCTAGTGTCTTGCAGAGTACTAGGAGTTCTCTAGAGGACATTCCGTACAGCGGTCCGTACAGTACCTCTAGCAGGCTCCTATCTAGACGGGGTTCTAGCTAGATGTCGTAGTTAATCCCTTCTCCTCGGTGTAGCAGCAGCTTTAAGGCCGACTTCGGCTCGAAGAGGTCTAGGTATTCTGCGTATTCCTTTAGGAGCTTCGTATAGGGGTCCGTTACTTTCTTAGGTGCTAATGCCTTCTTAATGTCTGCCGTTGCTGTATTGATTTTGGCCTTAGCATTGTTACCCTGCAGAGCCTTCCCTTAGTCTCGGGGCCTCTGCTTCGTCGACGTATTGGCTCCGGCCGTAGCGTTGTCGTCCTGCTAGACCCTCCCCTAATCTTGGAGCCTCTGCTTTGTTACTGCTAGGTACAACCGTCCTCGTCTAACGTCTAGCTTGCCCCTCTAGCGCTCTATCTATAGCTTCCCTAGTATTAGGTTATACCCTAGCTTGTCCTGTACGATATAGAGGTATAAGTCCTGCTTATAGTGTCCCTGTACCTCTATCGTTGCTTTTACTATATAGGTAATGTCCGGTCCTTGCCTAGTAATGCCTAACATGCGTACAGGTACAGTGGGGGTCGTCTTAATCTAGTGTCTCTATACGAAGTCTTCGCTAATTACTCCGTATACTAAACATCCTGTGTTAATTAATGTCTGCGCTATTGCGGACCTGTTTAACGTTGGCCGTACGATAAACGGTGTCGTCGTTATATAGTTGCTCTTAGAAGATAGCTAAGTAGTGCTTTGATTTGGCAATCTATCTCGTATACGCCTCTAGCAGAGCCTTCGCTTAGAGGCTACTCTTTTCCCGACTCGTCGTCGTCTAAGTAGGACTCCTAATCTTCTCGTTAGGGCACCGCAGTTGCTACCCTTACAGTGGTCGGCTGTCCCCTAGGTCTCTCTGCTAGCAAAAGCCTGCAATTCCGTACAGTGTGGCCTATCTTGCTATACTGGTAGCAGCTCCCTTCTGCTCGTCTCTTGTTAAGGGTAGCTATGTCTACCTATTGCGCCTTTTTAGTAGCGGCCCTTAGCTGTATAGTAACGGCTGCCGCCACCCTCGTCGTCGTCGGTTCCTAGTCTATAGCGTCCGTCTGCTGTAGGAGGGGTTGTCTTATCTCCTAAGCGCGGCCTATCTGTCTAAGCCTACGCTGCTGGTCGTCGACTATCCTAAGGAGATCGCAGAATTCTTTGTACGTAGCTGGTCGCATTACGCCTACTAGCCCTGTTATAATCTCCTTAGAGAGGCCTACCTCTAAAGAGGTAATTTTTATCCTGTCCTCCTATTAGAGACCTCCTGCTTCTGTTAAAGTCTGGTCAAATTCTGTAAGGAACTCTTGTACGGTCTTGCGTCCTTGCTTTATTGTATTGACCTGTAGGAGTGCCTAGCTCTCGCAGTCTAGGTCCTTGTAGCTCTTGTCTAGAGCTGCCTAGAGCATCGTCGTCGTAGCTATTGCTAGGTTGGCAATGGCCGTCTAGTAGTATAGCAGAATCTGTGCTGCTGCCCTGCCCTTTAAACTCCTAAAGAGGTAAACTACCTTGTCTAGCTCGGTCGGGTATGCTCCTAAGTCGACTAGAAGCTTAGAGCGTATCTGGGCAGCCTAGGAGGGGTACTCGGCCGGAGCCTTACTATTGTACGTAGAGACGTCGGGGAGTTTGCTCTTAGGGGTCGGGGTGTAGGCTATCGTGTTCGTCGTCGTCGTAGGGGTCGGATCGCGATCGGACGCCCTAAGCTGTTGTAGCTCCTGTTCCCGTTGGGAAATTATCGCAGCCTAGTAGCTTACTTGCTGCTTAAGCTGCCTCTTGCGTTCCAGCAGCTCCTCGTATACGCGGTGCATATGTCCCTCTATAGCTGTAGTTTCTATAGGCATGTCGCTGTCTATCTTTGTTTTATTACTGCAGTTACCGACAGTAAGATTAGTTCCTAATATAAGGGGCTTAAGAATCTTAGTTTAGAGACTTAAGGCTAGGTATCTATATAAAGGAACTGATAGGCAGTTCCTTTGTCGTCTGCTGCTATACAATTTGTACCTACGAAGCCAAGCTAGCAATTTCGTTCTATGTAGGGGTGCAAGGTTTACACTCTGTATAGAGGATCGGGAGTTCCCTCTCTGTATAGTAGTACAGAGTTTTCCCTCTATTTAGAGGGGCGGCAGTTCCCCTCTATGCAGGACTATAGGGTTCTCCCTCTATATAGGAGTAGGGTCCTGTTAGTGATTCTGTATAGAGGGTAGGGTTATGCTAGCGCTGCTAAGTCGCAGTCCTTAGGGCAACGGCTGGCTTAGGTCGGGTCTAGGACCTGGGCTGGGCGGCGCCCCCTAATAGTAGGCTCTGCCTATCCTCTCTTTTTTACTAGGTACTCTACCCTCTTCCGCTTCCTTCGGCTCTTAAGGATTCCTTCTACCTCGTAATCTTCCTAGCTCTGAGGTATAATCGCTAGTAGGCGCGCGTCGTCTATCGTTTAGTGCAGTAGGGGGTCCGTATTTGCTAGCTGTACGAGGTCTACGTAGAAGACTAGGTAGATCCCTAGGGGAGTGTTAAGTCGTATAGCATATGTCCCTACTAGTCGGACTACTATAAACTTCTGGTTCTTCCAATCTAGCTTCTTGCTCGGCCGATCTATACAGATGTTGCGCTAGTTTAGCCAGACCTTATCCCCTGCCTTATACCTTAGTGCAGCCTGCTGTCCCTTGTTAGCCTACTCTTCTGCATTCTGTTAGGCTATATCTAGGCTCGCTTTCGCCTATTAATAGGCGTTCGTAATCGTCCGTACAATAGCTTCTCCCTGCTAAATTAGGGATCGTATAGGGCGTAGGGTGTTACTACTTAGGGTCAGTAGGAGCAGGGAGTAGTCGTATCCGTAGGCTATAAAGAAGGGGGACAATCCTGTAGCATTAGCCGTACAGCTGTTAATAGCTAGCTCCGCTATAGGGAGAAGGCAGTTCCAGTTCGTCTAGTTATAGTCGATATACGCTTAGAGGTACGCTTCGAACGTTAAATTGACCCTCTCCGTCGCACCGTCCGTCTGCAGGTGCTATGCGGTTAATAGGCGACGTTCTACGTTTAGCAACTAACAGACCCTTGCCTAGAGCTAGCTTGTAAACTGTGTACCCTAGTCTAATACAATTGACCTAGGGAATCCGTACTTGCTATAAGTCGTCTGTATAAATGCCTAAGCAGTGTCTTTAGCTGTAATAGAGTCTATCCCTTCTAGTATTACTCCCTTTGTTAGCTTGTCTGTAACTACTATAATGTTCTGCCGTCCGTCGCTCTTAGGGAGGTCTGTAATAAAGTCTACTGTTAGGTCTTGCTAGGGCCGGTCCGGTATTGGTAGGGGTTTCAGCAGCCTATGCTTTAGCCTATGCTAGGGCTTCGTCCGTCTATAGACATTGCAGTTCTGTATAAACCTGCGGATGTCCTTTGCTATCGCCAGCCAGTAGTAGTCTCTAGCGATAATGCTGTACGTCTCCTTACGCCCTAGGTGCCTAGTTGCTATAGAATTATGCACCTATTGTATTAAGCTCGTACGGAGCTTCTCGTCTGCCGGGACCCAAATCCGATTCCTAAACTTTAGGTTGTTCTCCTTGTCTACTAAGCACTCTGCTGCCGATACCTTAAGGTAAAGCTCTGCTAGGAGCTTCCGCTATCCTCCTTGGATCGCTATATAGGCCCCTCGATAAACGTCGTCCTTTTCTACTGCCTCTTCCTATACCTGCAGTTGGAGTTCCTATATGTATATCGCTGCTAGGCAGATAGTCCCTTCGCCTAGCTCCTCCTTAAACATCTAGAATGTTCGTAATTTCAACTGGTCGTCCTCGTACGTTGTTGGCATGTCCTAATCCTGTCTGGATAGCGTATTAGCCCTGCTGTTGTCTTTTCCCTTACGATACTAGAGTCTTATATTAAAGCGGCTTAGGTATATTGCCTATCGTACGTGTCTCTCGGATAGCTTCTAGGGTTGCGTAAAGTACTCTAGATTCTTGTAGTTAGTTAGGGCGAGGAACTCGGGTACTAAGCAGAGTTCTCTATCCTACGCTTCGTAACACTGTACGACTGCTAGCAATTCCTTGTCGTAGATAGGGTAGTTGTACTTAGCTAGGGAGTTCTTCTTAGAGAAGTACGCATATAGGTGCAGGAGTCCGTCCGAGCCTACCTATAACAAGATGCCTCCTATGCAGTACCCTAAGGAGTCGGTTTCTAGTATAGGTCGAAGGCGGCAAGCGTTGGTCCAGTAGTAAAGAGCTCCTTTAGCCTGTTAAAGCTCCTGCTGCACTTATCCGTCTACTTAAACTGCTTGTCCTTGTATGTTAGCTCGACTAGGGGGCGTAAGATCTCCGAGTAATTCTGTATAAACTGGCGGTAGAAGTTGGCAAACCTAAGAAATTCCTGTACGCCCTTAACGCTCGTAGGCGGTTTCGGTTGCTTAATAGCATTAATCTTCTTCCTATCTATGCTAATGCCTTTCCCTACCTCGATAATAAACCCTAGGTATTTCGTACGCTATACACCGAATTTACATTTGTCGATGTCGAGGTACAAGCTAGCCTGTTGTATTCGATCCAATACCTTCTTGACATCCTGTACGTAATCTGCATAGGTGCCGTCTATAAAAACCAGTATGTTATCGAGGTACGCCGAACAGATGTCGTCTAATAACCCCTGTAGGGACCTGTTAATGTACCTCTAGAAGGTCGCTAGTGCGTTGGCAAGGCTAAAGGGAGTAACAAGCTACTCGAAAAGACTATATCTCGTACAGAAGGCAGTTATCTATTTATAGCCTTCCTTAATCCGTATCTTGTAGAAAGCTGAGACTACGTTAAGCTTAGTAAACTACTTTGCCTTGCTAATCTGTCTAAGGGTCTCCTTAATAAGGGGTAGAGGGTACTAGTCCTTCTTAGTAATCGCGTTTATGCCTCTATAGTCTACGCAGAAACGCAAGCCGGCCTTGCCCTCCTTATAGACAAATAGCACTAGGGCTCCTGCAGACGAGGTACTTGCCTAAATAAAACCTTTAGTAAGTAGGTCGTCCAAAGTCTTGCGCAGTACTAGGAGTTCTCTAGAGGACATTCTGTACAGCGGACTGTACAGTACCTTAGGCAGACTCCTATCCGGACAGGGCTCTAGCTAGATGTCGTAGTTAATCCCTTCTCCTCGGTATAGCAGCAGTTTCGAGGCCGACTTTAGTTTAAAGAGGTCTAGGTATCCTGCGTATTCCCTTAGGAGCTTCGTATAGGGGTCTGTTGCTTTCTTAGGCGTTAATGCCTTCTTAATGTCTGCAGTTGCAGTTTTAATTTTGGCCTTAGCATTGCCGCCCTATAGAACCCTCCCTTGGTCCTGGAGCCTCTGCTTCGTTGCTGCTAGGTACAGCCGTCCCTGTCTAACGTCTAGCTTGCCTTGCTAGCGCTCTATCTATAGCTTCCCTAGTATTAGGTTATACCCCAACTTGTCCTATACAACATAGAGGTATAAGTCCTGCTTATAGTGTCCCTATAGCTCTATTGTTACTTTTACTATATAGGTAATGTCCGGTCCTCGCCTAGTAATGCCCAAGATACGTACAGGTACGGTAGGGGTCGTCTTAATACAGTGTCTCTGTACGAAGTCTTCGCTAACTACTCTGTACACTAAACATCCTGTATGAATTAATGTCCGCGCCGTTGCGGACCCGTTTAGCGTAGGCCGTACGATAAACGGCGTAGTCGTTATGTAGTTGCTTTTAAAAGATAGCTAAGTAGTGCTTTAATTTAGCAATCTATCTCGTATATGCCTCTAGTAGAGCCTTCGCTTAGAGGCTACTCTTTTTCCAACTCGTTATCGTCTAAGTAGGACTCCTAATCCTCTCGTTAGGGCGCTGTCGTTGCTACCCTTACAGTAGTCGGCTGTCCCCTAGGTCTCTCTACTAGCAAAAGCCTGCAATTCTGTACAGTGTAGCCTATCTTACTACACCTATAGCAGCTCCCTTCTGCTCGCCTCTTGTTAAGGGTAGCTATATCTACCTACTGTGCCCTTTTGGCAGCGGCCCTTGGCCGTATAGTAACGGCTGCCGCTACTCTTATCGTTATTGGTTCCTAGTCTATAGCGTCCGTCTGCCGCTAGAGGGGTTGTCGTATCTTATAAGAGTAGCTTATCTGTCCGAGCCTACGCTACTAGTTATCGACTATCCTAAGGAGATTACAGAATTCTTTATACGTAGCTAGTCGCATTACGCCTACTAGTCCTGTTATAATCTCCTTAGAGAGGCCTACCTCTAGGGTAGCAATTTTTATCCTGTCCTCCTATTAGAGTCCTCCTGCCTCTGCTAGGGTCTGGTCGTATTCTGCGAGGAACTCTCGTACAGTCTTGCGCCCTTGCTTTATTGCTTTAACCTGTATAAGTGCTTAGCTCTTGCAGTCTAGGTCCTTGTAGCTCTTGTTAAGAGCTGCCTAGAGCATTGTCGTCGTTGCTATTGCTGGATTAGCAATAGCCGTCTCGTAGTACGGCAGAATCCGTGCTGCCGCCCTACCCTTTAACATCCTAAAGAGGTACACTACCTTGTCTAGCTCGGTCGGGTATGCTCCTAAGTTAACTAGAAGCTTAGAGCGTATCTAGGCAGCCTAGGAGGGGTACTCGGCTAGAGTCTTACTATTGTAAGGAGTAACGTTAGGGAGTTTGCTCTTAGAGACCGGGGTGTAGGCTATCGTGTTCGTCGTTATAGGGGTTAGATCGCAATCGGACGCCCTAAGCTGTCGTAGCTCCTGTTCCCGTTAGGAAATTATCGCAGCGTAGTAGCTTACTTGCTGTTCGAGCTGCCTCTTGTGTTCTAGCAGCTCCTCGTATGCGCAGTGCATCTGTCCCTGCATAGCTGTAGGTTCTATAGAGATGTCGCTGTCTATCTTCGTTTTATTACTGCAGTTACTAATAGTAAGATTAGTTCCTAATGTAAGGGCTTAAGAATCTTGGTTTAGAAACTTAAGGTTAGGTATCTATATAAAGGAACTAATAGGCAGTTCCTTCGTCGTCTGCTGCTGTACAATTTGTATCTACGAAGCTAAGCTAGCAATTTCTCTCTATATAGGGATGCAAGGTTTACACTCTGTATAGAGGATTGGGAGTTTCCCTCTATATAGTAGTACAGAGTTTTCCCTCCGTTTAGAGGGGCGGCAATTCCCCTCTGTATAGGGCTATAGGGTTCTCCCTCTATATAGGAGTAGGGCCGTGTCGGTAACTCTGTACAGAGGGTAGGGTCGTGCTGGCGCCGCTAAGTCGCAGTCCTTAGGGCGACGGCTGGCTTAGGTCCAGGACCTGGGCTAGGCGGCGTCCCCTAACACGATAGCTAGCTTACGTCTAGGACCTAGGCTGGGCGGCGCCTTCTAACAATACCCCCCTCTCTTCTTATAGTGCTTCTTTCGTACAATAGCGTATCGTGCACCCTTAGCTCTTAGGGTTCCTCTAGCGGGTAGCGCTTTCCCGTCTTCGTCTAGGCGCTTGCTAGTCGGCAATGCCTGCTAGATGCCCTCTCTCTATGCTGTTCCAACCTTGGACCTGTCCCTCTAGATCCTGTAGCTAAGGTAGAGGAGGACCCGCTAGTAGGGAAGGCAGGTAGTACTAGATCGCTTCTACCTAATCTTAACCGATTCTGTTTGCTACTTTAATAATGCCGAGCCTAAGGCAGAGGAGGACCTGCGAGCGGTTACGAAGGTGCAGGAGGTGCTCGGTCCTGTCTAACTAATTACCTCCTACCCTGTAGCCCTAGCTATGTACTCTACTTCCTAGCTGTACAGTCTTGCGGCAGCGGACCGTCTGGCTCTGTCCCTGTGCCCTAGTCGTCGTCTAGAGTCTTGCTCCTAGGTAGATGTTCCTGTCTCCGTCCGGTCGTCTAGGGGGCCGTCGCTCGTCTAGGCACTAGGTCGTAGTTGCCCCGTTTGCCCTCCCTTATACAGTTGTAGCAGCTGCCCTAGTTGCTATTTCCTTATATAGTATACAGCTACTACCCTACATATTAGCCCTTTCCCCCCCTCTCTCTCTCTCTCTCTTCTTCTCTTTCTCTTTTATTCCCCTATCTGCTACCTGTCCGCCTAGCCGTCCGCTACTACTACTATTACTACTACTACTATTACTACTACTACTAACTACAACTACTACTACTAACACTACTATTCTATCTGCCCGGTGCTATCGTGGCTCTCTTGTAGTTGCCGGCTTGTCCTCCTATACCCCTACCTCTAGCTGTAGGATGTTTAGCTTAACTAGCAACTCCGCTTCTAGTTTGTACGGCCTTCCTCCTTCGTACAGTCCTAGCTAACGTCCTAGGTGCTATATTAATAAGCAGCAGGATGTTGCTAAGCTACCCTTCTACTCCTTCTAGTGCTAGGACCCCTGCCGGCTAGGAGGTAATTAAGATTTCGGGTATAGAGTTGGCTACCTTGGTCCTAGGGGGTAGTAGCTAGTAAGCTACCTTAAGGTAGTATACAAAAGTTTTCGGACAGTGTTGCTCTTATCCCTTCTTATTTCTACCTATCTTACCTGTCTCCTAGCTGTCCTCTCCCTCCTACCCCCTTCTGTATAGTGTAGTGTCGGTAGGACCCTACTGGGTCCTACGTCTTGATTTTCGATCCTTCGACAACCTAAGTTGCTAGCAGCTGCCCTGTACCTAGGGTAGATCGTGCCCCTTTTTGCTGTATAGCGCAGTGTTACTGTAGCTAGACAGGGGGATAGTTCTCCTCCTACCTGTCCAGCGCAGTTGTGTCCTGTAGGGCCTCGTACAGTTCCTACGTAGGCTCTGCCTACCCTCTCTATTTTACTAGGTACTCTACCCTCTTCTGCTTTCTTCTGCTCTTAAGGATTCCTTCTACCTCGTACTCTTCCTAGCCCTTAGTAATAATCGCTAGTAGGCGCGCGTCGTCCGTTATCTAATACAGTAGGGGGTCCGTGTTTGCTAGCTGTACGAGGTCTATATAGAAGACTAGGCAAATCCCTAGGGGAGTGTTAAGTCGTACAGCGTGTGTCCCTACTAGTCGGACTACTGTAAACTTCCAGTTCTTCTAGTCTAGTTTCTTGCTTGGTCGGTCTATACCTATATTGCGCTAGTTTAGCTAGACTTTATCTCCTACCTCGTATCTTAGTGCAGCCTGTTGTCCCTTATTGGCCTGCTCTTTCGCATTCTGTTAGGCTATAGCTAGACTCGCTTTCGTCTATTAATAGGCGTTTGTAATCGTCCGTACGATAGCCTCTCCCTACTAAATTAGGGATTGTACAGGGCGTAAGGTGTCGCTACTTAGGGTTAGCAGGAGCAGGGAGTAGTCGTATCTGTAGGCTATAAAGAAGGGAGACAATCCTGTAGTATTAGCCGTACAGCTATTAATAGCTAGCTCCGCTATAGGGAGAAGGCGGTTCTAGTTTGTCTAATTATAGTCGACGTACACTTAGAGGTATGCTTCCAACGTCAAATTAACCCTCTCCGTCGTACCGTCCGTCTGTAGGTGCTATGCAGTTAATAGGCGACGTTCTACGTTTAGCAACTAACAGACCCTTGCCTAGAGCTAGCTTGTAAACTGTGTAGCCCGGTCCGATACAATTAAACTAGGGAATCCGTACTTGCTAAACGTCGTCTATATAAATGCCTAAGCAGTGTCTTTAGCTGCAATAGAGTCTATCCCTTCTAGTATTACTCCCTTCGTTAGCTTGTCTATAACTACTCTAATGTTCCGCCGTCCGTCGCTCTTAGGGAGGTCCGTAATAAAGTCTACTATTAGGTCTTGCTATAGCCGGTCTAGTATCGGTAGGGGTTTTAGCAGCCTATGCTTTAGTTTATGCTAGGGCTTCGTTCGTCTGTAGACATCGCAGTTCTGTACGAATCTATAGATGTCCTTTGCTATCGCTAGCTAGTAGTAGTCCCTAGCGACGATGCTGTACGTCTCCTCGTACCCTAGGTGTCTAGTTGCTATAGAATTAAGCACCCGTTGTATTAAGCTCGTACAGAGCTTCTCGTCTGCTAGGACCTAAATCCGATTCCTGAACTTTAGGTTGTTCTCCTTATCTACCGAGCACTCTGCTGCTAATACCTTAAGGTAAAGCTCTGCTAGGAGCTTCTGCTGTCCTCCTTAGATCGCTGTATAGGCCCCTCGGTAAACGTCGTCCTTTTCTACTGCTTCTTCCTACGCCTACAGTTAGGGTTCCTATATATATACTGCTGCTAGGCGGATAGTCCCTTCGCCTAGCTCCTCCTTAAACATCTGGAATGTCCGTAATTTTAGCCGGTCGTCCTTGTACGTCGTTAGTATGTCCTAGTCCTGTCTGGATAGCGTATCGGCCCTACTGTTGTCCTTTCCCTTGCGATACTAGAGTCTTATATTAAAGCGGCTTAGGTATATTGCCTATCGTACGTGTCTCTTAGACAGCTTCTAGGGTTGCGTAAAGTACTCTAGATTCCTGTAGTCGGTTAGGGCAAGGAACTCGGGAACTGAGCAGAGTTCTCTATCCTACGCTTCGCAACACTGTATAACTGCTAGTAATTCCTTGTCGTAGATAGGGTAGTTGCACTTAGCTAGGGAGTTCTTCTTAGAGAAGTACGCGTATAGGTGCAGAAGTCCGTCCGAGCCTACCTATAACAGGATACCTCCTATATAGTACCCTAGGGAGTCGGTTTCCATTATTGTCGTACGTTCTAGATCGAAGGCAGCAAGCGTTGGTCCTGTAGTAAAGAGCTCCTTTAGCTTGTTAAAGCTCCTATTGCACTTATCCGTCTACTTAAACTGCTTGTCCTTATATGTTAGCTCGACTAGGGGGTGTACGATTTCCGAGTAGTTCTGTATAAACTAGTAGTAGAAGTTGGCGAACCTGAGAAATTCCCGTACGCCTTTAACGCTTATAGGCGGCTTCTATTGCTTAATAGCATCGATCTTCTTTCTATCTATGCTAATGCCTTTCTCTGTCTCGATAATAAACCCTAGGTATTTCGTACAGTGTTTACTAAATTCGCATTTGTCGATGTTAAGGTACAATCTAGCCTGTTGCAGTCGATCTAGTACCTTCTTAACATCCTGTACGTAATCTGTATAGGTGCCGTCTGTAAAAACCAGTATATCGTCGAGGTATACCGAACAGATGTTGTCTAGTAGCCCTTATAGGGACCTGTTAATATACCTCTAGAAGGTCGCCAATGCGTTAGCAAGGCCAAAGGGGGTAACAAGCTACTTAAAAAGACTATATCTCGTACAGAAGGCAGTTATCCATTTACAGCCTTCCTTAATCCGTATCTTGTAGAAAGCCCAGACTACGTTAAGCTTAGTAAACTACTTTGCCTTGCTAATCTGTCTAAGAGTCTCCTTAATAAGGGGCAGGGGGTACCGGTCCTTCTTAGTAATCGCGTTAATGTCTCTGTAGTCTATGCAGAAACGCAAGCCGGCCTTCCCCTCCTTATAGATAAATAGCACTAGGGCTTCTGCAGATAAGGTACTTGCACGAATAAAGCCTTTGGCAAGTAGGTCGTCCAGTGTCTTGCGTAGTACTAGGAGTTCTCTAGAGGACATACTGTACAGCGAACTGTACAGTACTTTAGGCAGACTCCTATCCAGACAGGGCTCTAGCTAGATGTCGTAGTCAATTCCTTCTCTTTAGTATAGCGGCAGTTTGAAGGCCGACTTTAGCTCGAAGAGGTCTATATATCCTACGTATTCTGCTAGGAGCTTCGTACAGGGGTCTGTTGCTTTCTTAGGCGCTAATGCCTTCTTAATGTCCGCAGTCGCAGTGTTGATTTCGGCCTTAGTGTTAGGGGGCGCCGTCCAGCCTAGGTCCTAGACCTAAGCTAGCTGTTGCCCTAAGGACTGCGACTTAGAGGCGCTAGTACGACCCTACCCTCTGTACAGAGTTACCGACAGGACCCTACTCCTGTATAGAGGGAGAATCCTATAGCCCTATACAGAGGGGAATTGCCGCCCCTCTAAACGGAGGGAAAACTCTACACTACTGTATAGAGGGAAACTCCTAACCCTCTGTACAGAGTGCGAACCTTGTATCTCTACATAGAGGGAAATTGCTGGCTTGGCTTCGTAGGTACAAATTGTACAGTAGCAGACGACGAAGAAACTGCCTATTAGTTTCTTTATACAGATACCTAACCTTAAGTTTCTAAACTAAGATTCTTAAGCCCTTACACTTAGTATTGCCGCTTTATAGAACCCTCCCTTGGTCTCGGAGCCTCTGCTTCGTCGCTGCCAGGTACAGCCGTCCCCGTCTAACGTCTAGCTTGCCCTGCTAGCGCTCTATCTATAGCTTCCCTAATATTAGGTTATACTCTAATTTGTCCTATACGACATAGAGGTATAAGTCCTGCTTATAGTGTCCCTGTAGCTCTATCGTTACTTTCACTATATAGGTAATGTCCAGTCCTCGCCTGGTAATGCCCAATATGCGTACAGGTACAGTAGGGGTCGTCTTAATACAGTGTTTCTGTACGAAGTCTTCGCTAATTACTCTGTACACTAAACATCCTGTGTCAATTAATGTCCCCGCCGTTGCAGACCCGTTTAGCGTAGGCCGTACGATAAACGGCGTAGTCGTTATGTAGTTGCTCTTAAAAGATAGCTAAGTAGTGCTTTAATTTAGCAATCTATCTCGTATACGCCTCTAGTAGAGCCTTCGCTTAGAGGCTACTCTTTTCCCGACTCGTTGTCGTCTAAGTAGGACTCTTAATCCTCTTGTTAGGGCGCTGCAGTTGCTACCCTTGCAGTAGTCGGCTGTCCCCTAGGTCTCTCTGCTAGCAAAAGCCTGCAATTCCGTACAGTATAGCCTATCTTGCTATACCTATAGCAGCTCCCTTCTGCTCGCCTCTTGTTAAGGGTAGCTATGTCTACCTACTGTGCCCTTTTAGCAGCGGCCCTTAGCCGTACAGTGATAGCTGCCGCTACTCTCGTCGTCGTTGGTTCCTAGTCTATAGCGTCTGTCTGCCGCTAGAGGGGTTGTCGCATCTTATAAGTGCAGCTTATCCGTCCGAGCCTGCGCTGCTAGTCGTCGACTATCCTAAGAAGATTACAGAGATCCTCGTACGTAGCTAGTCGCATTACGCCTACTAGTCCTGTTATTATCTCCTTAGAGAGGCCTATCTCTAAGGTAGTAATTTTTATCCTGTCCTTCTATTAGAGTCCTCCTGCCTCTGCTAGGGTCTAGTCGTATTCTGCGAGGAATTCTTATACAGTTTTGCACTCTTGCTTTATTGTATTAACCTGTATAAGTGCTCGGCTCTCGCAGTCTAGGTCCTTATAGCTCTTGTTAAGAGCTACCTAGAGTATCGTCGTCGTTGCTATTGCTGGGTTGGCAATAGCCGTCTCGTAGTACAGCAGAATTCGTGCTGCTGCCCTGCCCTTTAACCTCCCAAAGAGGTATACTACCTTGTCTAGCTTAATTGGGTATGCTCCTAAGTTAACTAGAAGCTTAGAGCGTATCTGGGTAGCCTAGGAGGGGTACCCGGCCAAAGCCTTACTATCGTAAGTAGTAACGTTAGGGAGTTTGCTCTTAGAGGCCAGGGTATAGGCTATCGTGTTCGTCGTCGTTGTCGTAGGGGTCGGATCGCAATCGGACGCCCTAAGCTGTCGTAGCTCCTGTTCCTGTTAGGAAATTATCGCAGCCTAGTAGCTTATTTGCTGTTCGAGCTAGGCCTTGTGTGCTAACAGCTCCTCGTACGCGCAGTGCATCTAATCCTGTATAGCCGTAGGTTCTATAGGGATGTCGCTGTCTATCTTCGTTTTATTACTGTAGTTACCGATAGTAAGATTAGTTCCTAATATAAGGGCTTAAGAATCTTGGTTTAGAAACTTAAGGTTAGGTATCTATATAAAGGAACTAATAGGCAGTTCCTTCGTCGTCTGCTGCTGTACAATTTGTATCTACGAAGCTAAGCTAGCAATTTCCCTCTATATAGGTTGGCAAGGTTTACACTCTGTATAGAGGATTAGGAGTTTCCCTCTATACAGTAGTATAGAGTTTTCCCTCTGTTTATAATCCGAGCGCGCAGATAAGGTTCAATACGGCTGTTTTGATAACTATATCTCGAACTGAGGAGGGAAAGGAATCTATGTAGTGGTAGTAATGGGCTTCGTGGTAGTGGTGTGCTAAGGCCCGGCTCGGTCCGGAAGGGCCGAGCCGAAATTCCAAGGGTCTACCCTATTACTCAGTCCCACCCCTTTCCGCCGCCGTAACACTACCCCCCTCCCTTACTAGCGGTCGCCCTCGACCGCTTACTGATCTTCTTTTTTTTTTTGGTTAATTGCCCTATCTGAAGCCCTTTACTTAGCGTCTATCTGATCCGGCACCTGATCCGCGCCATCTGATCTGAACCGTGGGTCATTTGAGCTGCGGCGTAGCTGGTCTGTGCGGCGCGCGCGGAGGTCTATATAGATCCATCTTCGGCTCTATCTCTTCTTCTTTTTCTTTCTCTACTAAGGTCCCCTGTAGCGTCGGCTTCGTTTGCCGTTATAATCCGTCCGGCCAATCCGGCGGATAGTGGTGGCCGAGCTAAGGACCCTAGCTAAGCGACCAGCGATCGTGTCTATTGGCTTCCGCGCCGATAGAGCGGACGCGGTTTTCTTTTTCGAATCGTCGGCATTAGAGCCACTCCGGCTTTGGCTTTTCCGGATTCCGGGCGTAGAACTCTTCTAGCAGCTCCACCGAATTCCGCAGGTTCTCGATCGGATACTATTTATAGTCTTCCAGCCACCCCTTCTACGAGATCTTCGCTTTAATAGACCCCCTTATCTTCTTTACGTCTATTACATCTTCTACCTCCTACTCTTCTTCCTTACCGTCTATCTCTACCGGCAGGGGTTCAGCGAATCCCTGTTCTGGAAGGCCGTCCTTAGGGTCCAGGCTTAACAGATCCGAATGAAAAACATCGTAGATTCGGAACGATTTTGGTAGCTGGAGCCGATAGGTCACTGGCGACCTCTTTTCTATTATCTTGAACGGGCCTACGTAGCAGGGGTTGAGCTTGGCGTTGCCTTTTAGCCTTAGGTTCTTTGTGTTAAGCTATACCCTTTGGCCTTCGTCGAATTCTATTAGTGACCGCTTCTTATTAGCTCGAGTTACTATCTTCTTCTAAGTCGATTCTATTGCCTTCTTTGCCACTTTGATTGCTTCTTCTATCTAGGCCTTAAGTGCTTCTGCCGCGGCGTTAGCGACTCTTCTTAACGAGGTATCGGTAAAGAATTCTAAGGGACTAGGTTCGTTCAGCAGTTAAAAGCTTATTCTCGGAAGACAGCTATACGTTATCTCGAACGGCGCCAGCGAGGTAGCTTCAGACAGTAACGAGTTAGCGCAGAATTTGGCCATCGGTAACACCTTAACCTATTGTCCTTAGTAATAGCCGCAGAAGGTTCGTAGATATCGTTCTATCTCTCGGTTAGCCACTTCGGACTGGCCGTCGGTCTGAGGGTAAGCGGCTGTACTAAGTTTTCTACGAATTCCGAGGACTCGGTTGATTGCTTTCTATACATTAGCTGTAAATTGAGGACCCCTATCCGTAGTGATAGTGTCCGGCAGGCCATAGTGCTTCCATACGTATTGAATCAGCATCCGCGCCGTCTCTTCTGCAGTAGTGCCTTCCTCTTTTGCTCGACAGGGGATAAAGTGGCGCTCTTTGCTTAGCCGATCTACTACGTTAAGCGTTGCGTTACATCCGTCGGAGTCCGGCAGTCCGGTTACGAAATCTATCGTAATGTGCTGCCACAGTTTCTCGGGGATCGGCAGTGGCTTTAGTAAACCAGCCGGAAGGCGGTAACGCGGTTTTGCCGTCCGGCACGTGTAGCAGTTAGCGATAAATCGGTGGATTCGCTCGAACATTCGCGGAAACCAGTAGATCGTCCTTACTGCTTGCATTATCTTCTTCGCGCTGGCGTGGCCAACATCTATAGAGCTATAGACCAGTTAGATGACCTCTATAATTAGTTCTTCCGGAACTATCAGCTTCCCTAAACCAATTCTGCCTAGTTTCTGCTGCTTATTAAGCTGCTCCACCTTTTCGTAAAGAGTCTTTTCCTTAGTAGTCGGTTCCATCGCGTAGACCCCTACCTCTTTCAACACCTCTGCGTCTACTATCCGCTCGGTTAACACCTTCTGGAACATGTTCGGATCTTCTTTCGCGCGGCTGGTCTTCCCTTCCCTTCTCGTTAGTGCGTTAGCCTTTCCGTTTTGTGCTCCTGGTCGATAGGTAATCTTAAAGTCGAACCCGGATAAGTAGGCGGCCTACTGAGCTTGGCGCCGTAAGAGCTTCTGCGTTTTTATAAAGTAAGTCAGTGACTGGTAGTCCGTAAGGACCTGGACCGTGCTCTTTCTAGCTATAAGTTCCGGCTTCCACTCCTCGAACGCCTGTATAATAGCCAGTAGTTCTTTATTGTAGATTGCGTAGTTCCGCTTAGCTTCTGTTATAGATTTGCTAAAGAAGGCCACTAGATAGAGGGTTTCGCCGTCGTTAGCATATTGAGAAAGGACCCCTGCCGTAACTGTGTCAGAAGCATCCGTTTCTACGTAGATCGTCTTTTCCGGTCGGAAGTGTGCCAGCACTAGCGCTAAGGCTACCGCTTCTTTTAGTCGGTTAAAGGCGTCCGTACACTTCTTATTCTACAGGCCAGCGGCCTCCTTCTTCAACGCCTCGTTTAGGGATCTTGCTATCTTGCTGAAGTCCTTAATAAATCGTCGATAGTAGCTGCAGAATTCGAGAAACGCTCTGATTTGTGTAGTGTTTCCGGATCTCGGCTGCTTCCATCCCGCTATAGCGGCGACCTTTAAGGAATCTATCCGAATTCCTTCTCTTCCGACGATAAGACTGAGATATTTGACCTCTGTCTGGTAGAACTCGCTCTTCTTCGTGTCTGCGTTCAATCCGGCCTCGCGGAGCCTAGCTAGCACTCTCTCGATGTAGTCCGTGTGTTGTTCTCTCGTTCTATCGGTGTAGATAAGGATGTCGTCTAAGTAGATAGACACGAACTGTTCTAGCATATCTATAAAGGTGTAGTTTATAAAGCGTTGCCACACCGCCGGCGCGTTAGTAAGTCCGAATAGCATTACCAGCTACTTAAAGTTGCCTATACGCGTAGCGAATGTCGTAAGATCTTCTGTCTGCCCTTCCTCGTTCCTTAATCGATAGAACGCTTGGCGGATGTCCAGCTTGCTAAACCACTTAGCCTTCGCTATACGCTGTATAGTCTTATCTATTAGCGGCAGTAGATACACGTCTCTCTTGGTTACCTTATTAAGGCCTCTGTAATCTACGCACAGTCGAAGACCTCCTCCCGGTTTCCGTACAAAAAGGATCGGTAACGCGTATCTAGCGGAGCTCGGCGTAATAAACTTCTTTGCCAGATTTTCTCGAACCAACACCTCTACTTAGTCCAATTCGGCCGGAGATAGCCGTCTTAGGGGCTCGGTTCTCGGCAACGTAGCTCCTTCCTTTAGCCGGATCTTGTTGTCGTATTCTGGTCGATAGAGTGGCAAGAGGTTGGAGTCGGCTTTCGAGAAGACGTTAGCGTAATCGTAGAGTTCTTTTAGCAACACCTCTAGCGGATCTGTTTCCTCTTCCGCCATTATCTTGTAGTAGTCTTCGATGTCTTTTATCGAAATGGCGTAGATCTTATTGTCTAGCGACTTCGCGAGAGTTGTTAAGGCCTCCGAGCCTATTATTCCGACGGTGACTAGGGGTTCGGAACGGTCGGACGGAGCTACAATGTTAGCGGTTGGTTCGGCGGCGGCGAGGCTGTCGCACAGGGTTTTGAACCCTATCGTGCCTTCGTCTACGTTAATAACTGTCTTCTAGTTCTTTATCTACTTCTGCCCTATAATAATGTCGAACCGTCCGAGATCTATAATCCGGACCGTTGCTTCCATAGTTCGACCCGCTAGTGTGGTCCTTAATGGCATGTAGTGCGTAACGTTTTCCGTGTCTTGTCTGTTATACGCCGAAATTCGCGTCGGCGACGCTAATTCCACTAGGTAGCCGTATCCCTTTATTAGTTTCTAAACTAACCGATAGTGGACCGCTGCACCAATAAGTGCTCCAGTATCGATAAAGGCTTTCAATTAGAGGGGTTGGCGTAACTTCTTAACCGGGTAGATCGTAATAGGGAGGATAATAGCCGTTTCCGTATTCACTTCTACAGCCGCCGAGAGCGGGTCGCTGCAGCTGTTAATGCTCTCTTCTCGCGGCGATTCGCTCTAATGCGGTGCCCTATTGTTAGTGCTGGGTGGGGGGCCTATCCGTCTAGCTAGTCTTTTCCTATAATCCTTAACTGTACCCTACCGTCTACACTCTCGGTGTCGGTTTGCGCCGGCTCTATAGCCTGGATGGTCTTTCTCGATGGCGCCGGCTTTATCGCGCGATACTCTTGCTTCTGCTGAGCCGTTGCTTGACATCTGGTGGCGATATGGCCAGGCTTTCCACACGCGTAGCAGGTAGGGACGAACGACGAGCGCTGCGAATTAAATGGCTGCTAGGGGCGTTGTCGGAATAGTGCAGGGGCTCTGGCTGTCTGCGCCGACGGCGACGGCTTCTGAATCGGTTCGCGTGTCGTCGGTTTTCTATACGCGTTTAGGTTTCTGGCGGTAACTCTCGCCTAGTGCACAAAGCTCTAAAGGTCTTCGTCTTCTACTAAGGCTATAGCTGCTGTTAGCTCAGGGCTTAGTTTCTGTCTTAGTAAGTGCAGCTGCTCATCTTCTGCTACTCTCGCTCTAATAGCATATTTCCTAAACAGCCCGTAGAATTCTTCGAACGTCAGCCGGTTCTGGCTGATCTTGTCTAGTCGCTCGCAGGCAGTCTTCTTTCGGAAGGGGTCTCCGAATCGCTGGTCCAGCGCTTTAATTGCTTTGTCGGCGGTTACCTCTTCTAGGTCCAACACCAACGAGAACGCTTCTCCTTCTAGTATTGCCTCTAAATAGGCCAGTCTGTCTTCTTTACTGCTTGCTGCGTAATCGCAGCTTATCTTATTCTTGATCTTCTTCTTAAATGCCTCCTACACTTTAGGGTCTCCGCTACTGAAGGCAGGTAGGTCCGGTAGTGGCGTTATCGTAGTGCTACCTTAACTGTAGGCGGCCGGTAAGGCCGAAGGCGCGTAGTCTTCTCGTCGTAGTGGCGGCGATAACTTCGCTGCTTCTATATTAGCTAGTTGATCTTTTAGCGCTTTCAGTTGCGTTAGTCGATTCGCCGCCTGGTTCTCTAATATATCGATAATAGTTTCTGCCGATTCCTTCTCGGCCCTTACTGCTTTATTTTCTTCTCTTAGCTGTCTGTTCTCTTCTAGCGTTCTGTAAAACAGCGTCTCGATAAGGTCTATGCCGTCGTAGACCTTCTCTATTCTATTCTCGTTTACATAGTCTTCTAGTTCCTCGAGCGTGCAGTCGTAGATCTTCCTATATTCGGCTATTCGTTCCTTGACTTCTGCGGTCTCTTCCGCTGTAAAACCGCTAATAATAATTTTATTATTAATTACACTGGAGCGCTTACTCGCTCTGTTAGTCTTTCCTTTCCTGCTTCTGCTGCGGCCTGTAACGCCGCTCTCTACTGTTGAGAAGCCTTCTATAGCTGCCTTACGGTGCTGGGTTGTTGTTTGGTTTGTGTGTGCGCGTGCGTTATTCGAGCGTCCAGATAGTTCGACGGGCCCTTTCGCGCAGCGCGGGGTTTGGTATAGTGAGTGAGTTCGAGATATAATAATCCGAGCGCGCAGATAAGGTTCAATACGGCTGTTTTAATAACTATATCTCGAACTGAGGAGGGAAAGGAATCTATGTAGTGGTAGTGATGGGCTTCGTAGTGGTAGTGTGCCAAGGCCCGGCTCGGTCCGAAAGGGCCGAGCCGAAATTCCAAGGATCTACCCTATTACTTAGTCCCACCCCTTTCCGCCGCCGTAACAGTTTAGAGGGGCAGCAATTCCTCTCTATATAGGGCTATAGGGTTCTCCCTCTGTACAGGAGTAGGGTCGTGTCGGTAACTCTGTATAGAGGGTAGGGTTGTGTAAGGGGCTTAAGAATCTTGGTTTAGAAACTTAAGGTTAGGTATCTATATAAAGGAACTAATAGGCAGTTCCTTCGTCGTCTGCTGCTGTACAATTTGTACCTACGAAGCTAAGCTAGCAATTTCCCTCTATACAGGGATGCAAGGTTTACACTCTGTACAGAGGATTAGGAGTTCTCCCTCTGTATAGTAGTGCAGAGTTTTCCCTCTGTTTAGAGGGGCGGCAATTCCTCTCTATATAGGACTATAGGGTTCTCCCTCTATATAGGAGTAGGGTCCTGTTAGTAATTCCGTATAGAGGGTAGGGTTATACTAGCACTGCTAAGTTACAGTCCTTAGAGCGACGGCTGGCTTAGGTCCAGGACCTAGGCTAGGCGGCGCCCCCTAACAATACCCCCCTCTCTTTTCGTTGTAGTTCTTCTATACGACAGTAAGTCGTATAGCCTTAGATGTTCCTCTAGCAGGTCGCGCTTTCCCGTCTCTGCCTAGGCCTTGCCTGTCGACCTCCCTCTCTGCTAGTTTAACCTTTAGGTTGTCCTCCTAGATCTGCAGGCAGGGAAGGCAGGCAGTGCTAGATCGCTTCCTCCTAAACTTAACCGATCCCGTTTGCTAATTCAGCGACGCTAAGGCTAAGGCTAAGGAGGCCTGCGAGCGGTTATAAAGGTGCAGGAGGTGCCTAGTCCCTCTGTTCGCTCCCCTCCTACCCTCTAGCCCTTAGCTATATACTCTGCGTCCTAACTGTATAGTCTGGCGCTACCGGGCTATTTGGCTCTGTCCCTGTCCCCCAGTCCTTGTCTAGAGTTTTCCTCCTAGGTAGAGGTTCCCGCCTCTGTCTAGTCGTCTAGTAGGCTGTCGCTCGTACGGGTCCTAGGTCGTAGTTGCCTCGTTTGTCCTCCCTTATACAGTTGTGGCAGCTGCCCTAGTTGTTATTTTTCTACAAGGCAGGCAGCTACTACTCTATATATAAACCTTTTCCCCCTTTTCTCTCTCTCTTCTTCCTTTTCTCCTTTATCCCCTATCTGCTACCTGTCTGCCTAGCTGTCCGCTACTACTACTACTATCTACTACTACCGACCCTTACTACTAACTACTACTACTAGCCGCTATCGCTATGCTACCTATTTCGTCCGGCCGTTCTCGCTATGCTCCTCTTATAGCTGCTAGCTCTTCTTCCGCCTGTCTTGCTAGTGTCCTCTCCTATTTTTACCTCTAACAATAGAGTGCCTAGCTTAATTAGTAGCTTCGCTTCCAGTCTGTACGGGTTTCTACCTTCTGTACAGCCTAAGCTGACGTCTTAGGTACTACACTAACTAGTAGTAGGGTGCTGCCGAGCTACCTTTTTGCTTCCTCTAGTGCTAGGGCCCCTACCGGCCGGGAGGTAATTGAGATTTCGGGTGTAGAGTTGGCTGCCCTAAGTCCTAGGGCTAGTAGCTAGTAAGCTACCTTAAGGTAGTATAGGAAAGTTTTCAGACAGTGTCGCTCTCGTTCCCTTCTTATTTCTACCTATCTTACCTGCCTCCTAACTGTCCCCTTCTTCCTGCCCTTCTTTCGTATAGTGCTGTATAGTGTAGTGTCGGTAGGATCCCGTAGTGTCCTACGTCGTAATTCTCGATCCTTTGGCAACCTAAGTTGTTAGCAGCTGCCCTGTCCTTAGGGGGGATTATGCCCCTTTTCGCTATACAGTGCAGTGTTACTATAACTGGGCAGGGGGATAGTTCTCCTCCTACCTGTCCAGCGCAGTTGTATCTTGCAGGGCCTTGTACAGTTCCTACGTAGGCTCTGCCTATCCTCTCTATTTTACTAGGTACTCTACCTTCTTCCGCTTCCTTCGGCTCTTAAGGATTCCTTCTACCTTGTACTCTTCCTAGCCCTTAGTTATATTTACTAGTAGGCGTACGTCGTCTGTCGTCTAGTACAGTAGGGAGTCCGTGTTCGCTAGCTGTACAAGGTCTATATAGAAGACTAGGTAGATCCCTAGGGGAGTGTTAAGTTGTACAGCGTATGTCCCTACTGGTCGGACTACTATAAACTTCCGGTTCTTCCAATCCAGCTTCTTGCTTAGCCGGTCTATACGGATGTTGCGCTGGTTTAGCTAGACCTTATCCCCTGCCTCGTATCTTAGTGCAGCCTGCCGTCCCTTGTTAGCCTGCTCTTCCGTATTCTGTTAAGCTATAGCTAGACTCGCCTTCGCCTATTAATAGGCGTTCGTAATCGTCTGTACAATAGCCTCTCCCTGCTTAATTGGGGATCGTATAGGGCGCAGGGTGTTACTACTTAGGGTTGGTAGGAGCAGGGAGTAGTCGTATCTATAGGCTATAAAGAAGGGGGACAATCCTGTAGCGTTAGCTGTACAGCTGTTAATAGCTAGCTCTGCTATAGGGAGGAGGCGGTTCTAGTTCGTCTAGTTATAGTCAATGTATACTCGGAGGTATGCTTCCAACGTCGAATTGACCCTTTCTGTCGCTCTGTCCGTCTGCAGGTGCTATGCAGTTAACAGGCGACGTTCTACCTTTAGCAACTAGCAGACCCTTGCCTAGAGCTAGCTTATAAACTGCGTACCCTAGTCCGACACAATTGACTAAGGGAAACCGTACTTGCTAAACGTCGTCCGTATAAAGGCCTAGGCAGTGTCCTCTGCTATAATAGAGTCTATTCCCTCTAGTATTACTCCCTTCGTTAACTTGTCTATAACTACTATAATGTTCTGCTGTCCGTCGCTCTTAGGGAGGTCTGTAATAAAGTCTACTGTTAGGTCTTGCTAGGGCTAGTCTGGGATCGGTAGGGGTTTTAGCAGCCTATGCTTTAGTTCCTGCTAGGGCTTCGTCTGTCTGTATATATCGCAGTTCTGTACGAACCTGCAGATGTCCTTCGCTATCGCCGGCTACTAGTAGTCCCTAGCGACGATGTTGTACGTTTCCTTATGCCCTAGGTGCCCGGTAGCTATAGAATTATATGCCTGTTGTATTAAGCTCGTACAGAGCTTCTCGTCTGCTAGGACCTAAATCCGACTCCTAAACTTTAGGTTGTTCTCCTCGTCTACTAAGCACTCTGCTGCCGATACCTTAAGATAGAGCTCTGCTAGGAGCTTCCGCTGCCCTCCTTAGATCGCTGTATAGGTCCCTTAGTATACCTCGTCCTTCTCTACTGCCTCTTCCTATACTTGCAGTTAGGGTTCCTATAGGTATATCGCTGCTAGGCGGATAGTCTCCTCGCCTGGCTCCTCCTTAAATATCTGGAATGTTCGGGACTTTAGCCAGTTGTCCTTGTACATCGTTAGTATGTCCTAGTCCTGTCTAGACAGCGTATCGGCCTAGCTATTGTCCTTACTCTTGCAATACTAGAGCCTTATATTAAACTGGCTTAGGTACATTGCCTATCGTACGTGCCTCTTAGACAGCTTCCAGGGCTGCGTAAAGTACTCTAGGTTCTTATAGTTAGTTAGGGCGAGGAACTCGGGTACTAAGCGGAGTTCTCTATCCTATACTTCGCAATACTGTACAGCTGCTAGCAACTCCTTGTCGTAGATAGGGTAGTTGCACTTAGCTAGGAAGTTCTTCCTAGAGAAATACGTATATAGGTGCAGGAGTCTGTCCGAGCCTACCTGTAACAGGATACCTCTAATGCAATATCCCGAGGAGTCGGTTTCCAGTATCGTCGTACGTTCTAGGTCGAAGGCGGCAAGTGTTGGTCCTATAGTAAAAAGCTCCTTTAGCTTGTTAAAGCTCCTATCGCACTCGTCCGTCTATTTAAACTGCTTGTCCTTGTGTGTTAGCTCGACTAGGGGGCGTACGATCTCTAAGTAGTTCTATATAAACTGGTAGTAGAAGTTAGCAAACCTAAGAAATTCCTGTACGCCCTTAACGTTCGTAGGCGGCTTCTATTGCTTAATGGCATTAATCTTTTTCCTATCTATACTAATGCCTTTCCCTGCCTTAATAATAAACCCTAGGTATCTCGTACGCTGTACGCCGAATTTACATTTGTCGATATCAAGGTACAATCCAGCCTGTTGCAGTCGATCCAGTACCTTCTTAACGTCCCGTACGTAATCTGTATAGGTACCGTCTGTAAAAACCAGTGTATTATCGAGGTATGCCGAACAGATGTCATCTAGTAACCCTTGTAAGGACTTGTTAATATACCTTTGGAAGGTTGCTAGTACGTTGGCAAGGCTAAAGGGGGTAACAAGCTACTTAAAAAGACTATATCTCGTACAGAAGGCAGTTATCTATTTACAACCTTCCTTAATCCGTATCTTGTAGAAAGCTAGTACTATGTTAAGCTTAGTAAACTACTTTGCCTTGCTAATCCGTCCGAGAGTCTCCTTAATAAGGGGTAGGGGGTACCGGTCCTTCTTGGTAATTGCGTTAATTCCTCTATAGTCTATGCAGAAACGCAATCCGGCCTTCCCCTCCTTATAGACAAACAGCACTAGGGCTCTTGCAGACGAGGTACTTGCCTAAATAAACCCTTTAGCAAGCAGGTCGTCCAGTATCTTGCGCAGTACTAGGAGTTCTCTAGAGGACATTCCGTACAGCAGTCTATACAGTACCTTAGGCAGACTCCTATCTGGACAGGGCTCTAGCTAGATGTCGTAGTTAATCTCTTCTCCTTAGTATAGCAGCAGTTTCGAGGCCGACTTTGGCTTAAAGAGGTCCAGGTATTCTGTATACTCCCTTAGGAGCTTCGTATAGGGGTCTGTTACTTTCTTAGGCGCTAATGCCTTCTTAATGTCTGCAGTTGCCGTATTGATCTCGGCCTTAGCATCGCTACCCTGCGGAGCCCTCCCTTAGTCTTAGGGCCTCTGCTTTGTTGCCGTATTGATTTCGGCCTTAGTATTGCTATCCTACAGAGCCCTCCCTTAGTCTCGGAGCCTCTGCTTCGTCGCTGCTAGGTACAGCCGCCCTTGTCTAATATCTAGCTTGCCCCTCTAGCGCTCTATCTATAGCTTCCCTAGTATTAGGTTATACTCTAATTTGTCCTGTACGATATAGAGGTATAAGTCCTGCTTATAGTGTCCCTGTATCTCTATTGTTACTTTTACTATATAGGTAATGTCCGGTCCTCGCCTGGTAATGCCTAACATGCGTACAGGTACAGTAGGGGTCGTCTTAATACAGTGTCTCTGTACGAAGTCTTCGCTAATTACTCTGTACACCAAACATCCTATGTCAATTCATGTCCGCGCTGTTGCGGACCTATTTAACGTTGGCCGTACGACAAACGGTGTAGCTGTTATGTAGTTGCTCTTAAAAGATAGGTAAGTAGTGCTTTGATTTGGCAATCTATCTCGTATATGCCTCTAGTAGAGCCTTCGCTTAGTGGCTACTCTTTTCCTGTAAGGGGCTTAAGAATCTTGGTTTAGAAACTTAAGGCTAGGTATCTATATAAAGGAACTAATAGGCAGTTCCTTCGTCGTCTGCTGCTGTACAATTTGTACCTACGAAGCTAAGCTAGCAATTTCCCTCTGTATAGGGATGCAAGGTTTACCCTCTATATAGAGGATCAGGAGTTCTCCCTCTGTTTAGTAGTATAGAGTTTTCCCTTCGTTTAGAGGGGCAGCAATTCCCCTCTATATAGGGCTATAGGGTTCCCCCTCTGTACAGGAGTATAGTCCTGTTAGTAATTCCGTACAGAGGGTAGGGTCGTGCTAGCGCTGCTAAGTCGCAGTCCTTAGGGCGACGGCTAGCTTAGGTCAGGTCTAGGACCTAGGCTAGGCGGCGCCCCCTAACAATACCCCCCCCCTCCCTTCTCGTAGTGCCCTTTTCGTACAGCAGCGTACTGAACACCCTTAGCTCCTAGTGTTCCCTTGCTAGGTAGTGCTTTCCTGTCCTCGCCTAAGCACCTAGCTGTTAGCCTCCCTCTCTGCCGGTTTAGCCTTAGACTTGTCCTCCTAGGTCTGTAGGCAGGGAAAGCAGGAGGTGCTGGATCGCTTCTACCTAACCTTAGCTAGTTCTGTTTTCCAATTTAACGGAGCCGAGGTTAAGGCTAAGGATGCCTACCTGCAGTTATAAAGGTATAGGAGGTGCCCTATCCCGTCTGCTCCTTCTCCTCCTACCCTCGAGCCCTAGCTATGCACTCTAAGTCCTAACTGTACGGTCCAGTGCTACTAGGCTATTTAGCTCTGTCCCTGTCCCTTGGTCGTCGTCCGGAGTTTTACTCCTAGGTAGATGTTCCCGCCTCCGTCTAGTTGTCTAGTAGGCTGCCGCCTGTACAGGCTCTAGGTCGTAGTTGCCTCGTTTGTCCCCCTTTATACAGTTGTAGCAGCTGCCCTAGTTGTTATTGCCCTACAAGGCAGGCAGCTACTACTCTGTATATAAACCCCCTTCCCTTTCCCCTCTCTCTCTTCTTCTCTTTCTTCTTTATCCTCTACCTGCTACCTGTCTGTCCGGCCGTCTACTACTACTACTATCTATTAGCTACTACCAGTTACTACTACTATGCTACCCGCCCTGTCCGGCCGTGCTTATCGTAGCTCCCTCGTAGTTGCTAGCTCCCCCTCCGCTCGTCCGGCTAGGGTCTCCTCCTATTTCTGCCTCTAGTAGTAGGGTGCTTAATTCGACTAGCAGCTTCGCTTCCGGTTCGTACGGATTTCCGTCCTCTGTACGGTCTAAGCTAACAGCTTAGGTGCTACATCGACTAGCAGCAGGGTGTTGCTAGGCCACCCTTCTACTTTTCCTAGTGCTAGGGCCCCTTCTGTCTAGGAGGTAATTAAGGTTATAGGTGTGGAGTTGGCTGTTCCCTTCCTCTAGCCCTTCCTTTGTACAGTGTCGTACAGTGTCGTGTTAGTGGGATCCTATAGTGTCCTACATCGTTATTCTCGATCCTTTGGCAACTTAAGTTGCCGGCGGCTACCCTGTCCTTAGGGTAGATCGTACCCCTCTTCGCTGTACAGCGTAGTGTTACTGTAGCTAGGTAGGGGGATAGTTCTCCTCCTACCTATCCAGCGCAGTTGTGTCCTGTAGGGCCTCGTACAGTTCCTATATAGGCTCTGCCTATCCTCTGCACTTTACTAGGTACTCTACCCTCTTCCGCTTCCTTTAGCTCTTAAGGATTCCTTCTACCTCGTATTCTTCCTAGCCCTTAGTTATAATCGCTAGTAGGCGCGCGTCGTCTGTTATCTAATACAGTAGGGGGTCCGTGTTCGCTGGCCGTACGAGGTCTATATAAAAGACTAGGTAGGTCCCTAGGAGAGTGTTAAGTCGTACAGCGTATGTCCCTATTAGTTAGACTACTGTAAACCTCCTGTTCTTCCAATCTAGTTTCTCGCTTAGCCGGTCTATACGGATGTTGCGCTGGTTTAGCTAGACCTTATCCCCTGCCTCGTACCTTAGTGCGGCCTGCTGTCCCTTGTTGGCCTGCTCTTCTGCATTCTGTTAAGCTATAGCTAGGCTCGCCTTCGCCTATTAGTAGGCATTCGTAATCGTCTGTACGATAGCCTCTCCCTGCTGAATTAGGGATCGTATAGGGCGCGCAGTGTTACCTCTTAGGGTCGGTAGAAGTGGGGAATAGTCGTATCTATAGGCTATAAATAAGGGGGACAATCCTATAGCATTAGCCGTACAGCTGTTAATAACCAGCTCCGCTATAGGGAGAAGTCGGTTCCAGTTCGTCTGGTTATAGTCGACGTACGCTTAGAGGTACGCTTCTAGCGTCGAATTAACCCTCTCTGTCGCCCCGTCCGTCTGCAGGTGCTATGCAGTTAACAGGCGACGTTCTACCTTTAGCAACTGGCAGACCCTTGCCTAGAGCTGGCTCGTAAACTGCGTACCCTAGTCCAACACAATCGACCGAGGGAAACCGTGCTTGCTAAACGTTGTCCGTATAAAAGCCTAGGCAGTGTCCTTAGCTGTAATAGAGTCTATTCCCTCTAGTATTACCCCCTTTGTTAGTTTGTTTATAACTACTATAATGTTCTGCCGTCCGTCGCTCTTAGGGAGGTCTGTAACAAAGTCTATTGTTAGGTCTTGCTAGGGCCGGTCTAGGATTAGTAGGGGTTTTAAGAGCCTATGCTTTAGTTCCTGCTAGGGCTTCGTCCGTCTGTATACATCGCAGTTTTGTACGAACCTGCAGATGTCCTTCGCTATCGCTAGCTAGTAGTAATCCCTAGCGACAATGCTATACGTCTCCTTACGCTCTAGGTATCCGGTTGCTATAGAGTCGTACGCCTATTGTATTAAGCTTGTACGGAGCTTCTCGTCTGCTAGGACCTAAATCCGGTTCCTAAACTTTAGGTTGTTCTCCTCGTCTACTAAGCACTCTGCTGCCGATACCTTAAGGTAGAGCTCTGCTGGGAGCTTCCGCTGTCCTCCTTAGATCGCTGTACAGGCCCCTCGGTATACCTCGTCCTTCTCTACTGCCTCTTCCTATACTTGCAGTTAGGGTTCCTATAGGTGCGTCGCCGCTAGGCGGATAGTCTCCTCGCCTAGCTCCTCCTTAAACATCTAGAATGTTCGTAACTTCAAACAGTCGTCCTCGTACGTCGTTGGCATGTCCTAGTCCTGTCTGGATAATGCATCGGCCCTGCTGTTGTCCTTGCCCTTGCGATACTAGAGTCTTATATTAAACTAGCTTAGGTATATCGCCTATCGTACGTGCCTCTTAGACAGCTTCTGGGGCTACATAAAGTACTCTAGGTTCTTGTAGTTAGTTAGGGCAAGGAACTTAGGCACTAAGCGGAGTTCTCTATCCTATGCTTTGCAATACTGTACGACTGCTAGCAACTCCTTGTCGTAAATAGGGTAGTTGCACTTAGCTAGGGAGTTCTTCTTAGAGAAATACGTATATAGGTGCAGGAGTCTGTCTAAGCCTACCTGTAACAGGATACCTCTAATGCAATACCCCGAGGAGTCGGTTTCCAGTATCGTCGTACGCTCTAGGTCGAAGGCGGCAAGCGTTAGTCCTATAGTAAAGAGCTCCTTTAGCTTGTTGAAGCTCTTGTCGCATTCGTCCGTCTATCTAAACTGCTTATCCTTGTACGTTAGCTCGACTAGGGGGCGTACTGATCCGGGCATGCAGATATAATTCAATACGGCCTTTTTGATAACTATATCTCAAACTGAGGAGGGAAAGGAACCTATATGGTAGTGGTGGTGGGCTTTCGTGGTGGTGGTGCCAAGGCCCGGCTCGGTCCGTTCCGGAACCTAAATCCTGGAAGGGGCCGAGCCGAAATCCAGGGTCCACCCTATCAATCTGTCCCACCTCTTTCCACCGCCGCAACACTACCCCCCTCCCTTACCAGCGGTTGCTCTCGACCGCTTAGTTACCCTAACTATCCGAAAATCTCTGCTTTTTTTTTTTTTTTTTATAATTCGTTGTCTCCTTCTCGAAAATCCCCTCTAACGCCGACGTTACTTCTTCCGTCTTCTATCAAAAACAACGTTCTCTTTATCGCTTCTTCAATTTCTTACGTCATCGGCGTCTGAGGTCCTTCACTTGGCGTCTATCTAATCCGTGCGCCTGATCCGTGCCATCTGATCTGAGCCGTAGGTTATCTGAGCTGCGGCGTAGCTGGTCTGTGCGTCGTCTCGGAGGTCTATATAGATCCGTCTGCGGCGTCGTTTCTTCTTCTTCTTTTTCTCTTCTACCAAAGCCTTTACCTACTACAGGGTCGGCGGCCCTAGCACGCTACGGCGTCGGCGAGCTGCCTGCCGAACCGGTAGTAGGTGGTGGCTGAGTCGAAGACCTCCCCGAGGCGACCGCTACGATCGTTTTCTTTGGCCTCTGCGCCGATAGAGCGGACGCGGCTTTCTTCTTCTTTCTTCCGCATTGTCGACATTAGAGCTACGCTGGTTTCGGCTTTTCCGGGTTCCGCACGTAGAACTCTCTTAGCAGCTCCGCCGAATTCCGCAGGTTCTTAATCGGATACTATTCGTAGTCTTCCGGCCACCCCTTCTACGAGATCCTCGCTTTGATAGACCCCCTTATCTTCTTTACGTCCATTACATCTTCTACCTCCTACTCTTCTTCCTTACCGTCCATCTCGATAGGCAGGGGTTCGGCGAACCCCTGTTCCGGAAGGCCGTCCTTAGGGTCCAGGCTTAGCAGATCCGAATAAAAGACATCGTAGATTCGGAACGATTTCGGTAGCTGGAGCCGATAAGTCACCGGCGATCTCTTTTCTGCTATCGGAAACGGACCTACGTAGCAGGGGTTAAGCTTGGCGTTCCCTTTTAGCCTTAGCTTCCGCGTATTAAGCTATACCTTTTGGCCTTCTTCGAATTCTATCGGCGTTCGCTTTCTGTTAGCTCGAGCTACTATCTTCTTCTGAGCCGATTCTATCGCTTCTTTCGCCATTTTAATCGCTTCTTCCATCTAAGATCGGAGCGCTTCCGCGGCCGCGGCGGCGACTCTCTTTGAAGACGTAGTAGTAGAAAGCTCCGGCGAGCCGGCGTCGCTCGGCGGATGGAAGCTTAGCCTCGGAAGATAACCGTAGGTTATCTCGAACGGCGCCAGTAACGTTGCTTCCGATCGTGCTAAGTTGGCGCAGAATTCAGCTATCGGCAACACCTCTACCCACTTTTCTTAATAATAGCTGCAGAAGGTTCGCAGGTATCGCTCTATCTCGCGATTAGCCACTTCAGACTAACTGTTAGTTTAAGGGTAAGCGGCGGTGCTGAGCTTTCTACGAATTCCGAGAGCTTGGTTAATAGCTTTCTATACGTCGGCGGTAAATTGAGGACCCCTATCCGTAGTAAAAGTGTCCGGCAGGCTATGGTGCTTCTACACGTGTTGAATTAACATCCGCGCTGTCTCTTCTGCAGTGGTTCCTTCGTCTCTCGCTCAGCAGGGGATGAAATAGCGTTCCTTGCTTAGTCGGTCCATTACGTTTAGCGTAGCGTTATATCTATCGGAGTCCGGCAGGCCGGTTACGAAGTCTATTGTAATGTGTTGCTACAGTTTCTCAGGGATCGGAAGTGGCTTTAGCAGACCGGCCGGAAGACTGTAACGTAGCTTCGCGGCCCGGCACGCGTAGCAATTAGCGATAAATCGGTGGATCCGTTCGTAGATCCGCGGAAACCAGTAGATCGTCCTTACGGCTTCTATCGTCTTCTTCGAACTGGCGTAACCAACGTCCTTAGAGCTATGGACCAATTGGATAACCTCCGTAACCAGTTCTTCCGGAACTATCAGCTTTCCTAAGCCGGTTTTGCCTAGCTTCTGCTGCTAATTAAGCTGCTCTACCTTCTCGTAGAGAGTCTCTTCCTTAGGGGCCGGTTCTACTGCGCAGACCCCTACCTCTTTCAACACCTCTGCGTCTACTATCTGCTCGGTCAATACCTTCTGAAACATGTTCGGATCTTCTTTCGCGCAGCTGGTCTTTCCTTCTCTTCTCGTTAGTGCGTTAGCCTTTCCGTTTTAAGCTCTGGGTCGATAGGTAATCTTGAAGTCGAACCCGGATAAGTAGGCAGCCTACCGTGCTTAACGTCGTAAGAGCTTCTGCGTCTTTATAAAGTAGGTCAGCGACTGGTGGTCCGTAAGGACCTGGACCGTGCTCTTTCCAGCTATAAGCTCTAGCTTCCACTCCTCGAACGCCTGTATAATAGCCAGCAGTTCTTTATTATAGATAGCGTAGTTCCGCTTAGCTTCCGTTATAGATTTGCTAAAGAAGGCCACTGGGTGGAGGGTCTCGCTATCGTCAGCGTATTAAGAAAGGACCCCCGCCGTTACTGTGTCGGAAGCGTCCGTTTCTACGTAGATCGTCTTTTCCGGCCGGAAGTGTGCCAGAACCGGCGCTAAGGCCACTGCTTCTTTCAGCCGATTAAAGGCTTCCGTGCACTTCTTATTCTATAGGCCGGCGGCCTCTTTCTTTAACGCTTCGTTTAAGGATCTCGCTATCCTGCTGAAGTCCTTAATAAACCGTCGATAGTAGCTGCAGAATCCGAGAAACACCCTGATCTGTGTAGTGTTTCCGGATTTCGGCTGCCTCTATTCCGCGACGGCGGCGACCTTTAATAGGTCTATACGAATTCCGTCTCTTCCGACGATAAGACCGAGATACTTAACCTCGGTTTAATAGAACTCGCTCTTCTTTGTGTCCGCGTTCAATCCGACCTCGCGGAGTCTCTTCAGCACCCTCTCGACGTAGTCCGTATGCTGATCTCTCGTTCCGTCCGTATAGATAAGAATGTCGTCTAAATAGATGGACACGAACTGCTCCAGCACGTCTATAAAAGTGTGGTTTATAAAGCGTTGCTACACTGCCGGCGCGTTAGTAAGTCCGAAAGGCATCACCAACTACTTGAAATTGCCTATACGCGTCGCGAACATCGTAAGATCTTCTGTTTGCCCTTCTTCGTTCCTTAATCGATAGAACGCTTGGCGGATGTCCAGCTTGCTGAACCACTTAGCCTTCGCTACGCGCTGTATAGTCTCGTCTATTAGTAGCAGCGGATATACGTCTCTCTTAGTAACCTCGCTAAGGCCTCGATAGTCCACGCAGAGTCGCAGACCACCCCCTAGTTTCCTTACAAAAAGAATCGGTAACGCATATTCAGCAGAACTCGGCGTAATAAACTTCTTCGCTAGATTTTCGCGAACAAACACCTCTACCTAGTCCAGTTCCGCCGACGACAGTCGTCTTAGGGGCTCGGTTCTCGGCAGCGCGGCTCCTTCTTTTAGCCGGATCTTGTTGTTATATTCTGGTCGGTAGAGTGGCAAGAGGTTAGAGTCTGCCTTTAAGAATACGTTAGCGTAACCGTAGAGTTCGTTTGGCAGCACCTCCAGTAGGTCCACTTCTTCTTCCGCTATTATCTTCCTCCAGTCTTCTATGTCTTTTATCGAGATAGCGTAGATCTCGTTGCTCGGTAACTTCGCGAGGGTCGTTATAGCTTCTGAACTTATTATTCCGACGGTAACTAGGGGTTCGGAACGATCGGGCGGAGCCTCTTTCGCGGACTCCGTAGCTTTTGGCTCAGCGGCGGCGGTGGCAGTGGCGGCCGTTCTGATGGTCCCTGCTCTGCTACCCGGGGTTTTGAATCCTATTGTGCCTTTATCTACGTTAATAATAGTCTTCTGGTTCTTCATCTATTTCTGCCCTATAATAATGTTAAATCGTCTGAGATCCATAATCCGGAACGTCGCTTCCATAGTTCGACCAGCTAGTGTAGTCCTTAGCAGTACGTAGTGCGTAACGTTTTCCGTGTCTTGTCCGTTGTATGCTGAAATCTTCGTCGGCGACGCCAGTTCCACCGGATAGCCGTATCTATTCGTTAGCTTCCGGAGCAGTCGGTGGTGGATCGCCGCGCCGATAAGAGCTCCGGTGTCGATGAAAGCTTTCAGCTGGAGGGGTTGGCGCGACTTCTTAACAGGGTGGATCATAATAGGAAGGATGATGGCCGTTTCCGTACTCACTTCCACAGCCGCTAAGAGCGGGTCGCTGCAGCTGTTAATGCTTTCTTCTCGTAGCGATTCGCTTCGATTCGGTGCCCTATTGTCAATGCTAGGTAGGGGGCCTATCCGTCTAGCTAATCTTTTCCTATAATCCTTAATTGCACCCCCCCGTCCACACTGTCAGTATCGTTCGGCGCTGGTTCGATAGCTTAAATAGTCTTTCTCGGTGGCTGCGGCTGCGGCTGCTTTATAGCGCGATACCCCTGCTTCTGCTTATCCGATGCTTGGCATCTCGTAGCGATGTGGCCAGGCTTGCCACACACGTAGCAGGTGGGGACGAACGACGAGCGCTGCAAATTAAATGGCTGCTAGGGGCGCTGCCGGTATAGGACGGGGGCTCTGGTTCCCTGCGGCGACGGCTTCTGAATCGATTCGCGTAATTTCGCGTAAGCGCTTAAGTTTCTCGCTGTAACTCTTGCTCAGTGCACGAAGCTCTTAAGGTCTTCGTCTTCTACAGACGCTATAGCGGCGGCCAGTTCAGGGTTCAGCTTCTGCCTTAGTAGGTAGAGCTGCTCGTTTTCCGCTACTTAGGCCCTAATCGCATATTTTCTAAACAAACCGTAGAATTCCTCGAACGTCTGCCGGTTCTGGTTGATCTTGTCCAACTGCTTACGGGCCGTCTTCTTCCAGAATGGGTCTCCGAAGCGTTGATCTAGCGCTTTGATCGCTTCCTTAGCAGTTACCTCTTCTAGGTCTGCTACTAGCGAAAAAGCTTTACCTTCTAATCGCGATTCCAGGTACGCCAATCTGTCTCCGGCGCTGTTTCCGGCCTGGTCTCGATCTATCTTGTTCTTTATTTTCTTCTTAAATGCTTCCTAATCCTTAGGATCTCCGCCTCTAAACGCCGGTGGATCCGGTAGTAACGTTATTAACGTGCCGCCTTAACTGTAGGCCGCCGGTAAGTCGGTCTCTGCTTGTTCTTCTCGACGCCGTAGCAGCGACTTTGCTGCTTCTATATCAGCTATCTGATTCTTTAGCGCCTTTAGCTGCGCTAGTCGATTCGCCGCCTGGTTTTCCAGCACATCTATAATGGTCTCGGCCGATTCCTTTTCGGCCCTTACCGCTTTAGTTTCTTCTCTTAGTTGTCTGTTCTCTTCTAGCGTTCTATAAAACAGCATCTTAATAAGGTCTATGCCGTCGTAGACCTTCCCTATTCTATTCTCGTTTACATAGTCCTCCAGTTCCTCGAGCGTGCAGTCGTGGATCTTCTTGTATTCGCTTATTCGTTCCTTAATCTCTGCGGTCTCTTCCGCTGTAAAACCGCTAATAATAATCTCATTATTAATAACACTGGAGCGCCTACTCGCTCTGTTAGTCTTTCTCTTTCCGCAGCGGCCTGTTACGCCGCTCTCTACTGCTAAGAAGCCTTCTATCTTCTTACGGTGCTTTAGGTGTTGTTTGGTTGTGTGGGTACGCGTGCGTTATTCGAGCGTCCGGATGGTTCGACGGGCCCTTTCGCGCAGCGCGGGTTTTGGTGTAGTGAGTGAGTTCGAGATATAATGATCCGGGCACGCAGATATGATTTAATACGGCCTTTTTGATGACTATATCTCGAACTGAGGAGGGAAAGGAACCTATATAGTAGTGGTGGTGGGCTTTCGTAGTGGTGGTGCCAAGGCCCGGCTCGGTCCGTTCTGGAGCCTAAATCCCGGAAGGGGCCGAGCCGAAATCCAGGGTCCACCCTATTAATCTGTCCCACCTCTTTCCACCGCCGCAACACGTACGATCTCTGAGTAATTCTGTATAAACTAGTAGTAGAAGTTGGCAAACCTAAGAAATTCCTGTACGCCCTTAACGTTCGTAAGCAGCTTCTATTGCTTAATAGCATTAATCTTCTTCCTTTCTATGCTAATGCCTTTCCCTGCCTTAATAATAAACCCTAGGTATTTCGTACGCTAGACACCGAATTTACATTTGTCGATGTCGAGGTACAAGCCAGCCTGCTGCAGTCGGTCCAGCACCTTCTTAACGTCTTGTACGTAATCTGCATAGGTGCCGTCTGTAAAAACTAGGGTGTCGTCGAGGTATGCCGAGCAGATGTCGTCTAGTAACCCTTATAGGGATTTGTTAATGTACCTTTGGAATGTTGCCGGTACGCTGGCTAGGCTAAAGGGGGTAATAAGCTACTTAAAAAGACTATATCTCGTACAGAAGGCGGTTATCTATTTACAGCCTTCCTTGATCTATATCTTGTAGAAGGCTAAGACTACGTTAAGCTTAGTAAACTACTTTGCCTTGCTGATCCGTCCGAGAGTCTCCTTAATAAGAGGTAGGGGGTACTGGTCCTTCTTAGTTATCGTATTAATGCCTCTGTAGTCTACGCAGAAACGCAATCCGGCCTTCCCCTCCTTATAGACAAACAGTACTAGGGCTCCTATAGGCGAGGTACTTGCCTAAATAAAACCTTTGGCAAGCAGGTCGTCTAATGTCTTGCGTAGTACTAGGAGTTCTCTAGAGGACATTCTATACAGCAGTCTATACAGTACCTCCGGCAGACTCCTATCTAGACAGGGCTCTAGCTAGATGTTGTAGTTAATCCCTTCTCCTTGGTGTAGCAGCAGTTTTAAGGCTGACTTTGGCTTAAAGAGGTCCAGGTATCTAGTATATTTCCTTAGGAGCTTCGTATAGGAGTCCGTTACTTTCTTAGGCGCTAATGCCTTCTCGATGTCTGCCGTCGCCGTGTTGATTTCGGCCTTAGCATTGTTACCCTGTAGGGCCTTTCCTTAGTCTCGGGGCCTCTGCTTCGTCGACGTGTTGGCTCTAGCTGTAGCGTTGTCGTCCTGCTGGACCCTCCCTTGGTCTCGGAGCCTCTGCTTCGTCGCTGCTAGGTATAGCCGTCCTCGTCCTATGTCTAGCTTGCCCCTCTAGCACTCTATCTATAGCTTCCCTAGTATTAGGTTATACCCCAGCTTGTCCTGTACGATATAGAGGTATAAGTCCTGCTTATAGTGTCCCTGTACCTCTATCGTTACTTTTACTATATAGGTAATGTCCAGTCCTCGCCTGGTAATGCCCAACATGCGTACAGGTACAGTAGGGGTCGTCTTAATCCGGTGTCTCTGTACGAAGTCTTCGCTAATTACTCTATACACTAAACATCCTATGTTAATCAATGTCTGCACTGTTGCGGACCTGTATAACGTTAGCCGTACGATAAATAGCGTAGTCGTTATGTAGTTGCTCTTAAAAGATAGCTAAGTAGTGCTTTAATTTGGCAATCTATCCTATATACGCCTCTAGCAGAGCCTTTGCTTAGAGGCTACTCTTTTCCCGACTCGTCGTCGTCTAAGTAGGACTCCTAATCTTCTCGTTAGGGCGCCGCAGTTGCTACCCTTGCAGTGGTCGGCCGTCCCCTAGGTCTCTCTACTAGCAAAAGCCTGCAATTCTGTACAGTGTAGCCTATCTTACTACACTAGTAGCAGCTCCCTTCTGCTCGCCTCTTGTTAAGGGTAACTATATCTACCTATTGCGCCCTTTTAGTAGCGGCCCTTAGCTGTACAGCGACAGCTGCAGCTACCCTCGTCGTCGTTAGTTCCTAGTCTATAGCGTCCGTCTGTCGCTAGAGGGATTGTCTTATCTCTTAAGCGCAGCTTATTCGTCTAAGCCTACGCTGCTAGTCGTTGACTATCCTAAGGAGATCGCAGAATTCCTTGTACGTAGCTAGTCGCATTACGCCTACTAGCCCTGTTATAATCTCCTTAGAGAGGCCTACCTCTAAAGAGGTAATTTTTATCCTATCCTCCTATTAGAGACCTCCTGCTTCTGCCAAAGTCTGGTCGAATTCTGCGAGGGATTCTTGTACAGTCTTGCATCCTTGCTTTATCGTATTGACCTATAGGAGTGCTCGGCTCTCGCGGTCTAGGTTCTTATAGCTCTTGTCTAGAGCTGCCTAGAGCATCGTCGTCGTAGCTATTGCTAGGTTGGCAATAGCCGTCTCGTAGTACGGCAGAATCCGTGCTGCCGCCCTGCCCTTTAACCTCCTAAAGAGGTAAACCAACTTGTCTAGCTCGGTCGGGTATGCTCCTAAGTCGACTAGAAGCTTAGAGCGCATCTAGGCAGCCTAGGAGGGGTACTCGGCCGGAGCCTTACTATCGTACGTAGAGACGTCGGGGAGTTTGCTCTTAGGGGTCGGGGTGTAGGCTATTGTGTTCGTCGTCGTCGAAGGGGTCGGATTGCGATCGGACGCCTTAAGCTGTCGTAGCTCTTATTCCTATTAGGAAATTATCTTAGCCTAATAGCTTACTTGCTGCTCGAGCTGCCTCTTGTGTTCCAGCAGCTCCTCGTATACGCAGTGCATATGTCCCTCTATAGCCGTAGTTTCTATAGGGATGTCGCTGTCTATCTTTGTTTTATTACTGCAGTTACCGACAGTAAGATTAGTTCCTAATATAAGGGGCTTAAGAATCTTGGTTTAGAAACTTAAGGCTAGGTATCTATATAAAGGAACTAATAGGCAGTTCCTTTATCGTCTGCTGCTATACAATTTATACCTACGAAGCTAAGCTAGCAATTTCCCTCTGTATAGGGATGCAAGGTTTACTCTCTGTACAGAGGATCGGGAGTTCTCCCTCTATACAGTAGTGCAGAGTTTTCCCTCCGTTTAGAGGGGCGGCAATTCCCTTCTATATAGGGCTATAGGGTTCCCCCTCTATATAGGAGTATAGTCCTGTTAGTAATTCCGTATAGAGGGTAGGGTCGTGCTAGCGCTGCTAAGTCGCAGTCCTTAGGGCGACGGCTGGCTTAGGTTAGGTCCAGGACCTAGGCTGGGCGGCGCCCCCTAACATTTCCCGCCTCGTCGTCGTCTAAGTAGGACTCCTAATCCTCTTGTTAGGGCGCCGCAGTTGCCACTCTTATAGTGGTTGGCCGTCCCCTAGGTCTCTCTACTGGCAAAAGCCTGCAATTCTGTATAGTGTAGCCTATCTTGCTATACCTGTAGCAGCTCCCTTCTGCTCGCCTCTTGTTAATAGTGGCTATGTCTACCTATTGCGCCCTTTTGGTAGCGGCCCTTAGCTGTACAGTAACGGCTGCTGCTACCCTCGTCGTCGTTAGTTCCTAGTCTATAGCGTCCGTCTGCCGCTAGAGGGGTTGTCGTAACTTATAAGCGCGGCTTATCTGTCCGAGCCTGCGCTGCTAGTCGTCGACTATCCTAAGGAGATTACAGAATTCCTCGTATATAGCTAGTCGCATTACGCCTACCAGTCCTATTATAATCTCCTTAGAGAGGCCTACCTCTAAGGAGGTAATTTTTATCCTGTCCTCCTATTAGAGACCTCCTGCCTCTGCTAGAGTCTGGTCGTATTCTGCGAGGAATTCTCGTATAGTCTTGCGTTCTTGCTTTATCGTATTAACCCGTAGGAGTGCTCGGCTCTCGCAGTGTAGGTCCTTTTAGCTCTTGTTAAGAGCTGCCTAGAGCATCGTCGTCGTAGCTATTGCCAGGTTGGCAATAGCTGTCTCGTAGTACGGCAGAATCCGTGCTGCTGCCCTGCCCTTTAACCTCCTAAAGAGGTAGACTACCTTGTCTAGCTTAGTCGGGTATGCTCCTAAGTCGACTAGAAGCTTAGAGCGTATCTAGGCAGCCTAGGAGGGGTACTCGGCCGGAGCCTTACTATCGTAAGTAGTAACATTAGGGAGTTTGCTCTTAGGGGTCGGGGTATAGGCTATCGTGTTTGTCGTCCTCGTAGGGGTCGGATCGCGATCGGACGCCCTAAGCTGTCGTAGCTCCTGTTCCTGTTAGGAAACTATCGCAGCCTAGTGGCTTACTTGCTGCTCGAGCTGGGCCTTGTGTGCTAACAGCTCCTTGTACGCGCAATGTATTTATCCCTGTATAGCCGTAGGATCTACAGAGATGTCGCTGTCTATCTTTGTTGTATTACTGCAGTTATCGGCAGTAAGATTAGTTCCTAATATAAGGGGCTTAAGAATCTTAGTTTAGAAACTTAAGGTTAGGTATCTATATAAAGGAACTAATAGGCAGTTCCTTCGTCGTCTGCTGCTGTACAATTTGTACCTATAAAGCTAAGCTAGCAATTTCCCTCTGTATAGGGATATAAGGTTTACACTCTATACAGAGGATTAGGAGTTCTCCCTCTATACAGTAGTACAGAGTTTTCCCTCCGTTTAGAGGGGCGGCAATTCTCCTCTATATAGGGCTATAGGGTTCTCCCTCTATAGAGGAGTAGGGTCCTGTCGGTAATTCCGTTTAGAGGGTAGGGTCGTGCTAGCACCGCTAAGTTACAGTCCTTAGGGCGACAGCTGGCTTAGGTCTAGGACCTGGGCTGGGCAGCGCCCCCTAACAGGTTGTACTGGCGCCGCTAAGTCGCAGTTCTTAGGGCGACGGCTGGCTTAGGTCCAGGACCTAGGCTAGGCGGCGCCCCCTAACACTATCCTTCTAGCTAAGCCGGCAGACAGTAGTAATAGAGAGCAAAGACCCTAACCAAACGTGCTAGCAGATAGTAGTAATAGAGATTAAAGACCCTAACTAAACGCGCTAGCGGATAGTAGTAACAGAGAGCAAAGACCCTAACTAAACGCGCTAGCAGTAGTGCCTTTTCGGTCCTACTGCTGCTGTCTAGCTAGCGAAGCTAGTCGGCAGTAGTTAATCTAGGCACGCAGATATAATTTAATACAGCCTTTTTAATAACTATATCTCTGTTAGGGGACGCCGCCCAGCCTAGGTCCTGGACCTAAGCTAGCTGCTGCCCTAAGGACTGCGACTTAGCGGCGCTAGCACGACCCTACCCTCTATACGGAATTACCGATACGACCCTATTCTTATACAGAGGGAGAATCCTATAGCCCTATATAGAGGGGAAATGCCACTCCTCTAAACAGAGGGAAAACTCTGCACTACTGTATAGAAGGAGAACTCCCAATCCTCTATATAGAGTGTAAACCTTATACCCCTATATAGAGGGAAATTGCTAGCTTAGCTTCGTAGGTACAAACTGTATAGCAGCAGACGACAAAGGAACTGCCTATTAGTTCCTTTATTCAGATACCTAACCTTAAGTTTCTAAACTAAGATTCTTAAGCCCTTACATTAGGAACTAATCTTACTGTCGGTAACTGCAGTAATATAACGAAGATAGACAGCGACATCTCTATAGAACCTACGGCTATGTAGGGACAGATGAACTGCGCGTACAAGGAGCTGCTAGAACACAAGAGGCAGCTCGAGCAGTAAGTAAACTACTAGGCTGCGATAATTTCCTAACAGAAACAGGAGCTACGACAGCTTAGGGCGTCCGATCGCAATCCGACCCCTACGATAATAAATACGATAGCCTACACCCCGACCCCTAAGAGCAAACTCCCTAACGTTACTACTTACGATAGTAAGGCTCCGGCTAAGTACCCCTCCTAGGCTGCCCAGATATGCTCTAAGATTCTGGTCGACTTAGGAGCATACCTAACCAAGCTAGACAAGGTAGTTTACCTCTTTAGGAGGTTAAAGGGCAGGGCAGCAGCACGGATTCTGCCGTACTACGAGACAGCTATTGCCAACCTGGCAATAGCTACGACGACGATGCTCTAGGCAGCTCTTAACAAGAGCTAAAAGGACCTACACTGCGAGAGCCGAGCACTCCTACGGGTTAATACGATAAAGCAAGAACGCAAGACTATACGAGAATTCCTCGCAGAATACGACCAGACTCTAGCAGAGGCAGGAGGTCTCTAATAGGAGGACAGGATAAAAATTACCTCCTTAGAGGTAGGCCTCTCTAAGGAGATTATAATAGGACTGGTAGGCGTAATGCGACTAGCTATATACGAGGAATTCTGTAATCTCCTTAGGATAGTCGACGACTAGCAGCGCAGGCTCGGACAGATAAGCCGCGCTTATAAGTTACGACAACCCCTCTAGCGGCAGACAGATGCTATAGACTAGGAACTAACGACGTACGAGGACGACTAGCTAAAGTTACGAACATTCCAGATGTTTAAGGAGGAGCTAGGTAAGGAGACTATCTGCCTAGCGGCGACACACATATAGGAACCCTAACTGCAGGTATAGGAAGAGGCAGTAGAAAAGGACGAGGTGTACTAAGGGGCCTGTACAGCGATCTAAGGAGGACAGCGGAAGCTCCTAGCCGAGCTCTATCTTAAGGTGTCAGCAGCAGAGTGCTTAGTAGACGAGGAGAACAACCTAAAGTTCAGGAATCGGATTTGGGTCCTAGCAGACGAGAAGCTCCGTACGAGCTTAATACAACGGGCGTATAATTCTATAGCTACCGGGCACCTAGGGCGCGAGGAGATATACAGCATTGTCGCTAGGGACTACTACTGGCCGGCGATAGCGAAGGACATCTGCAGGTTCGTACAGAACTGCAATGTATGCAGACAGACGAAGCCCTAGCGTAAACTGAAGCATAGGCTGCTAAAACCCCTACCGATACCGGACCGGCCCTAGCAAGACCTAACAGTAGACTTTATTACGGACCTCCCTAAGAGCGACGGATAGAGGAACATTATAGTAGTAACAGACAAGCTAACGAAGGGGGTAATACTAGAGAGAATAGACTCTATTACAGCCGAGGACACTGCCTAGGCCTTTATACGGACGACGTTTAGCAAGTACGGTTTCCCTTAGTTTATTGTGTCGTACTAGGGTACTTAGTTTATAAGCTAGCTCTAGGCAAGGGTCTGCTAGTTGCTAAATGTAGAACGTCGCCTGTTAACTGTATAGCACCTGCAGACGGACGGCGCGACGGAGAGGGTCAATTCGACGTTGGAAGCGTACCTCTAAGTGTACGTCGACTATAACTAGACGAACTGGAACCGCCTTCTTCCTATAGTGGAGCTAGCTATTAACAGCCGTACGGCTAATGCTATAGGATTGTCCTCCTTCTTTATAGCCTATAGATACGATTATTCCCTGCTCCTACCGACTCTAAGTAGTAACACCCTGCGCCCTATACGATCCCCAATTTAGCAGGGAGAGGCTATCGTACAGACGATTACGAACGCTTATTAATAGGCGAAGGCGAGCCTAGCTATAGCTTAACAGAATGCGGAAGAGCAGGCCAACAAGGGACAGCAGGCTGCACTAAGATACGAGGCAGGGGATAAGGTCTAGCTAAACCAGCGCAACATCCGTATAGACCGGCTAAGCAAGAAGCTGGATTGGAAGAACCGGAAGTTTATAGTAGTCCGACCAGTAGGGACATACGCTGTACAACTGAACACTCCCCTAGGGATCTACCTAGTCTTCTATATAGACCTTGTACAGCTAGCGAACACGGACTCCCTACTGTACTAGACGACAGACGACGTACGCCTACTAGTAAATATAACTAAGGGCTAGGAAGAGTACGAAGTAGAAGGAATCCTTAAGAGCCGAAGGAAGAAGAAGAGGGTAGAATCCCTAGTAAAATAGAGAGGATAGGCAGAGCCTACGTAGGAACTGTACGAGGCCCTACAAGACACAACCGCGCTAGACAGGTAGGAGGAGAACTATCCCCCTCCCTAGTTACAGTAACACTGCACTATACAGCAAAAAGGGGGCACGATCTACCCTAAGTACAGGGCAGCCGCTAGCGACTTAGGTTGCTAAGGATCGAGAATCGAGACGTACGACACTACGGGATCCTACCGACACTACACTGTACTACACTATACGGAAGGGGGCAGGAGGAAGAGAACAGCTAGGAGACAGGTAGGAATAGGAGTAGAAATAGGAAGGGAACGAGAGCAACACTGTCCGAAAGCTTTTATATGCTACCTTAAGGTAGCCTACTAGCCACTACCCCTAGGACTAAGACAGCCAGCTCTACACCCGAAATCTTATTTACCTCCCGGCCAGCAGGGGCCCTAGCACTAGAGGAAGCAAAAGGGTAGCTTAACAACATCCTGCTGCTAGTTAATGTAGTACCTAAGACGTTAGCTTAGACTATACAGAAGGCGGAGACCTGTACGAACTAGAAGCGAAGCTGCTAATTAAGCTAGGCACTCTATTGTTAGAGGTAAAAATAGGAGGGGACACCAGCTAGACAGGCAGAAGAAGAGCTAGCAGCTACGAGAGAAATACAGCGAGAACAGCCGGACGAGATAGGTAGCATAGCAATAGTAGCTAGTAGTAGTAGTTAGTAGTAGTAGTTAGTAGTAGTAACTAGTAGTAATAGTAGTAATAGTAGTAGTAGCGGACGGCTAGGCAGACGGGTAGCAGATAGGGAATAAAGGAGAAAGAAAAGAAGAGAGAGAGAGAAAAGGGAAAGGGTTTATATACTAGTAGCTGCCTGCCTTGTAGGGCAATAACAACTAGGGCAGCTGCTACAACTGTATAAGGGAGGACAAACAAGGCAACTACAACCTAGGGCCTGTACGAGCGACGGCCTACTAGACGACCGGACGGAGGCGGGAACATATACCTAGGAGTAAACTCTAGACGACGACCAAGGGACAAGGACCGAGCCAAATGGCCCGGTAGCGCCAGACCGTACAGTTAGGACGCGGAGTGTATAGCTAAGGGCTAGAGGGTAGGAGGGGACGAACAGGCGGGACCGAGCACCTCCTGCACCTTTATAACCGCTCGCAGGCCTCCTCCGCCTTAGCCTCGGCATCGTTAAATTAGCAAACGGAATCGGTTAAGTTTAGGTAGAAGCGATCTAGCACTACCTGCCTTCCCTGCCTACGGATGTAGGAGGACAAGTAAGAGGCTAGACTAGCAGAGAGGGAGGTCGACAGGCAAGTGTCTAGGCGAAGACGGGAAAGCGCTACCTACTAGAGGAACAGCTAAGGGTACACGACTCGCCGTCGTACAGAAGAAGCATAACGAGAAGGGAGAGGGTATTGTTAGGAGGCGCTGCCTAGCCTAGGTCCTGGACCTAAGCTAGCCGCCGCCCTAAGGACTGCGACTTAGCAGCGCTAGCACGACCCTACCCTCTGTACAGAATCACCGACACAACCCTACTCCTTTATAGAGGGAGAATCTTATAGCCCTATATAGAGGGGAAATGCCGCCCCTCTAAACGGAGGGAAAACTCTGTACTACTATACAGAAAGAGAACTCCTGATCCTCTATATAGAGGGTAAACCTTGCACCCCTATATAGAGGGAAATTGCTGGCTTAGCTTCGTAGGTACAAATTGCATAGCAGCAGACGACAAACGAACTGCCTATTAGTTCCTTTATATAGATACCTAACCTTAAGTTTCTAAACCAAGATTCTTAAGCCCTTACAATCTCGAACTAAGGAGGGAAAGGAGTCTATATAGTAATAAGTAAGAGCTTTAGGGGTAGTGTGCCAAGGCCCGGCTTAGTCCGGAAGGGCCGAGCCGAAATTCCGAGGGTCTACCCTATTACTTAGTCCTACCCCTTTCTGCCGCTACAACACTACCCCCCTCCCTTACTAGCAGTCGACCTTGACTGCTTACTTATCTATCTCTCTTTTTTTTTTTACATTATCGCTATCTAACGTCTTTACTTGTCGTCTATCTAATCCGTGCTATCTGGTCGGAGCTAGCGGTTACCTAAGCTCGGGCGTAACCGGTCTGTACGCTGCCGCAGAGGTCTATATAGATCCGTCCGTAGCGCTATCTCTTCGTCTTTTTCTTTCTCTACTAAAGACCTTACCTACTGCAGGGCCCGCAGCGCCGACGCTGCTTTACTTGTTTAGGGCGGCGTCGTCGACCGTCGCGTCGAAGCGGTAGTGGGTAGTGGCCGAGTCGAAGACTCTAGCTACGCGCGTCGCTACGATCGTTTCTGTCGGTTTTTCTACTAATAGAGCGGACGCGGTTTATCCTCTTTTTCCGGAACTATTAACTTCGGAGCCACTTAGGCTTTGGCTTCTTCGGATTTCGCGTATAGAACTCCTTTAGCAGCTCTACCGAGTTCCGGAGATTCTCGATCGGATACTATTTATAATCTTCTAGCTATCCCTTCTCTAAGATCCTTGCTTCGATAGATCCTCTTAGCTTTCTTATATCTATTACGTCTTCTACCTCCTATTCTTCTTCTTTACTGTTTATTTCGACTGGCAGGGGTTTAGCGAACCCCTTATCCGGAAGACTGTCTTTAGGGTCCAAACTTATCGGATCTGAATAAAAGACTTCGTAGATCCAGAACGATTTCGGTCGCTGGAGCCGATAAGTTACTAGCGACCTCTTTTCCACTATCTTAAACGGACCTACGTAGCGGGGGTTGAGCTTGGCGTTGCCTTTTAGCCTTAGGTTCTGCGTGTTAAGCTATACCTTTTAACCTTCTTCAAATTCTATTAGTAACCGCTTTCTATTAGCTCGAGTTACTATCTTCTTCTAAGCCGATTCTATCGCCTCCTTCGCTACCTTAATTGCTTCCTCTATCTAAGCTTTAAGTGCTTCGGCCGCGGCGGCAGCGACTCTCTTTAACGAAGTGGCGGTAGAAGATTTCGAAGAGCTAAGTTTGTTCGGCGGTTAAAAGCTTATCCTTGGAAGATAACTATAAGTTATCTCGAACGGCGCTAGTAAGGTGGTCTCTAACTGTGCTAAATTGGCGCAGAATTCGGCTATAGGCAATACCTTTACCTACTCTGCTTAATAATAACTGCAGAAGATTCGTAGATATTTCTCTATCTCGTAGTTAGCTACTTTGGACTAACTGTCGGTTTAAGGGTAAGCGGCCGTGCTGAGCTTTCTACGAATTCCGAGAGCTTGGTTGATAGCCTTCTATACATTAGCTGTAAATTAAGGACCTCTATCTGTAGTAATAGTGTCCGGCAGACCGTAGTGCTTCTATATATACTAAATCAGTATTCTTGCCGTTTCTTCTGTAGTAGTTCCTTTATCCTTCGCTTAGCAGGGGATAAAGTGGCGCTCTTTGCTTAGTCGATCTACTACGTTAAGCGTAGCATTATATCTACCAGAATCCGGCAGGCTAGTTACGAAATCTATTGTAATATGCTGCTATAGTTTCTTAGAGATCGAAAGTGGCTTTAACAGGCCGGCCGGAAGGCCGTAACCTAGCTTCGCGGCTCGACAGACGTAGCAGTTAGTAATAAACCGGTGGATCTGCTCGAAGATTCGCGGAAACCAGTACATTGTCCTTACTGCTTCTATCGTCTTCTTTAAGCTAGCGTAGCCAACATCCTTAGAACTATAGACTAGCTGGACGACCTCTGTAATTAGTTCTTCTAGAACTATTAGCTTCCCTAATCCTGTTTTGCCGAGCTTCTGCTGCTAATTAAGCCGTTCTACTTTCTCGTAGAGCGTCTCTTCTTCGGTCGGCAGTTCTATCGTACTAATCCCTGCTTCTTTCAACACCTTAGCATCTACTATCTGTTTGGTTAACATCTTCTGGAACATATTCGGATCTTCTTTCGCGCAGCTGGTCTTCCCCTCTCTTCTCGTTAGCGCGTTAGCCTTTCTATTTTGAGCTCCGGGTCGATAGGTAATCTTGAAGTCGAATCCGGATAAGTAGGCAGCCTACCGAGCTTGTTGCTGCGATAGCTTCTGCGTCTTTATAAAGTGGGTAAGTAACTGGTGGTCCGTAAGGACCTGGACTGTGCTCTTTCTAGCTATAAGCTCTGGTTTCTACTCCTCGAAAACCTAAATAATAGCTAACAGCTCTTTATCGTAAATAGCGTAGTTCCGCTTAGCATTATTTATAGACTTGCTAAAGAAAGCTACTGGATAGAGAATTTCGTCGTCGCTATATTGAGAAAGGACCCCTACTGTTACTGTATCGGAAGCGTCCGTCTCTAGATAGATTGTCTTTTCTGGTTAGAAGTGCGCTAGAACTGGCGCCGAGGCCACTGCTTCTTTCAGCTAGTTAAAAGCTTCCGTGCACCTCTTATTCTATAGGCTAGCAGCCTCCTTCTTTAATGCTTCATTCAGGGGTCTCGCTATCTTGCTAAAGTCCTTAATAAATTGTCGATAATAGCTGCAGAATCCGAGAAACGCTCTAATTTGTGTAGTGTTTCCGGATTTCGGCTGCTTCTATTCCGCAACGGTGGCGACCTTTAAGGGGTCTATCCGAATTCCTTCTCTTCTAACGATAAGACTGAGATATTTGACCTCGGTCTAATAGAATTTACTCTTCTTCGTGTCTACGTTTAATCCGACCTCGCAGAATCTCTTTAGCACTTTCTCGAGGTAGTCCGTGTGCTGCTCTCTCGTTCTATCGGTGTAGATAAGGATATTGTCGAAGTAGATAGACACGAATAGTTCTAACATGTCTATAAAGGTGTAATTTATAAAGCGTTGCTATACCGCCGGCGCGTTGGTAAGGTCCGAAAGGCATTACCAACTACTTGAAATTGCCTATGCGCGTAGCGAACGTCGTAAGATCTTCTGTCTGCCATTCTTCGTTCCTTAGTCGATAGAAAGCTTAGCGAATATTTAGCTTGCTGAACTACTTGGCCTTCGCTATATGCTGTATAGTCTTATCGATTAGCAGCAGTAGATACACGTCTCTCTTAGTAACCTCGTTAAGGCCTCGGTATTGTACGTACAGTCGGAGACTACCTCCGGGTTTCCGTACGAAAAGAATTAGCGATATATATTCCGTAGAGCTTAGCGTAATAAACTTCTTCGCTAGGTTTTCTCGAACAGACACCTCTACTTAGTCTAGCTCGGCTAGCGATAAGCGTCTTAGGAGTTCGGTTCTCGGCAACGCGGCTCCTTCTTTTAGCTAGATCTTGTTGTTATATTCTGGTCGGTAGAGCGGTAGGAGGTTAGAGTCGGCTTTTAAGAACACGTTAGTATAGCTATAGAGCTCCTTTGGCAACACATCTAACGGATCTACTTCTTCTTCCGCTATTATCTTCTAGTAGTCTTCGATGTCTTTTATTAAGATAGCGTAAATCTTATTGTCTAGCGACCTTAAGAGGGTCGTTAAAGTTTCCGAGCTTATTATTCCGATCGTGTCTGGAGGGTCGGGCCGATCTATCGGAACCGCTTCGATAGTCGCGACGTTCGGTTTCGCAGCGACGACAGTAACTGGTTCAGCGGCGGCGACTCCACTCTGCTTGGTTTTGAACCCGAGCGTGCCTTTACCTACGTTAATAACGGCTTTCTAGTTCTTTATCTATTTCTGTCCTATAATAATGTCAAACCTTCCGATATCTATAATTCGGAACGTCGCTTTCGTAGTTCGACCAGCCAGGGTAGTCCTTAGTGGCATATAATACGTAACACTCTCTGTGTCTTGTCCGTTGTATGCCGAAATTCGCGTCGGCGATGCTAATTCCACTGGGTAACTATATCCTTTTATTAGCTTCTAAACCAATCGATAGTGGATCGCGGCTCTAATAAGAGCTCCTATGTCGATGAGGGCCTTTAGTTAGAGTGGTCGTTGCGATTTCTTAACAGGGTGGATCGTAATAGGAAGGATAATAGCCGTCTCTGTGTTTACCTCTACCGCCGCTAAGAGCGGATCGCTACAACTGTTAATGCTTCCTTCTTCCAGTAGCGCGGATCGCGCTAGTGCCCTATTGTCCGTACTGGATAGGGGGCCTATCCGTCTAGCTAGTCTTTTCCTAAGATCCTTAGTAGCACTCTACTATCTACACTGTCAGTGTCGTTCGGAGCTGGCTTAATAGCTTAGATAGTCTTTCTTGGCGGCTGCGGCTTTGCGGCACAGTATACCTGCTTCTGTTGATCCGTCGCTTAGTATCTCGTAGCGATATAGCTAGGCTTTCCGTACGCGTAGCAAGTAGGGACGAACGACGAACGCAGCGAATAGGATAACTGCTAAGGCGCTCTTCGGAAAGGTGCAGGGGGTCGTGTTGTCAGCGTCGTCGATAGCTTCTAGTTCGATTCGCGCAAAGCCGATTTCGCGTAGGCGCTTAGGTTTCTAGCAGTAACTCTCGCTTAGTGCACGAAGTTTTCAAGGTCTTCGTCTTCTACTAACGCTATAGCTGCAGCTAGCTTAGGGTTCAGCTTTTGCCTTAGCAAGTAGAGCTGCTTATCTTCCGACACACTTGCTCTAATAGCATATTTTCTGAACAGTCCGTAGAACTCCTTAAACGTTAGCCGGTTCTGGTTGATCTTATCCAGTTGCTTACAGGCTGTCTTCTTCTAGAAGGGATCTCTAAAGCGTTAGTCTAGCGCTTTGATTGCTTCTTCGGCAGTTACCTCTTCTAGGTCCGCTACTAGCAAAAAAGCTTTACCTTCTAACTGCATCTCTAGGTAGGCCAACCTATCTTCTTTACTGTTTCTGGCGTAATCGCGGTCTATCTTATTCTTTATTTTCTTTTTAAACGCTTCCTGATGTTTAGGGTCTCTGTCCCTAAACGCTGGTGGGTCTATTAGTAACGTTATTGGTGTTTCTCCTTAACTGTAAGCCGCCGGTAACGCGGTCTCTGCTTGTTCTTCTCGATGTAGTGGCGCCGATAACATTGCTGCTTCCTTCTTAGCTAACTAAGCCTTTATTACCTTTAGTTGTGCTAGTCGATTCGCCGCTTAATTTTCTAGTATATCGATAATAGTTTCTGCTAACTCCTTCTCGGCTATTACCGCTTCTATTTCTTCTCTTAGTCGCCTGTTTTCTTCTGTGTTCCTATAAAACTTCTTTTCGATAAAGGTAAGAACATCGAACACCTTCTTGGCTCCGTGTTCTGTAAGATATTCTCCTATCTTATCCAGCGTACGTGCGTACAGTTCGACATAGCCCTCTATGCCCTTCTTTGCTTTATCTATCTCTTCTTCTATAAGGCCCTTAGTAGCTATTCTATTGTCGAGGATGCTAGTGCACCTATCCCTCGGTCTGTTAGTCTTTCTCTTTCCGCTGCGGCCTGTAACGCTGCCTTCTACCGTTAAGAAGCTCTCTATAGCTGTCTTACAGTGCTAGGAGTTGTTGGTTTGGTGTGTGTAGTGCGCGTGCGTTATTCGGGTGTCTGGATAGTTTAACGGTCCCTTTCGCGCAGCGCAGAGTTGGTGTAGTAAGTGAGTTCGAGATATAATAATCCGGGCACGCAGATATAATTCAATACAGCCTTTTTGATAACTATATCTCGAACTAAGGAGGGAAAGGAGTCTATGTAGTAATAAGTAAGAGCTTTAGGGGTAGTGTGCCAAGGCCTAGCTTGGTCCGGAAGGGCCGAGCCGAAATTCCGAGGGTCTACCCTATTACTTAGTCCTACCCCTTTCTGCTGCCGCAACAGTGGTAGTGGAGCCGAAGACTCTAGCTAAGCGAACGCTACGATCATTTTTATCGGCTTCTGTATTAATAGAGCGGACGCGGTCTATCTTCTTCTTTTAGAGCTATTAACTTCAGAGCTACTTAGGCTTCGGCTTCCTTGGGTTCTGGACGTAAAACTCTCTTAGTAGCTCTGCTAAATTCCAGAGATTCTCGACCGGATACTACTTATAATCTTCTAGCTACCCCTTCTATAAGATCCTTGCTTCGATAGACCCTCTTATCTTTCTTATATCTACTACATCTTCTACCTTCTACTCTTCTTCTTTACCGTCTATCTCGATTGGTAGGGGTTCGGCGAGCCCCTGTTCGAGAAGGCCGTCTTTAGGGTCCAGACTTAGCAGATCCGAATAGAAGACGTCGTAGATCCTAAACGATTTCAGTAGCTAGAGCTAATAAGTTACTGGCGACCTCTTTTCCACTATCTTAAACGGGCCTACGTAGCGGGGGTTGAGCTTAGCGTTGCCTTTTAGCCTTAGGTTCTGCGTGTTAAGCTATACCTTTTGGCCTTCTTCAAATTCTATCGGTAACCGCTTTCTATTAGCTCGAGTTACTATCTTCTTCTAGGCCGATTCTATCGCTTCTTTCGCTACCCGGATCGCTTCTTCTATCTGAGATTTGAGCGCTTCTGCCGCGGCGGTGGCGACTCTCTTTAACGAGGTAGCGGTAGAAGGTTCCGGAGAGCTAGGCAGCTGAAAACTTATTCTCGGAAGATAGCTATAAGTTATCTTAAACGGCGCTAGTAAGGTGGCCTTAGACTGTGCCGAACTAGTGCAGAATTCGGCTATCGGCAACACCTTAACCTACTCTACTTGATAATAGCTAGAGAAGATTTGTAGATATTTTTCTATCTTACAGTTGGCCACTTTAGACTCACTGTCGGTTTAAGGGTAAGCAGCTGTGCTAAGCTTTCCGCGAATTCCGAGAACTTGGTTAATAGCCTTCTATACATCGGCAGTAAATTAAGGACCCCTATCTGTAGTAATAGTGTCAAGTAGGCTATAGTGTTTCTATACGTGCTGAATCAGCATTCTCGCTGTCTCTTCTGTAGTAGTTCCTTTATCCTTTGCTTAGTAGGGGATAAAGTAGCGTTCCTTGCTTAATCAATCTACTACGTTAAGCGTAGTATTATATCTATTGGAATCCGGCAGGCCGGTTACGAAGTCTATCGTAATATGCTGCTACAGTTTCTTAGGGATCGGAAGTAGCTTTAGTAAACCGGCTAGAAGTCCGTAACGGGGTTTCGCAGCTCGATATACGTAACAATTGGCAATAAATCGGTGGATCTGCTCGAAGATTCGCAGAAACTAGTAGACTGTCCTTATAGCCTCTATTATTTTCTTTAAGCCAGCGTAGCTAATATTCTTAGAACTATAGACTAACTGGATAACCTCGGTAATTAGTTCTTCTAGAACTATTAGCTTCCCTAAGCCGGTTTTGCCGAGTTTCTGCTACTGATTAAGCCGTTCTACTTTCTTATAGAGCGTCTCTTCCTTAGTTAGCGGTTCTATCGCGCAGATCCCTACTTCCTTTAATACCTCGGCTGATCCGGGCACGTAAATATAGTTTAATAGGGCCTTTTTAATAACTATATCTCGAACTAAGGAGGGAAAGAAATCTATGTAGTAGTAGGTAAGAGCTTTAGGGGTAGTGTACCAAGGCCCGGCTTAGTCCAGAAGGGCCGAGCCGAAATTCTAAGGGTCTACCCTATTACTTAGTCCCACCCCTTTCTGCCGCTGCAACACTACCCCCCTCCCTTACTAGCAGTCGCCCTCGACCGCTTACTTATCTGTTCCTCTTTTTTTTTCGCTTTCTTCTATTTCGGAGCTATCCCCTTTCTTTATCTTCTTTCTTCTTATATTATCGCTATCTGACTTCTTTACTTCGGTGTCTATCTAATTAGAAGAGCTATCTAATCAGAACTAGCGGTTACCTAAGCTGCGGCGTAACCAGTCTGTGCTCCGCTGCGGATGTCTATATAGATCTATCTGCAGCTCGCTATCTCTTCTTCTTTTTCTTTTCTACTATAGCCTTTGGCGCTACTGCTATTATCCACTAGTCCTGGCCAGCGGTAGTGGCGGTGGAGCCGAAGACACCGGCCGGCGATTTCTACGATCGTTTCTATCAGCTTCTACGCTAATAGAGCGGACGTGGGTTTTCTTCTTCTTTATTAGCTTTCGAGCCACTTAGGCTTCGGCTTCCTCGGGTTTCGAACGTAAAATTCTCTTAGCAGTTCTGCCGAATTTCGGAGAGTCTCGACTAGATACTATTTATAGTCTTCTAGCTATCCTTTCTACGAGATCCTTGCTTCGACGGACCCTCTTATCTTTCTTATATCTACTACATCCTCCACTTCCTACTCTTCTTCTTCTCCCTCTATCTCGATCGATAGGGGTTTAGCGAACCCCTGTTCCGGAAGGCAGTCGTCGGGGTCTAAGCTTAGCAGATCCGAATGAAAGACATCGTAGATCCGGAATAACCTTGGTAGCTAGAGCCAATAAGTCACTAGCGACCTCTTTTCTACTATCTTAAACGGACCTACGTAGCAGGGGTTAAGCTTGGCATTGCCTTTTAGCCTTAGATTCCGCGTGTTAAGCTAAACTTTTTGGCCTTCTTTGAATTCTATTAGTAACCGCTCTCTATTAGCTCGAGTTACTATCTTCTTCTAAGCCGATTCCATCGCCTCTTTCGCTACCTTAATCGCTTCTTCTTTCTAAGATCGCAGCGCTTCTGCCGCTGCGGCGGCGACTCTCTTCGACGAGGTGGCAGTAGATGTAGAAGGTTCTAAAGAGCTGGGTTCGTTCGGCAGTTGGAAGCTTATTCTCGGAAGATAACCGTAAGTTATCATAAACGGCGCGAGCGAGGTAGCTTCCGACTGTGCTGAATTGGCGTAGAATTCGGCTATCGGCAACATCTTAATCCACTCTGCTTAATAATAACTGCATGGGATTCGTAGATATTTCTCTATTTCGCAGTTAGCCACTTTAGACTGGCTGTCGGTCTAAGGGTAAGCTGCTGTGCTAAGCTTTCCACGAATTCCGAGAGCTTAGTTGATAGCCTTCTATACATTAGCAGTAAATTGAGGACCCCTATCCGTAGTAATAGTGTCCGGCAGACCGTAGTGCTTCTATATATGCTAAATTAGCATTCTCGCCGTTTCTTCTGTAGTAGTTCCTTTATCCTTCGCTTAGTAGGGGATAAAGTAGCGCTCTTTACTTAGTCGGTCCACTACGTTCAGCGTGGCATTATATCTATCGGAATCCGGCAGGCCGGTTACGAAATCTATCGTAATGTGCTGCTACAGTTTCTCGGGGATTGGAAGTGGTTTTAACAGACCGGCCGAAAGGCCGTAACGTAGCTTCGCGGCTCGGCATACGTAACAATTAGCGATAAATCGGTGGATCCGCTCGAAGATTCGCAGAAACTAGTAGGTCGTCCTTACAGCTTCTATCGTCTTCTTCGAGCCTGCATAGCCGACGTCTTTAGAACTATAAACTAGCTAGATAACCTCTGTAATTAGTTCTTCTGGAACTATTAGCTTCCCTGATCCGGTTTTGCCGAGCTTCTGTTGCTGGTTAAGCCGCTCTACTTTTTTGTAGAGAGTCTCTTCCTCGGTCGCCGGCTCTACCGCGCAGACCCCTACCTCTTTCAACACCTTAGCGTCTACTATTCGCTCGGTTAGCACCTTCTAGAATATGTTCGGATCTTTCTTCGCGCGGCTAGTCTTTCCTTCTCTTCTCGTTAGCGTATTAGCCTTTCTATTTTAAGCTCCAGGTCGATAGGTAATCTTAAAATCGAATCTAGATAAGTAGGCGGCCTACCAAGCTTGGCAGCGTAAGAGCTTCTGCGTCTTTATAAAGTAGGTTAGTAACTGGTGGTCCGTAAGGACCTGGACCGTACTCTTTCTAGCTATAAGCTCCGGTTTCCACTCTTCGAATGCCTGTATAATAGCTAACAGTTCTTTATCGTAGATAGCGTAGTTCTGTTCGGCCTTAGTTATAGACTTGCTAAAGAAGGCCACCGGATAGAGGGTCTCGCTATCGTTAGTATATTAAGAAAGGACCCCTGCTGTTACTGTGTTGGAAGCGTCCGTTTCTACGTAAATCGTCTTTTCTAGTCGGAAGTACGCTAGAACCGGCGCCGAGGCCACTGCTTTTTTTAGTTAGATAAAAGCTTCCGTACACTTCTTATTCTATAGGCCAGCGGCCTCCTTCTTTAATGCTTCGTTTAGGGGTCTCGCTATCTTGCTAAAGTCCTTAATAAACTGTCGATAGTAGCTGCAGAATCCGAGAAACGCTCTGATTTGTGTAGTGTTTCCGGATTTCGGCTGCTTCTATTCCGCGACGGCGGCGACCTTAGAGGGGTCTATTCGAATTCATTCTCTTCTAACGATAAGGCCGAGATATTTAACTTTAGTCTAATAGAACTCGCTCTTCTTCGTGTCCGCGTTCAATCCGACCTCGCAGAGTCTCTTTAATATCCTCTTAATGTAGTCTATATGTTGCTCTCTCGTTCTATTAGTATAGATAAGAATGTCGTCTAAGTAGATAGACACGAACCGTTCTAGAATGTCTATAAAGGTGTGGTTTATAAAGCGTTGCCACACTACCGGTGTGTTAGTAAGTCCGAAAGGCATTACTAACTACTTAAAATTGCCTATGCGCGTAGCAAATATTGTAAGATCTTCTGTCTGCCCTTTTTCGTTCCTTAATCAGTAGAACGCTTGGCGAATATCCAGCTTGCTAAACCACTTAGCTTTAGCCACTCGTTGTATAGTCTCGTCGATTAGCGGCAGCGGATACACATCTCTCTTAGTAACCTTATTAAGGCTACAGTAATCTACGTACAGTTAGAGACTACCTCCGGGTTTCTGTATGAAAAGAATCGGTAACGTATATTCTGCAGAGCTTGGCGTAATAAACTTCTTCGCTAGGTTTTCTCGGACAAACACCTCTACTTAGTCCAGCTCGGCCGGCGATAAGCATCTTAGGGGTTCGGTTCTCGGCAACGCGGCTCCTTCTTTTAGCTAGATCTTGTTGTTATATTCTGGTCGGTAGAGCGGCAGGAGGTTGGAGTTAGCGTTCGAGAACACGTTAGTATAGCTGTAAAGTTCTTTCGGTAGCACCTCTAGCAGATCTACTTCTTCTTCTGCTATTATCTTCCGGTAGTCTTTAATGTCCTTTATTAAGATAGCGTAAATCTCGCTGTCCAGCGACCTTGCGAGGGTCGTTAAAGCTTTCGAGCTTATTATTCCGATCGTGTCTAGAGGGTCGGGCCGATCTATCGGAACCTCTTCGATAGTCGTAGCGTCCGATTTCGCAGTGACGACGGTAACCGATTCGGCGGCGACTCCGCTCTGCTGGTCTTTGAACCCTAGCGTGCCTTTACCTACATTAATAACAGCTTTCTGGTTCTTTATCTATTTCTACCCTATAATAATGTCGAACTGTCCGATGTCTATAATTTGGAACGTAGCTTCCGTAGTGCGACCAGCTAGGGTAGTCCTTAGCGGCATATAATGCGTAACACTCTCTGTAATACGGATGTAGAGGGCTGGAAGGTGCTGGAAGCTAGGCTTAGCAGGGCTAGGCTTGGCGCACACTTAAATACCTCTACCTCTGCTTGTACGTAAATTCTTCCCTCTCTAGCCTTTGATATAGTTTTCAAAGTAGCTGTATTAATTTACATCTACGTGCTCAGATTATTATATCTAAGGCTTACTTTAACAACACCCGCACTACGCGAAAGAGCCCGTCGAGTTATATCCAGGTACTCGATTAACGTACGTGCAACCAATCTGGAGTGTGTACTGTATATATACGAAGGAGGCCGTCGAATTATATCCGGTTACTTAATCGTGTATGTGCATACTACTCTACCCTCCCCCTATTAAGAAGAAGAGAGAGTTTTTAGGGAAGAGAAGTGCCCCAATAGAGAAGAAGAGTTTTAGGGAAGAGAGTGCCCCTACGAGTAGATTGCGAGTTTTAAAGAAGAGCGAGAGCGACGAGAAGGACGAGAAGGACGAGAAGGACGAGAAGGACGAGAAGGACGAGAAGGACGAGAAGGACGAGAAGGACGAGAAGGACGATGTAGGAGCGAGAGCGACGACGACAAGACGCACCTAGCAGGACCTAGGGCGACGACATTCGTTTTTTCGGGTCTTCGACAGACCGTTCTATTTAGACAAGGCTAATTGTAACAAGACAACCGACAATTGCGACAGCCTAAGCACTAGGCTTAGCACTAGGCTTAGCACTAGGCTTAGCACTAGGCTTAGCACTAGGCTTAGCACTAGGCTTAGCACTAGGCTTAGCACTAGGCTTAGCACTAGGCTTAGCACTAGGCTTAGCACTAGGCTTAGCACTAGGCTTAGCACTAGGCTTAGCACTAGGCTTAGTTTAAGGACTTAAGAATCTTAGCTTAGAAACTTAAGGTTAGGTATCTATATAAAGGAGCTAATAGGCAATTCCTTCGTCGTCTGCTACTGTACAATCTGTATCTACGAAGCCAAGCTAGCAATTTCCCTCTATATAGAGATATAAGGTTTATAATCTATACAGAGGATCGGGAGTTTCCCTCTATATAGTAGTGCAGAGTTTTCCCTCTGTTTAGAGGGGCAGCAATTCCCCTCTGTATAGGGCTATAGGATTCCCCCTCTGTATAGGAGTAGGGTCCTGTCGGTAACTCTATACAGAGGGTAGGGTCGTGCTGGCGCTGCTAAGTCGCAGTCCTTACGGCGACGGCTGGCTTAGGTCTAGGACCTAGGCTGGACAGGCCCCCCTAACAATACCCTCCTCCCTTCTCGTAGTGTTTCTTTCGTACGATAGCGTATCGTACATCCTTAGCTCTTAGGGTTCCTCTAGCGGGTAGCGCTTTCCCGTCTTCGCCTAGACACTTGCTAGTCGACCTCCCTCTTCTCTGTTGCTACCTTAGACCTGTCTACCTAGATCCTATAGCTAGGGCGGAGGAGGACCTGCAGGCAGGGAAGGCAGGTAGTGCTAGATCGCTTCTACCTAATCTTAACCGATTCCGTTTGCTACTTTAAGGATGCCGAGGCTAAGGCGGAGGAGGACCTGCGAGCAGTTATAAAGGTGCAGGAGGTGCTTAGTCCTGTCTGTTCGTCTACCTCCTACCCTATAGCCCCTAGCCGTACACTCCGCGTCCTAACCGTACGGTCTGGCGCCGGCGGGCCGTCTGGCTCTGTCCCTGTGCCTTGGTCGTCGTCTAGAGTTTAGCTCCTAGGTAGATGTTCCCGTCTCTGTCCGGTTGTCTAGAGGGCTGTCGCTTGTCTAGGCACTAGGTCGTAGTTGTCTCCTTTGTCCTCCCTTATACAGTTGTAGCAGCTGCCCTAGTTGTTATTGCCCTACAAGGCAGGCAGCCACTACCCTATGTATAAACCCCTTCCCTTTCTCCTCTCTCCCTTCTTCTCTTTCTTCTTTATCCTCTACCTGCCGCCCGTCCGTCCGGCCGTCTACGACTACTACTATTACTACTACTAACTACTATCTATTAGCTACTACCAGTTGCTACTACTATGCTACCCGCCCCGTCCGGCTGTGCTTATCGTAGCTCCCTTGTAGTCGCTGGCTCCCCCTCCGCTCGTCCTGCTAGGGTCTCCTCCTATTTCTACCTCTAGCAGTAGGATGCTTAATTCGACTAGCAGCTTTGCTTCCAGTTCGTACGGATTTCCGTCCTCTATACAGTCTAAGCCGATATCTTAAGTGCTATATTAACTAGCAGCAGGGTGTTGCTAGGCTACTCTTCTACTTTTCCTAGTGCTGGGGCCTCTTCTGTCTAGGAGGTAATTAAGGTTATAGGTGTAGAGTTGGCTGACCTAGGTCCTAGGGGTAGTAGCTAGTGGGCTACCTTAAGGTAGTATATAAAAGTTTTCGAATAGTGTCGCTCTTAACCTCTCTTACTTCCACTTTCCCTCCCTCCTGTTTTCTGGCTGTTGCCTTCCTCTAGCCCTTCTTTCGTATAGTGTCGTACAGTGTCGTGTTAGTGGGATCTTATAGTGTCCTATATTGTTATTCTCGATCCTTTAGCAACTTAAGTTGCTAGCGGCTACCCTGTCCTTAGGGTAGATCGTGCCCCTCTTCGCCGTATAGCGCAGTGTTACTATAGCTAGGTAGGGGGATAGTTCTCCTCCTACCTGTCCAGTGCAGTTGTGTCCTGTAGGGCCTCGTATAGTTCCTATGTAGGCTCTGCCTATCCTCTCTATTTTACTAGGTACTCTACCTTCTCCTACTTCCTTCGGCTCTTAAGGATCCCTTCTACCTTATACTCTTCCTAGCCATTAGTTATAATCGCGGGTAGGCGCGCGTCGTCTGTCGTCTGGTGCAGCAGGGGGTCCGTATTCGCTAGCTGTACGAGGTCTACGTAGAAGACTAGATAAATCCCTAGAGGAGTGTTTAGTCGTACGGCGTATGTCCCTACTAGTCGGACTACTGTAAACTTCCTATTCTTCCAATCTAGCTTCTTGCTTAGCCGGTCTGTACAGATATTTCGCTAGTTTAGCTAGACCTTATCTCCTGCCTCGTACCTTAGTGCAGCCTGTCGTCCCTTGTTAGCCTGCTCTTCCGCATTCTGTTAGACTATAGCCAGACTCGCCTTTGCCTATTAATAGGCGTTCGTAATCGTCCGTACGATAGCCTCTCCCTGCTAGATTAGGGATCGTATAGGGCGTATAGTGTTACCTCCTAGGGACGGTAGGAGCAGGGAATAGTTGTATTTATAGGCTATAAAGAAGGGGGACAATCCTGTAGCATTAGCCGTACGGCTGTTAATAGCTAGCTCCACTATAGGGAGAAGTCGGTTCCAGTTCGTCTAGTCGTAGTCGACGTACGCTCGGAGGTACGCTTCTAATGTCGAATTAACCCTCTCTGTCGCCCCGTCTGTCTACAGGTGCTATACGGTTAACAGGCGACGTTCTACCTTTAGCAGCTGGCAGACCCTTGCCTAGAGCTGGCTCGTAAACTGCGTACCCCGGTCCGACACAATCGACTAAGGGAAACCGTACTTGCTAAACATCGTCCGTATAAATGCCTAGGCAGTGTCTTTAGCCGTAATAGAGTCCATTCCCTCTAGTATTACCCCCTTTGTTAACTTGTCCGTAACTACTATAATGTTCTGCTGTCTGTCGCTCTTAGGGAGGTCTGTAATAAAGTCCACTGTTAGGTCTTGCTAGGGCCGGTCCGGTACTGGTAGGGGTTTTAACAGCCTATGCTTTAGTTCCTGCTAGGGCTTCGTCTGTCTGTATACATCGCAGTTCTGTATAAACCTGCAGATGTCCTTCGCTATCGCCGGCTAGTAGTAATCCCTAGCGACAATGCTGTACGTCTCCTTACGCCCTAGGTGTCCAGTTGCTATAGAGTTGTGCGCCTGTTGTATTAAGCTTGTACAGAGCTTCTCGTCTGCTAGGACCCAAATCCGGTTCCTGAACTTTAGGTTGTTCTCCTTGTCTACTAAGCACTCTGCTGCCGATACCTTAAGGTAGAGCTCTGCTAGGAGCTTCCGCTGTCCTCCTTAGATCGCTGTACAGGCCCCTTAGTACACCTCGTCCTTCTCTACTGCCTCTTCCTATGCTTGCAGTTAGAGTTCCTATAGGTACGTCGCCGCTAGGCAGATAGTCTCCTCGCCTAGCTCCTCCTTAAATATCTGGAATGTTCGTAACTTTAAACGGTCGTCCTCGTACGTTATTAGCATGTCCTAGTCCTGTCTAGATAACGCATCGGCCCTGCTGTTGTCCTTATCCTTGCGATACTAAAGTCTTATATTAAACCGGCTTAGGTATATCGCCTATTGTACGTGCCTCTTAGACAGCTTCTAGGGCTGCGTAAAGTACTCTAGGTTCTTGTAGTTAGTTAGGGCGAGGAACTCGGGCACTAAGCGGAGTTCTCTATCCTATGCTTCGCAACACTGTACGACTGCTGGCAACTCCTTGTCGTAGATAGGGTAGTTGCACTTAGCTAGGGAGTTCTTCTTAGAGAAATACACGCATAGGTGCAGGAGTCTGTCTGAGCCTACCTATAACAGGATACCTCTTATGCAATACCCCGAGGAGTCGGTTTCCAGTATCGTTATACGCTCTAGGTCGAAGGCGGCAAGCGTTGGTCCTGTAGTAAAGAGCTCCTTTAGCTTGTTGAAGCTCTTGTCGCATTCGTCCGTCTATCTAAACTGCTTATCCTTGTGCATTAGCTCGACTAGGGGGCGCACGATCTCCGAGTAATTCTGTATAAACTGGCGGTAGAAGTTGGCAAACCTAAGAAATTCTACGCCCTTAACGTTTGTAGGCGGCTTCTATTGCTTAATGGCATTAATCTTCTTCCTATCTATGCTAATGCCTTTCCCTGTCTCGATAATAAACCCTAGGTATTTCGTATACTAGATACCGAATTTACATTTGTTAATGTCGAGGTATAAGCCAGCCTGCTGCAGTTAGTCCAGCACCTTCTTAACGTCCTGTACGTAATCTGCATAGGTGCCGTCTGTAAAAACTAGGGTGTCGTCGAGGTATGCCGAGCAGATGTCGTCTAGTAACCCTTGTAGGGACTTGTTAATGTACCTTTGGAATGTTGCCGGTACGTTGGCCAGGCTAAAGGGGGTAATAAGCTACTTAAAAAGACTATATCTCGTACAGAAGGCGGTTATCTATTTACAGCCTTCCTTGATCTATATCTTGTAGAAGGCTAAGACTACGTTAAGCTCAGTAAACTACTTTGCCTTGCTGATCCGTCCGAGAGTCTCCTTAATAAGAGGTAGGGGGTACTGGTCCTTCTTACTTATCGTATTAATGCCTCTGTAGTCTACGCAGAAACGCAATCCGGCCTTCCCCTCCTTATAGACAAACAGTACTAGGGCTCCTATAGGCGAGGTACTTGCCTAAATAAAACCTTTAGCAAGCAGGTCGTCTAATGTCTTGCGTAGTACTAGGAGCTCTCTAGAGGACATTCTATACAGCAGTCTATACGGTACCTCTGGCAGACTCCTATCTGGACAGGGCTCTAGCTAGATGTCGTAGTTAATCCCTTCTCCTCGGTATAGCAGCAGTTTTAAGGCCGACTTTGGCTCGAAGAGGTCCAGGTATCTAGCATATTCCCTTAGGAGCTTCGTACAGAGGTCCGTTACTTTCTTAGGCGCTAATGCCTTCTTAATGTCTGCCGTCGCTATGTTGATTTCGGCCTTGGTATTGTTACCCTACGGGGCCTTCCCTTAGTCTTAGGGCCTCTGCTTCGTCGACGTGTTAGCTCCGGCTGTAGCGTTGTCGTCCTGCTGGACTCTCCCTTAATCTTGGAGCCTCTGCTTCGTTACTGCCAGGTACAGCCGTCCTCGTCCTACGTCCAGCTTGCCCCTCTAGCGCTCTATCTATAGCCTTCCTAGTATTAGGTTATACCCTAGCTTGTCCTGTACGACATAGAGGTATAAGTCCTGCTTATAGTGTCCCTGTACCTCTATTGTTACTTTTACTATATAGGTAATGTCCAGTCCTCGCCCGGTAATGCCTAACATATATATAGGTACAGTAGGGGTCGTCTTAATCCGGTGTCTCTGTACGAAGTCTTCGCTAATTACTCTGTACACTAAACATCCTGTGTTAATTAATGTCCGCACCGTTGCGGACCTGTTTAACGTTGGCTGTATAATAAACGGCGTAGTCGTTATATAGTTGCTCTTAAAAGATAGCTAAGTAGTGCTTTGATTTAGCAATCTATCCTATATACGCCTCTAGCAGAGCCTTCGCTTAGAGGCTACTCTTTTCCCGACTTGTTGTCGTCTAAGTAGGACTCCTAATCTTCTCGTTAGGGCGCCGCAGTTGCTATCTTTACAGTGGTCGGCCGTCCCCCAGGTCTCTCTGCTAGCAAAAGCCTACAATTCCGTACAGTGTAGCCTATCTTGCTATACCGGTAGCAGCTCCCTTCTGCTCGCCTCTTGTTAAGGGTAGCTATGTCTACCTATTGCGCCCTTTTAGTAGCGGCCCTTAGCTGTACAGCGACAGCTGCCGCTACCCTCGTTGTCGTTAGTTCCTAGTCTATAGCGTCTGTCTATCGCTAGAGGGGTTGTCTTATCTCTTAAGCGCAGCTTATCTGTCTAAGCCTACGCTACTAGTCGTCGACTATCCTAAGGAGATCGCAGAATTCCTCGTACGTAGCTGGTCGCATTACGCCTACTAGCCCTGTTATAATCTCCTTAGAGAGGCCTACCTCTAAAGAGGTAATTTTTATCCTGTCCTCCTATTAGAGACCTCCTGCTTCTGCCAAAGCCTAGTCAAATTCTGCGAGGACTTCTCGTACAGTCTTACGTCCTTGCTTTATTATATTAACCTGTAGGAGTGCTCGGCTCTTGCAGTCTAGGTCCTTGTAGCTCTTGTCGCTGCCTAGAGCATCGTCGTCGTAGCTATTGCCGGGTTAGCAATGGCCGTCTCGTAGTACAGCAGAATCCGTGCTGCCGCCCTACCCTTTAACCTCCTAAAGAGGTAAACTACCTTGTCTAGCTCGGTCGGGTATGCTCCTAAGTTGACTAGAAGCTTAGAGCGTATCTAGACAGCCTAGGAGGGGTACTTGGCCAGAGCCTTACTATCGTACGCAGAGACCTTAGGGAGTTTGCTCTTAGGGGTCGGGGTGTAGGCTATCGTATTCGTCGTCGTTGTAGGGGTCGGATCGCGATCGGACGCCCTAAGCTGTCGTAGCTCCTGTTCCTGTTAGGAAATTATCGCAGCCTAGTAGCTTACTTGCTGCTCGAGCTGCCTCTTGTGTTCCAGCAGCTCCTCGTATACGCAGTGCATATGTCCCTCTATAGCTGTAGTTTCTATAGGGATGTCGCCGTCTATCTTTGTTTTATTACTGCAGTCACCGACAGTAAGATTAGTTCCTAATATAAGGGGCTTAAGAATCTTAGTTTAGAAACTTAAGACTAGGTATCTATATAAAGGAACTAATAGGCAGTTCCTTCGTCGTCTGCTGCTGTACAATTTGTACTTACGAAGCTAAGCTAGCGATTTCTCTCTATGTAGAGATGCAAGGTTTATACTCTGTATAGAGGATTAGGAGTTCTCCCTCTATACAGTAGTACAGAATTTTCCCTCTGTTTAGAGGGGCGGCAATTCCCCTCTGTATAGGGCTATAGGGTTCCCCCTCTATATAGGAGTGTAGTCCTGTTAGTAATTCCGTATAGAGGGTAGGGTTGTGCTAGCGCCGCTAAGTCGCAGTCCTTAGGGCAACGGCTGGCTTAGGTCGGGTCCAGGACCTGGGCTGGGCGGCGCCCCCTAACACTCTAGCCGTAGGATGTTTAGCTTAACTAGCAACTCCGCTTCCAGTTCGTATAGCCTTCCTCCTTTGTACAGTCCTAGCTAACGTCCTAGGTACTATATTAATAAGCAGCAGGATGTTGCTAAGATACCCTTCTACTCCTTCTAGTGCAGGGGCCCCTGCCAGCCGGGAGGTAATTAAGAATTCAGGTGTAGAGTTGGCTGCCTTGGTCCTAGGGGGGTAGCTAGCGAGCTACCTTAAGGTAGTATATAAAAGCTTTTGGACGGTGTTACTCTCGTTCCCCTCCTACTTCTACTTTTATTCTTACCTGTCTCCTAGCTGTTCTCTTCCTCCTGCCCCCTTCTGTACAGTAGGGTATAGTGTAGTGTCGGTAGGATCCGGTAGTGTCCTACGTCTTAATTCCCGATCCTTCGGCAACCTAAGTTGCTAGCAGCTGCCCTGTATCTAGGGTAGATCGTGCCCCTTTTCGCTGTACAGCGCAGTGTTACCGAGACTGGGCAGGGAGGTGGTTCTTCTCCTACCTGTCTAGCGCGGTTGTGTCCTGTAGGGCCTCGTATAGTTCCTACGTAGACTCCGCCTATCCTCTCTATTTTACTAGGTACTCTACCCTCTCCCGCTTCCTTCGACTCTTAAGGATTCCTTCTACCTTATACTCTTCCTAGCCCTTAGTTATAATCGCTAGGGGGCGCGCGTCGTCTGTCGTCTAGTGCGGCAGGGGGTCTAAGTTCGCTAGCTGTACAAGGTCTATATAGAAGATTAGGTAAATCTTAAGGGGAGTGTTAAGTCGTATAGTGTATGTCCCTACTAGTTAGACTACTGTAAACTTCCGGTTCTTCTAGTCTCGTTTCTTACTCGGTCGGTCTATACAGATGTTGCGCTAGTTTAGCTAGACCTTATCCTCTGCCTCGTATCTTAGTGTAGCCTACTGTCCCTTGTTGGCCTGCTCTTCCGTATTCTGTTAAGCTATAGCTAGACTCGCTTTCGCCTATTGGTAGGCGTTCGTAATCGCCTGTATAATAGCTTCCCTCTACTAAATTAGGGATCGTACAGGGTGTAGGGTAGCGCTACTTAGGGTTGGTAGAAGCAGGAAATGGTCGTATCTATAGGCTATAAAGAAGGGGGACAATCCTGTAGCATTAGCCGTATAGCTATTAATAGCTAGCTCCGCTATAGGGAGAAGGCGGTTCTAGTTTGTCTGATTATAGTCGACGTACGCTTAGAGGTACGCTTCCAACGTCGAATTAACCCTCTCTGTCGTACCGTCCGTCTGCAGGTGCTATGCAGTTAACAGGCGACGTTCTACGTTTAGCAACTAACACACCCTAGCCTAGAGCTAGCTCGTAAACTGTGTACCCTGGTCCAATACAATTAATCTAGGGAATCCGTACTTACTAAACGTCGTCTGTATAAATGCCTAGGCAGTATCCTTAGCTATAATAGAGTCTATTCCTTCTAATATTACCTCCTTTGTTAGCTTGTCCGTAACTACTATAATGTTCTGCTGTCCGTCGCTCTTAGGGAGGTCTATAATAAAGTCTACTGTTAGGTCTTGCTAGGGCCGGTCCGGTATTGGCAGGGGTTTTAGCAGCCTATGCTTCAGTTTATGCTAGGGCTTCGTCCGTCTACAGACATCGCAGTTTTGTACAAACCTGCGGATGTCCTTTGCTATCGCTGGCTAGTAGTAGTCCCTAGCGATAATGCTGTGCGTCTCCTTACGCCCTAGGTGCCTAGTTGCTATAGAATTATGCACCTGTTGTATTTAGCTCGTATAGAGCCTCTCGTCTGTCAGGACCTAAATCCGATTTCTAAACCTTAGGTTGTTCTCCTCGTCTACTGTACACTCTGCTGCCGACACCTTAAGGTAAAGCTCTGCTAGGAGCTTCCGCTGTCCTCCTGAGATCGCTGTATAGGCCCCTTAGTATACATCGTCCTTTTCTACTACCTCTTCCTATACCTACAGTTAGAGTTCCTATATATGTGTTGCTACTAGGCAGATAGTCCCTTCGCCTAGCTCCTCCTTAAACATCTGGAATGTTCGTAATTTTAGCCAGTCGTCCTTATACGTCGTTAGCATGTCCTAGTCTCGTCTAGATAGCGTATTAGCCCTGCTGTTGTCCTTACCCTTGCGATACTGGAGTCTTATATTAAAGCGGCTTAGGTACATCGCCTATCGTACGTATCTCTTAGAAAGCTTCTAGGGTTGCGTAAAGTACTCTAGATTCTTATAGTTAGTTAGGGCGAGGAACTTAGATACTGAGCAGAGTTCTCTATCCTACGCTTCGCAATACTGTACGACTGCTAGCAATTCCTTGTCGTAGATAGGGTAGTTGCACTTAGCTAGGGAGTTCTTCTTAGAGAAGTATACGTATAGTTGCAGGAGTCTGTGTAAGCCTACCTATAACAAGATGCCTTCTATACAGTACTCTAAGGAGTCGGTTTCTAGTATCGTCGTACGTTCTAGGTCGAAGGCGGCAAGCGTTGGTCCTGTAGTAAAGAGCTCCTTTAGCCTGTTAAAGCTCCTATTGTACTTATCTGTCTACTTAAACTGCTTGTCCTTATATGTTAGCTCGACTAGGGGGCGTACAATTTCTGAGTAGTTCTGTATAAACTAGCGGTAGAAGTTGGCAAACCTAAGAAATTCCTGTACGCCCTTAACGCTCGTAGGCGGCTTCTATTGCTTAATAGCATTAATCTTCTTCCTATCTATACTAATGCCTTTCCCTGCCTCTATAATAAAACCTAGGTATTTCGTACGCTATATACCGAATTTACATTTGTCGATATTAAGGTATAAGCTAGCCTGCTGCAGTCAATCTAATACCTTCTTAACGTGCTGTACGTAATCTGCATAGGTGCCGTCTGTAAAAACCAGGGTGTTGTCGAGGTACGCCGAACACATGTCGTCTAGTAACCCTTGTAGGGACCTGTTAATGTATCTCTAGAAGGTCGCTAGTGCATTAGCAAGACTAAAGGAGGTAACAAGCTACTCGAAAAGACTATATCTTGTACAGAAGGCAGTTATCTATTTATAGCCTTCCTTAATCTGTATCTTGTAGAAAGCCGAGACTACGTTAAGCTTAGTAAACTACTTTGCCTTGCTAATCCGTCCAAGAAACTCCTTAATAAGGGGTAGGGGGTACTGGTCCTTCTTAGTAATCGCATTGATGCCTCTGTAGTCTATGTAGAAACGCAAGCTGGCCTTCCATTCCTTATAGACAAAACAGCACTAGGGCTCTTATAGACGAGGTACTTGCGCGAATGAAACCTTTGGCAAGTAGGTCGTCTAGTGTTTTGCGCAGTACTAGGAGTTGTTAGGGGGCGCCGCCCAGCCCAGGTCCTGGACCCGACCTAAGCTAGCCGTCGCCCTAAGGACTGCGACTGAGTAGCGCTAGCATAACCCTACCCTCTGTACGGAACTACCGATAGGACCCTACTCCTATATAGAGGGAGAACCCTATAGTCCTGCATAGAGGGGAACTGCCGCCTCTCTAAATAGAGGGAAAACTCTGCATTACTGTATAGAGGGGGAACTCTCGATCATCTGTACAGAGTGTAAACCTTATACCCCTACATAGGAGGAAATTGCTGGCTTAGCTTCGTAGGTACAAATTGTACAGCAGCGGACGACGAAGGAACTACCTATTAGTTTCTTTATATAGATACCCAGCCTTAAGTTTCTGAACTAAGATTCTTAAGCCCCTTATATTAGGAACTGATCTTACTGTCGGTAACTGCAGTAATAAAACAAAGATAGACAGCGACATCCCTATAGAAACTACGGCTATAGAGGGGCATATGCACTGCGTATACGAGGAGCTGCTAGAAAGCAAGAGGCAGCTTAAGCAGCAAGTAAGCTACCAGGCTACGATGATTTCCTAACGGGAACAGGAGCTACGACAGCTTAGGGCATCCGATCGCGATCCGACCCCTACGACGACGACGAACATAATAGCCTATACCCCAACCCCTAAAAGCAAACTCCCCGACGTCTCTACGTACGATAGTAAGGCTCCGGCCGAGTACCCCTCCTAGGCTGCCTAGATGCGCTCTAAGCTTCTAGTCGACTTAGGAGCATACCCGACCGAGCTAGACAAGGTAGTTTACCTCTTTAGGAGGTTAAAGGGCAGAGCGGCAGCACAAATTCTGCCGTACTACGAGACGGCTATTGCCAACCTAGCAATAGCTACGACGACGATGCTCTAGGCAGCTCTAGACAAGAGCTACAAGAACCTAGACTGCGAGAGCCGAGCACTCCTACGGGTTAATACGATAAAGCAAGGACGCAAGACTATATACGAATTCCTCGCGGAATTTAACCAGACTTTGGCAGAAGCAGGATAATCCGGGCACGCAGATATGATTCAATACGGCCTTTTTGATGACTATATCTCGAACTAAGGAGGGAAAGGAATCTATGTGGTGGTGGTAGTAGGCTTTCGTAGTAGTGGTGCCAAGGCCCGGCCCGGCCTGGACAGGCCGAGCCGAAATCCAGGGTCTACCCTATCAATCTGTCCTACCTCTTTCCACTGCCGCAACACTACCCCCCTCCCTTACCAGCGGTCGCCCTCGACCGCTTAGTCACCCTATCCATCCGAAAATCGCCGCTTTTTTTTTTTTGATTCGTCGTCTCCTTCTCGAAAAATCCCCTCTAACGCCGACGTTACTTCTTCCGTTTTCCATTAAAAACAACGTTCTTTTCATCGCTTCTTTAATTTCTTACATCGTCGGCGTCTGAAACCCTTTACTTAGCGTCTATCTAATCCGTGCGCCTGATCCGTGCCATCTGATCTGAGCCGTGGGTTATCTGAGCTGCGGCGTAGCTGGTCTGTGCATCGCCTCGGGGGTCTATATAGACCCGTCCGCAGCGTCGTTTCTTCTTCTTCTTTTTCTTTTCCACCAAAGCCCTTACACATCGCAGGGGCGGCGGCGCTGGCACGCTACGGTGTCGGCGAGCTGCCTGCCGACCCTGCGGTAGGTAGTGGCCGCGTCAAAGGCCTCCCTAAGGCGACCGCCACGATCGTTTTCTTCGGCCTCGGCGCTGATAGAGCGGACGCGGCTTTCTTCTTCTTTCTTCCGCATTGTCGACATTAGAGCTACGCCGGTTTCGGCTTTTCTGGGTTCCGTACGTAGAACTCTCTCAGCAGCTCCGCCGAATTCCGGAGGTTTTCGACCGGATACCATTTATAGTCTTCCGGCTACCCCTTCTACGAGATCCTTGCTTTAATGGACCCCCTTATCTTCTTTACGTCTATTACGTCTTCAACCTCCTACTCTTCTTCCTTACCGTCTATCTTGATCGGCGGGGGTTCGGCGAATCCCTGTTCCGGAAGACTGTCTTTAGGGTCCAAGCTTAGCAGATCCGAATGAAAGACATCGTAGATCCGGAACGATTTCGGTAGCTAGAGCCGATAAGTCACCGGCGACCTCTTTTCCACTATTATAAACGGACCTACATAGCGCGGATTGAGCTTGGCATTCCCTTTTAGCCTCAGGTTCCGCGTGTTGAGCCAGACCTTTTGACCTTCCTCGAATTCCGTCGGCAACCGCTTTCTATTAGTTCGAGTTACTATCTTCTTCTGAGCCGATTCTATTGCGTCTTTCGCCACTTTGATCGCTTCTTCTATCTGAGATCGGAGCGCTTCCGCCGCCGCGGCGGCGACTCTCTTTGACGACGTAGCGGTGGATAGTTCCGTAGAGCTGAGTTCGTTTAGTAGCTGAAAGCTCATCCTCAGAAGACAGCTATACGTTATCTCGAACAGCGCCAGCAACGTTGCTTCTGACTGTGCTAAGTTCGCGCAGAATTCGGCTATTGGCAACACCTCGACCCACTTTTCTTAGTAATGGCCGCAGAAGGTTCGCAGATATCGCTCTATCTCTTGGTTAGCCACTTTAGACTGGCCGTCGGTCTGCGGGTAAGCGGCTGTGCTAAGCTTTCTACGAATTCCGAGAGCTTGGTTGATGGCTTTCTATACGTCGGCGGTGAATTGAGGACCCCTATCCGTAGTGATAGTGTCCGGCAGGCCATAGTGCTTCCACACGTGTCTAATCAGCATCCGCGCGGTCTCTTCCGCAGTCGTTCCTTCGTCTCTGGCTCGACAGGGGATAAAGTAGCGCTCTTTGCTTAGTCGGTCCACTACGTTCAGCGTAGCGTTATATCCATTGGAGTCCGGCAGGCCAGTTACGAAGTCCATCGTAATATGTTGCTACGGTTTCTCGGGGATCGGAAGCGGTTTCAGCAGACCCGCTGGAAGACCGTAACATAGCTTCGCGGCTCGGCATACGTAACAGTTGCCGATAAACCGGTGGATCCGCTCGTAGATTCGTGGAAACTAGTATATCGTCCTTATAGCTTCCATCGTTTTCTTTGATTCTGCGTAACCAACGTCCTTAGAGCTATAGACTAATTGGATAACCTCCGTAACCAGTTCTTCCGGAACTATCAGCTTCCCTGAACCAGTTCTGCCGAGTTTCTGTTGCTGGTTAAGCTGCTCCACCTTTTCGTAGAGAGTCTTTTCTTTAACCGGCGGCTCTATTGGTTCCAGTTCGGTCTGCGGTTCCGCCGCGCAGATCCCCGCTTCCCTTAACACCTCGGCGTCTACTATCTGTTCGGTTAGCACCTTCTGAAACATGTTCGGATCTTCCTTCGCGCAGCTCGTCTTCCCTTCTCTTCGCGTTAGCGCGTTAGCTTTTCTGTTTTAAGCCCCTAGTCGATAGGTAATCTTGAAATCGAACCCTAATAAGTAGGCGGCCTACCGAGCTTAACGACGTAAGAGCTTCTCCGTCTTTATAAAGTAGGTCAGCGACTGGTGGTCCGTAAGGACCTGGACTGTGCTCTTTCTAGCTATAAGCTCCGGTTTCCACTCCTCGAAAGCCTGAATAATCGCTAGCAGCTCCTTATCGTAGATCGCGTAGTTCCTCTTAGCTTCCGACATAGATTTGCTGAAGAAAGCCACCAGATGGAGCGTTTCGTCGTCGTTAGCGTATTGAGAAAGGACCCCTGCCGTCACTGTATCGGAAGCGTCCGTTTCTACGTAGATCGTCTTTTCCGGTCGGAAGTGCGCCAGAACCGGCGCCGAGGCTACTGCTTCTTTCAGCCGGTTAAAGGCTTCCGTACACCTCTTAGTCCATAGGCCGGCGGCCTCTTTCTTTAACGCTTCGTTTAGGGGTCTCGCGATCTTGCTGAAGTCCTTAATAAACCGTCGATAATAGCTGTAGAATCCGAGAAACGCTCTGATTTGGGTAGTGTTTCCGGATTTTGGCTGCTTCCATTCCGCTACGGCGGCGACCTTTAAGGGATCTATCCGGATCCCTTCTCTTCCGACAATAAGACCGAGGTATTTGACTTTAGTCTGATAAAACTCGCTCTTTTTCGTGTCTGCGTTCAATCCGACCTCGCGGAGCCTGGTCAGCACCTTTTTGATGTGGTCCGTGTGCTGTTCTCTCGTTCCGTCCGTATAGATAAGAATGTCGTCTAAATAGATGGACACGAACCGCTCCAGCATGTCTATAAAAGTGTGGTTTATAAAGCGTTGCTACACTGCCGGCGCGTTGGTAAGTCCGAAAGGCATTACCAACTACTTGAAATTGCCTATACGCGTCGCGAACGTCGTAAGGTCTTCTGTTTGCCCTTCTTCGTTTCTTAGTCGATAGAACGCTTAGCGGATGTCCAGCTTGCTGAACTACTTAGCCTTTACTACGCGCTGTATGGTTTCGTCGATCAACGGCAGTAGATATACGTCTCGCTTAGTGACCTCGTTAAGGCCTCGATAGTCTACGCAGAGTCGCAGACTACCCCCTGGTTTTCTTACGAAAAGAATCGGTAACGCGTATTCGGCAGAACTTGGTGTAATAAACTTCTTCGCCAGATTTTCGCGAACGAACACTTCTACCTGATCTAGTTCGGCCGGAGATAAGCGTCTTAGGGGCTCGGTTCTCGGCAGCGCAGCTCCTTCTTTCAGTCGGATCTTATTGTTATATTCCGGTCGATAGAGCGGCAGGAGGTTGGAGTCGGCTTTTGAGAAGACGTTAGCGTAACTATGGAGCTCGTTTGGCAGCACCTTTAGTGGATCTACTTCTTCTTCCGCTATTATCTTCCTGTAGTCTTCGATGTCCTTTATAGAGATAGCGTAGATCTTATTGTCCGGCGACTTCGCAAGGGTCGTTATGGCTTCTGAACTTATTATTCCGACGGTAACCAGGGGTTCGGAACGATCGGACGGAGCCTCTTTCGCGGACTCTGTAGCTTTCGGCTCGGTAGCGGTAGCGACCTTTCCGATAGCCCCTGCTCCGCTACCCGGAGTTTTAAATCTGATCGTTCCTTTACCTACGTCGATAATGGCTTTCTGGTTCTTTATCTATTTCTGCCCTATTATAATGTCAAACCTTCCGATATCCATAATTCGGAACGTCGCTTCCGTAGTGCGACCAGCCAGGGTGGTCTTTAGCGGCACGTAGTGCGTAACGCTTTCTGTGTCTTGTCCGTTGTATGCCGAAATCTTCGTCGGCGACGCCAATTCCACTAGACAACCGTACCCCTTTAACAGTTTCTGAACCAGTTGGTAGTGTATCGCCGCGCCGATAAGAGCTCCAGTGTCGATGAAGGCTTTCAGCTGAAGTGGTTTGCTCGATCTGTAAAGGGGGTGGACAGTGATTAGAAGGATAATGGCTGCTTCTGTGTTCACTTCTACCGCCGCCGAGAGCGGGTCGCTGCAGCTGTTAATGCTTTCTTCTCGTAGCGATTCGCTTCGATTCGGTGCCCTATTGTTAATGCTGGATAGGGGGCCTATCCGTCTAGCTAGTCTTTTCCTATAATTCTTAACTGCACCCTACCGTCTACGCTCTCGGTGTCGTTCGGAGCCGGCTCCATAGCTTGTATGGTCTTTCTCGGCGGCTGCGGCGGCTGCGGCTGCTTTATAACGCGATACTCCTGCTTCTGCTGGGCCGTTGCTTGGCATCTCGTGGCGATATAGCCGGGTTTTCCGCACGCGAAACAGGTGGGGACGAACGACGAACGCTGCGAATTAAATGGCTGCTAGGGGCGTTGTCGGAAGGGCGCAGGGGCTCTTGTCGGCTGCGCCGACGGCGACGGCTTCTAAATTAGTTTACGTGTCGTCGGTTTTCCGTACGCGTTCAAGTTTCTGGCGGTGACTCTCGCCTGGTGTACGAAGCTCTCAAGGTCTTCGTCTTCCACCGACGCTATGGCGGCGGCCAGTTCAGGGTTCAGCTTCTGCCTTAGTAGGTGGAGCTGCTCGTCTTCCGCCACTCGGGCCCTGATCGCATACTTTCTGAATAGTCCGTAGAATTCTTTAAACGTCTGCCGGTTCTGATTGATCTTGTCTAGCTGCTTACGGGCCGTCTTCTTTCGGAATAGGTCTCCGAAGCGTTGATCTAACGCTTTAATCGCTTCTTTAGCGGTTACCTCTTCTAGGTCCGCTACTAGCGAGAACGCTTCACCTTCCAGTCGCGCCTCTAAATAGGCCAGTCTGTCTTCTTCGCTGCTTGCTGCGTAATCGCGGCTTATCTTATTCTTGATCTTCTTCTTGAACGCCTCCTACGCTTTAGGGTCTCCGCTACCGAAAGCCGGTGGGTCCGGCAGTAGCGTTATCGTAGTGCCACCTTGACTATAGGCCGCTAGTAAGGCGGTCTCCGCGTGGGTTTCTCGCCGCGGTGGCGGCGACGACTTCGCTGCTTCTATATCAGCCAGTTGATCCTTCAGCGCCTTTAGCTGCGCTAGTCGATTCGACGCTTGGTTTTCTAACACGTCGATAATAGTCTCTGCCGATTTCTTTTCGGCCCTTACCGCTTTAGTTTCTTCTCTTAGTTGTCTGTTCTCTTCCAGCGTTCTATAAAACAGCATCTCGATAAGGTCTATGCCGTCGTAGACCTTCCCTATTCCATTCTCGTTTACATAGTCTTCCAGTTCCTCGATCGTGCAGTCGTAGATCTTCTTGTATTCGCTTATTCGTTCCTTAATCTCTGCGGTCTCTTCCGCCGTAAAACCACTAATAATGATCTTATTATCAATTACACTGGAGCGCCTACTCGCTCGATCAGTCTTTCCTTTTCTGCTTCTGCTGCGGCCTGTAACGCCGCTCTCTACCGTCGAGAAGCCTTCTATCTTCTTACAGTGCCTTGGGGGGGTTGTTGTTGGTAGTGTTGGTGCGCGTGCGTTATTCGGGTTTCCGGATGGTTCGACGGGCCCTTTCGCGCAGCGCGGGGTTGTGGAGAGTAAGTTCGAGATATAATGATCCGGGCACGCAGATATAATTCAATACGGCCTTTTTAATAACTATATCTCGAACTAAGGAGGGAAAGGAATCTATATAGTAGTGGTAGTGGGCTTTCGTAGTGGTGGTGCCAAGGCCCGGCTCGGCCCGGACGGGCCGAGCCGAAATCCAGGGTCCACCCTATCAATCTGTCCTACCTCTTTCCACCGCCGCAACACAGGAGGTCTCTAATAGGAGGACAGGATAAAAATTACCTCCTTAGAGGTAGGCCTCTCTAAGGAGATTATAACAGGGCTAGTAGGCGTAATGCGACCAGCTACGTACGAGGAATTCTGCGATCTCCTTAGGATAGTCGACGACTAGCAGTATAGGCTTGGACGGATAAGCCGCGCTTAAGAGATAAGACAACCCCTCTAGCGACAGACGGACGCTATAGACTAGGAACCAACGACAACGAAGGTAGCGGCAGCTGTTACCGTACGGCCAAGGGCTGCTACCAAAAGGGCGCAATAGGTAGATATAGCTACCCTTAACAAGAGACGAGCAGAAAGGAGCTGCTACCAGTGTAGCAAGATAGGCTATACTTTACGGAATTGCGAGCTTTTGCTAGCAGAGAGACCTAGGGGACGGCCGACTACTGCAAGGGTAGCAACTGCAGCGCCCTAACGAGAAGATTAAGAGTCCTACTTAGACGACAACGAGTCGGGAAAAGAGTGGCCTCTAAGCGAAGGCTCTGCTAGAGGCGTGCACGAGATAGATTGCTAAACTAAAGTATTACTTAGCTATCTTTTAAGAGCAAATACATAATAACGACGCTATTTATTATACGGCCAACGTTGAACGGGTCCGCAACAGCGCGAACACTGATTAACATAGGATGTTTAGTGTACGGAGCAGTTAGCGAAGACTTCGTACAGAGACATCGGATTAAGACGACCCCTATAGTACCTGTACGCATGTTGGGCATTACCGGGCAGGGACCGGACATTACCTATATAGTAAAAGTAACAATAGAGGTACAGGGACACTATAAGCAGGACTTATACCTCTATGTCGTACAGGACAAGTTAGGGTATAACCTAATACTAGGAAAGCTATAGATAGAGCGCTAGAGGGGCAAGCTAGACGTTGGACAAGGACGGCTGTACCTGGCAGTAACGAAGCAGAGGCTCTAAGACTAGGGGAGGATCCAGCAGGGCGACAGCGCTACAGCCGGAGCGTCGACGAAGCAGAGGCCCTAAGACTAAGGGAAGGCTCCGCAAGGTAACAATGCTAAGGCCGAAATCAATACGGCAACAGCGGATATTAAGTAGGCATTGGCATCTAAGAAAGTAACGGACCCCTGTACAAAGCTCCTAAGGGAGTATACTAGATACCTGGACCTCTTCGAGCCAAAGTCGGCCTCGAAGCTGCTGCTACACCGAGGAGAAGGGACTAACTATAACATCTAGCTAGAACCCCGTCCGGATAGGAGCCTGCCGGAGGTACTGTATAGACTGCTGTATAGAATGTCCGCTAGAGAACTCTTAGTGCTGCGCAAGACACTAGACGACCTGCTTGCCAAAGGGTTTATTTAGGCAAGTACGTCGTCCGCGGGCGCCCTAGTACTGTTTGTTTATAAGGAGGGGAAGGCCGGATTGCGTCTCTACGTAGACTACAGAGGCATTAACGCGATTATTAAGAAGGACCGGTACCCCCTACCCCTTATTAAGGTGACCCTCGAACGGATTAGCAAGGCGAAGTAGTTTACTAAGCTTAACGTAGTCTTAGCCTTCTACAAGATACAGATTAAGGAAGGCTATAAACAGATAACTGCCTTCTGTACGAGATATAGTCTTTTTAAGTAGCTTGTTACCCCCTTCGGCCTTGCCAACGCACCGGCAACCTTCTAAAGGTACATTAACAAGTCCCTACAAGAGTTACTAGACGACATCTGCTCGGCATACCTCGACGACACCCTAGTTTTTACAGACGGCACCTATGCAGATTACGTACGGGACGTTAAGAAGGTGCTAGACCGACTGCAGCAGGCTGGCTTGTACCTCTACATCGACAAATGTAAATTCAGTGTCTAGCGTACAAAATACCTAGGTTTTATTATCGAGGCAGGGAAAGGCATTAGTATAGATAGAAAGAAGATTAATGCTATTAAGCAATAGAAGCTGCCTACGAACGTTAAGGGCGTATAGGAATTTCTTAGGTTCGCCAACTTCTACTACCAGTTTATACGGAACTACTCGGAGATCGTACGCCCCCTAGTTAGGCTAACGTACAAGGACAAGCAGTTTAAATAGACGGACGAATGCGATAGGAGCTTTAACAAGCTAAAGGAGCTCTTTACTACAGGACCAACGCTTGCCGCCTTCGACCTAGAGCATATAACAATACTAGAAACTAACTCCTCGGGGTACTGCATTAGAGGTATCCTGTTATAGGTAGGCTTAGACGGACTCCTACACCTATACGCGTATTTCTCTAAGAAGAACTCCCTAGCTAAGTATAACTACCCTATCTACGACAAGGAGTTGCTAGCAGTCGTACAGTGTTACGAAACATAGGATAGAGAACTCCGCTCGGTGCCCGAGTTCCTCGCCCTAACAGACTACAAGAGTCTGGAGTACTTTACGCAGCCCCGAAAGCTGTCTAAGAGGCACGTACAATAGGCAATGTACCTAAGTCGGTTTAATATAAGACTCTAGTACTGCAAGGGTAAGGACAACAGCAGGGCCAATGCACTATCTAGACGGGACTAGGACATGCCGACGACGTACGAGGACGACTAGTTAAATTTACGAACATTCCAGATATTTAAGGAGGAGCTAGGCAAGGAGACTATCCGCCTAGCAGCGACACACCTTTAGGAACCCTAACTGCAAGTATAGGAAGAGGCAGTAGAGAAGGACGAGGTGTACTAAGGGGCCTGTACAGCGATCTAAGGAGCACAGCAGAAGCTCCCAGCAGAGCTCTACCTTAAGGTGTCGGCAGCAGAGTGCTTAGTAGACGAGGAGAACAACCTAAAGTTCAGGAATCGGATTTGGGTCCTAGCCGACGAGAAGCTCTATACGAGCTTAATACAACAGGCGCACGACTCTATAGCTACTAGGCACCCAGGGCGAGAGGAGACGTACAGCATTGTCACTAGGGACTACTACTAGCCGGCGATAGTAAAGGACATCCGCAGGTTCGTACAAAACTGCGATATATATAGACGGACGAAGCCCTAGCGTAAACTGAAGTATAGGCTGCTAAAGCCCCTACCGATCCCAGACCGTCCCTAGCAAGATCCAACAGTAGACTTTATTATAGATCTACCCGAGAGCGACGGACAGCGGAATATTATAGTAGTTATAGACAAATTAACGAAGGAGGTAATACTAGAGGGAATGGACTCTATTACGGCTAAGGACACTGCCTAGGCCTTTATACAGACGACGTTCAGCAAACACAGTTTCCCTTAGTCGATTATGTCGGACTAGGGCATACAGTTTACGAGCCAGCTCTAGGCAAGGGTGTACTAGTTGCTAAAGGTAGAACGTCGCCTGTTAACTGCATAGCACCTGCAGACGGACGGGGCGACGGAGAGGGTCAATTCGACGTTAGAAGCGTACCTCTGAGCATATGTCAACTATAACCAGACGAACTGGAACCGACTTCTCCCTATAGCGGAGCTAGCTATTAACAGCCGTACAGCTAACGCTACCGGATTGTCCCCCTTCTTTACGGCCTATAGATACGACCATTCCCCGCTCCTACCGACCCTAAGGGGTAATACCCCGCGCCCTATACGATCCCCGATTTAGCAAGGAGAGGCTATCGTACAGACGATTACGAACACCTACTAATAGGCGAAGGCGAGCCTAGCTATAGCTCAACAGAGTGCGGAAGAGCAGGCCAACAAAGGACAGCAGGCTGCACTAAGGTATAAGGCAGGGGATAAGGTCTAGCTAAACTAGTAAAACATCTATACAGACTGGCTAAGCAAGAAGCTAGATTGGAGGAACAGGAAGTTCATAGTAGTGCGACTAGTAGGAACGCACGCTATACGACTTAACACTCCCCTAGGGATTTACCTAGTCTTCTACGTAGACCTCGTACAGCTAGCGAACACGGACCCCCTACCGCACTAGACGACGGACGACGCGCGCCTACTAGCGATTATAACCGAAGGCTAGGAAGAGTATAAGGTAGAAGGAATCCTTAAGAGCTAAAGGAAGAAGAAGAGGGTAGAGTACCTAGTAAAGTAGAGAGGATAGGCAGAGCCTATATAGGAACTATACGAGGCTCTATAGGACACAACTGCACTAGACAGGTAGGAGGAGAACTATTCGCCTGCCCAGTTACAGTAACACTGCGCTGTACGGCGAAGAGGGGCACGATCTACCCTAAGGACAGGGTAGCTACTAGCAACCTAGGTTGTTAAAGGATCGAGAATTACGACGTAGGACACTACAGGATTATACTAACATAACATCGTACAACACTGTACAGGAAAAGGGCTGAAAGAGGGGAACAGCTAGGAACATATAGGAAGGAGAGTAGGAATAGGAGGAGTTAGGAACAGAACCGTCCGAAATTCCTTATACTACCTAAGGGGGGGAGGGGGAGGGGGTAGCTTACTAGCCACTACCCTAGGGGACTAGAGCAACCGACTCCTTATCTAAGATCTTAATTACCTCCTGCCTAGCAGGGCCCCCACCCCTACTAGGGCCAGCCCTAGGGAGTAGAGGCACCCCCCTACCTCTACGCGCCTCCTCCAGACAGTAGTAGGGGCAGTAGAGGGAGCTATCCTTCTACTTACACAAGGCACACACCCTAGCCCAGAAGCCTAGGAGGCAGTATAGGCTAAGTAAGGGCCGGGGGGAGTTGGAGCAGGGGGCGCAGGGCTGGCCCTAGGTAGCGATAAGGATAGCGTTAACGTACGACGCCCAGGCTGTAGCCAGCTGCTAGGGTGTAACCTGGGCAGGGTTACACTAGAAGGCGTAGTAGGGCAGATCGGCCGTATCCTGCTGTTTGTTAGTGTAGCACCTAAGACGTTAGTAATCCGGGCACGTAGATATAATCCAATACGGCCTTTTTAATAACTATATCTCGAACTGAGGAGGGAAAGGAACCTATGTAGTAGTGGTGGTGGGCTTTCGTGGTAGTGGTGCCAAGGCCCGGCTCGGTCCATTCTGGAACCTAAATCCCGGAAGGGGCCGAGCCGAAATCCAGGGTCCACCCTATTAATCTGTCCTACCTCTTTCCACCGCTGCAACACTACCTCCCTCCCTTACCAGCGGTCGCCCTCGACCGCTTAGTCACCCTATCTATCCGAAATTTCCGCTTTTTTTTTTTGATTTGTCGTCTCCTTCTCGAAAATCCCCTCCAACGCCGACGTCACTTCTTCCGTCTTCTATCAAAAACAACGTTCTCTTCATCGCTTCTTCAATTTCTTACGTCGTCAGCGTCTAAAGTCCTTCACTTAGCGTCTATCTAATCCGTGCGCCTGATCCGTGCTATCTGATCTGAGCCGTAGGTCATCTGAGCTGCGGCGTAGCTGGTCTGTACGTCGTCTCGGAGGTCTATATAGATCCGTCTACGGCGTCGTTTCTTCTTCTTCTTTTTCTCTTCTACCAAAGCCTTTACCTACTACAGGGTCGGCAGCGCTGGCACGCTACGGCGTCGGCGAGCTGCCTGCCGATCCGCTGGTAGGTAGTGGCCGAGTCGAAGGCCTCCCCGAAGGCGACCGTTACGATCGTCTTTATCGGCTTCGGCGCCGGTAGAGCGGACGCGGCTTTCTTCTTTTATCTCTTTCGGAGGTCGTCAGTTTCGGAGCTATCCGGGTTTCGGCTTCTTCGGGTTCTGCACATAGAACTCTCTGAGCAGCTCCGCCGAATTCCGCAGGTTCTCGATCGGATACTACTCGTAGTCTTCCGGCCACCCCTTCTACAGGATCCTCGCTTTAATGGACCCCTTCGTCTTCTTTACGTCTATTACGTCTTCTACCTCCCATTCTTCCTTATCGTCTATCTCGATTGGCGGGGGTTCGGCGAACCCCTGTTCCGGTAGGCTGTCTTTAGGGTCCAAGCTTAACAGGTCCGAATGGAAGACATCGTAGATCCGGAACGATTTCGGTAGCTGGCGCCGATAAGTTACCGGCGACCTCTTTTCCACTATCGTGAACGGACCTACGTAGCGCAGATTGAGCTTGGCGTTCCCTTTTAGCCTCAGGTTCCGTATATTGAGCCAGACCTTTTGACCTTCCTCGAATTCCGTCGGCGACCGCTTTCTATTAGTTCAAGTTACTATCTTCTTCTGAGCTGATTCCATCGCTTCTTTCGCCACTTTGATCGCTTCTTCCATCTAAGATCGGAGCGCTTCTGCCGCCGCCGCGGCGACTCTCTTTAACGATGTAGTAGTGGTAGAAAGCTTCGGCGAGCTGGCGTCGCTCGGCGGCTGGAAACTTAGCCTCGGAAGATAACCGTAGGTTATCTCGAACAGCGCCAGCGACGTTGCTTCTAACTGTGCTGAGTTCGCGCAGAATTCAGCTATTGGCAGCATCTTAACCCACTTTTCTTAATAATGGCTGCAGAAGGTTCGCAGATATCGCTCTATCTCGCGATTAGCCACTTTAGACTAACTGTTAGTTTGAGGGTAAGCGGCGGTGCTGAGCTTTCTACGAATTCCGAGAGCTTGATTGATAGCCTTCTATACGTCGGCGGTGAATTAAGGACCCCTATCCGTAGTAATAGTGTCCGGCAGGCTATAGTGCTTCTATACGTGTTGAATTAACATCCGTGCGGTCTCTTCCGCAGTGGTTCCTTCGTCTCTCGCTTGGCAGGGGATGAAGTGTCGTTCTTTGCTTAGCCTATCTACTACGTTTAGCGTAGCGTTATATCTATCGGAGTCCGGCAGGCCGGTTACGAAGTCCATCGTAATGTGTTGCTACGGTTTCTCAGGGATCGGAAGTAGCTTCAGCAGACCGGCCGGAAGACCGTAACGTGGCTTCGCAGCCCGGCACGCGTAGTAATTAGCGATAAATCGGTGGATCCGTTCGTAGATCCGCGGAAACCAGTAGATCGTCCTTACGGCTTCTATCGTCTTCTTCGAACCGGCGTAACCAACGTCCTTAGAGCTATAGACTAATTGGATGACCTCCGTAACCAGTTCTTCCGGAACTATCAGCTTTCCTAAGCCGGTTTTGCCTAGCTTCTGCTGCTGATTAAGCTGCTCTACCTTCTTGTAGAGAGTCTCTTCCTTAGGGGCCGGTTCTACTGCGCAGACCCCTACCTCTTTCAACACCTCTGCATCTACTATCTGCTCGGTTAACACCTTCTGAAACATGTTCGGATCTTCTTTTGCGCGGCTGGTCTTTCCTTCTCTTCTTATTAGTGCGTTAGCCTTTCCGTTTTGAGCTCCGGGTCGATAGGTAATCTTAAAGTCGAACCCGGATAAGTAGGCAGCCCACCGTGCTTGACGTCGTAAGAGCTTCTGCATCTTTATAAAGTAGGTCAGCGACTGGTGGTCCATAAGGACCTGGACCGTGCTCTTTCTAGCTATAAGCTCTGGCTTCCACTCCTCGAACGCCTGTATAATGGCTAGCAGTTCTTTATTATAGATAGCGTAGTTCCGCTTAGCTTCCGTTATAGATTTGCTAAAGAAGGCTACCGGGTAGAGGGTCTCGCTATCGTCAGCGTATTGAGAAAGGACCCCCGCCGTTACTGTGTCGGAAGCGTCCGTTTCTACGTAGATCGTCTTTTCCGGTCGGAAGTGCGCCAGAACCGGCGCTAAGGCCACTGCTTCTTTTAGCCGGTTAAAGGCTTCCGTGCACCTCTTATTCTATAGGCCGGCGGCCTCTTTCTTTAGCGCCTCGTTTAGGGGTCTCGCTATCTTGCTAAAGTCCTTAATAAACCGTCGATAGTAGCTGCAGAAGCTGAGAAACGCTCTGATTTGCGTAGTATTTCCAGACTTCAGCTGCTTCCATTCGGCGACGGCGGCGACCTTTAAGGGGTCCATCTGAATTCTATTCCTTCCGACGATAAGACCGAGATATTTGACCTCGGTTTGGTAGAACTCGCTCTTCTTCGTGTCCGCATTCAATCCTACTTCGCGGAGTCTCTTTAGCACCCTCTCGACGTAGTCCGTGTGCTGATCTCTCGTTCCGTCCGTGTAGATAAGAATGTCGTCTAAATAGATAGACACAAACCGTTCCAGCATGTCTATAAAGGTGTGGTTTATAAAGCGTTGCTACACTGCCGACGCGTTGGTAAGGCCGAAAGGCATCACTAACTACTTGAAATTGCCTATACGCGTAGCAAACGTCGTAAGATCTTCCGTCTGCCCTTCCTCGTTCCTTAATCGATAGAACGCTTGGCGAATGTCCAGTTTGCTAAACTATTTAGATTTAGCTACTCGTTGTATAGTCTCGTCGATTAGCGGCAGCGGGTACACGTCTCTCTTAGTAACCTCGATAAGGCCTCGATAGTCTACGCAGAGTCGCAAACTACCCCCTGGTTTCCTTACGAAAAGAATCGGTAACATATATTCGGCAGAACTCGGCGTAATAAACTTCTTCGCCAGATCTTCGCGAACGAACACCTCTACCTGGTCCAGTTCGGCCGGAGATAAGCGTCTTAGGGGCTCGGTTCTTAGCAGCGTAGCTCCTTCTTTTAGTCGGATCTTGTTATTATATTCCGGTCGATAGAGCGGCAGGAGGTTAGAGTCAGCCTTTAAGAACACGTTAGCGTAACCGTAGAGCTCGTTTAGCAACACCTCCAGTAGGTCTACCTCTTCTTCCGCTATTATCTTCCTGTAGTCTTCGATGTCCTTTATAGAGATAGCGTAAATCTTATTGTCCAGCGACTTCGCGAGGGTCGTTATAGCTTCTGAACTCATTATTCCAACAGTAACCAGTGGTTCGGAACGATCGGACGGAGCCTCTTTCGCAGACTCCGTAGCTTCCGGCTCGGCGGCGACAGTGGCGACCTTTCTGATAGTCCCTGCTCCGCTACCCGGGGTTTTGAATCTGATCGTTCCTTTATCTACGTCGATAATAGCTTTCTGGTTCTTTATCCATTTCTGCCCTATAATAATGTCAAACCTTCCGATATCTATAATTCGGAACGTCGCTTCCGTAGTGCGACTAGCCAAGGTAGTCTTTAGCGGCACGTAGTGCGTAACGCTTTCCGTGTCTTGTCCGTTGTATGCCGAAATCTTCGTCAGCGACGCCAATTCCACTGGATAACCGTACCCCTTTATCAGTTTCTGAACCAACCGATGGTGGATCGCTGCTCCGATAAGAGCTCCTGTATTGATAAAAGCCTTTAACTGGAGCGGTAGGCGCCGCTCCTTAACAGGGTGGATCTCGATAGGAAGGATAATCGCTGTTTCCGTGTTCGCTTCTACCGTCGCCGACAGCGGATCGTTACAACTGTTAATGCTTTCTTCTCGTGTCGATTCGCTCCGGTGCAGTGCCCTATTGTCAATGCTAGATAGGGGGCCTATCCGTCCAGCTGGTCTTTTCCTATAATCCTTAACTGCACCCCGCTGTCTACGCTGTTAGCATCGTTCGGGGCCAGCTCTATAGCTTGTATAGTCTTTCTCGGTGGCTGCGGCTGCTGCTTTATAACACGATACTCCTGCTTCTGCTGGGCCGTCGCTTAGCATCTCGTAGCGATATAGCCGGGCTTTCTACACGCGTAGCACATAGGGACGAACGACGGTCGCGGCACGTAAGGCGGCTGGGGGCCGCGTCGGAAGGGTGCGGGGGCTCTGGTTGTCTGCATCAACGACGGTGTCTTCTAAGTAGGTTCTCGCGTCGTCGATTTTCCGTATGCGTTCAGATTTCTTGCTGTTACTCTCGCCTAGTGCACGAAACTCTGAAGGTCTTCGTCTTCTACCGACGCTATAGCTGCAGCGAGCTTAGGGCTTAGTTTCTGTCTTAGTAAGTGTAGCTGCTTATCCTTAGCTACTCTCGCTCGCCCGTCTATCGCTAGAGGGGTTGTCTTATCTCTTAAGCGTAGCTTATTCGTCTAAGCCTACGCTGCTAGTCGTCGACTATCCTAAGGAGATCGCAGAATTCCTCGTATATAGCTAGTCGCATTACGCCTACTAGTCCTGTTATAATCTCCTTAGAGAGGCCTACCTCTAAGGTAGCATTTTTTATCTTGTCCTCCTATTAGAGTCCTCCTACCTCTGCTAGGGTCTAGTTATATTCTGCAAGGAACTCTCGTATAGTCTTACGTCCTTTCTTTTTTGTATTAACCTATAGGAGTGCTCGGCTCTTATAGTCTAGGTCCTTATAGCTCTTGTTAAGAGCTGCCTAGAGCATCGTCGTCGTAGCTATTGCCGGCTTAGCAATAGCTGTCTTATAGTACAGCAGAATCTGTGCTACCGCCCTGCCCTTTAACCTCCTAAAAAGGTATACTATCTTGTCTAGCTCGGTTAGGTATGCTCCTAAGTCGACTAGAAGCTTAGAGCGTATCTAGGCAGCCTAGGAGGGGTACTTAGCCGGAGCCTTACTATCGTAAGTAGTAACGTCGGGGAGTTTGCTCTTAGGGGTCGGGGTGTAGGCTATCGTGTTCGTCGTCGTAGGGGTCGGATTGCAATCGGACGCCCTAAGCTGTCGTAGCTCCTGTTGCTATTAGGAAATTATCGCAGCCTAGTGGCTTACTTGCTGTTCGAGCTGCCTCTTGTGTTCTAGCAGCTCCTCGTATACGCAGTGCATCTGTCCCTATATAGCTGTAGGTTCTATAGAGATGTCGCTGTCTATCTTTGTTATATTACTACAGTTACCGACAGTAAGATTAGTTCCTAATATAAGGGCTTAAGAATCTTAGTTTAGAAACTTAAGGTTAGGTATCTATATAAAGGAACTAATAGGCAGTTCCTTCGCTGTCTGCTGCTGTACAATTTGTACCTACAAAGCTAAGCTAGCAATTTCCCTCTATATAGGGATGCAAGGTTAATACTCTGTATAGAGGATCGGGAGTTTCCCTCTATATAGTAGTATAGAGTTTTCCCTCTGTTTAGAGGGGCGGCAATTCCTCTCTATATAGGGCTATAGGATTCTCCCTCTGTACAGGAGTAGGGTCCTATCGGTAACTCTATACAGAGAGTAGGGTCGTGCTAGCGCTGCTAAGTCGCAGTCCTTAGAGCGACGGCTGGCTTAGGTCTAGGACCTGGGCTAGACAGCGCCCCCTAACACTTAGCACTAGGCTTAGCACTAGGCTTAGCACCAGGCTTAGCATAAGTACAAGGCTATTGCAGACAACATACAGCTGCTGCAGACAACACAGCTGTAGACAACAGGCAGCTGCAGACAACAGAGGGCATAGCTGCAGGCAATACAGAGCTGCTGCAGCTAGGAACAGCACAGCTATAGGCAGAGCAAGAGCTGCAGACAACAGGCAGCTGCAGACAACATATAGCAGCTGTAGGCAACACAGGGCAGCTGCAGACAACAGAGGTACGGCAGCTACAGAGGCACAGCTGCTGCAGACAACACAGGTGGTAGAGCTACTAGGCAGGCCACTAGGCAGAGCTACCAGGCAGAGCTACTAGGCCTAGGCAGAGCCAGAGCACTAGGCAGAGCACTAGGCAGAGCACTAGGCAGAGCACTAGGCAGACAATACAGGCAGTGTATGTTCAGAAAGACACTGCATGTTCAGAAAGAGGCAGCTGCAGACAACAGAGGCACAGCTGCTGCAGGTAAGCACAGGTGCAGATAATACAGACTGCTGTATACAGGGCTGCTGCTGCAGGCAGACACAGCTGCTGCAGGCAACAGGCAGCTGCAGACAACACAGCTGCAGACAATAAAGACACTGCATGTTTAGAAAGGCACTACAAGTTCAGAAGCGACAGACCTCTGCGACCCTAACGACCTCTGCAGCCGCGACCCCGACGACCTCTGTAGCTGCGATCTCTGCGACCTCTGCAACAATCTAAGAATTCTGCAGCCTTGGCAAGGCACTAAACAAGGCACCAATCGAGGCCGAAAGCGACAGGAAAAAGGCACGAGATTGAAGCTTAAAAAGGCACGAGATTAAGTGTAAGGGCTTAAGAATCTTGGTTTAGAAACTTAAGGCTAGGTATCTACATAAAGGAACTAATAGGCAGTTCCTTCGTCGTCTACTGCTGTACAATCTGTACCTCGAAGCTAAGCTAGCAATTTCCCTCTATGTAGGGATGTAAGGTTTACCCTCTATACAGAGGATTAGGAGTTCTCTCTCTATATAGTAATGCAGAGTTTTCCCTCCGTTTAGAGGGGCAGCAATTCCCCTCTGTATAGGGCTATAGGGTTCTCCCTCTATACAGGAGTAGGGTCCTGTTAGTAATTCCGTACAGAGGGTAGGGTCGTGCTGGCGCCGCTAAGTCGCAGTCCTTAGGGCGACGGCTGGCTTAGGTCGGGTCTAGGACCTAGGCTAGGCGGCGCCCCCTAACATTAAGGCACTAAAGTAACAGCAAAAGGCACGGAAATTAAAGCTTAAAAGCGACCTGGATTGGTGCAACCTAATTGGCCGACAGCAAAGCTGAATTTGCGACCTCTGCGACCTGGTTTGATTTAACCTCTGCGACCTAGTTTAATGCAACCTCTGCAACCTGGTTTAGCACGATGCGATTAATAGGCTGATTGCGATTAATAGACTAATTGCGATTGATAAGCTAATTGCGATTGTAGGCAATCGCTAGTTAGGGAGGGCGGTAGTAATACGGATATAGAGGGCTGGAAGGTGCTAGAAGCTAGGCTTGGCAGGGCTCGGCTTGGCGCATACTTAAATACCTCTACCTCCGCTTGTACGTAGATTCTTCCCTCTCTAGCCTTGCATATAGTTTTCAAAGTAGCCGTATTGATTTACATCTACGTACTTAGATCACTCTGTGTCTTGTCCGTTGTATACCGAAATTCGCGTTAGCGACGCTAGTTCTACAGGATAACCGTATCCTTTTATTAGTTTCTGAACTAGTCGATAGTAGATCGCGGCTCCGATAAGGGCTCCTGTGTCGATAAAAGCCCTTAGCTAAAGTGGTCTGCTTAAGCTATCGAGGGGATAGACAGTAATTAGAAGGATAATAGCTGTTTCCGTGTTTACCTCTACCGCTACTAAGAGCAGATTGCTGTAGCTGTTAATACTTCCTTCTTCCGGCGATGTAGTTCGTGTTAGTGCCCTATTGTCTATACTGGATAGGGGGCCTATCCGTCCAGCTGGTCTTTTCCTAGGATTCGCAGTAGCACTCTACTATATATACTGTCGGTGTCTTTTAGAGCTGGCTCGATAGCTTGGATAGTCTTTCTTAGAGGCTGCGGTTGCTTCGTAGCACGATACTCCTGCTTCTGTTTATCTATCGCTTGGCATCTTGTAGCTATGTAGCCAGGCTTTCCGTATACGTAGCAAGTGGGGACGAAGGACGAATGCGGCGGATAAGATAGCTGCTAAGGTGCTCTCCGGAAAGGTGCAGGGGGTCGCGTTGCCTGCGTTATCGACGGCTTCTAGTCCGATTCGCGCGATTTCGCATAAGCGCTTAGGTTTCTAGCGGTAACTCTCGCTCGGTGTACGAAGCTTTTAAGGTCTTCGTCTTCTACCGACGCTATAGCTGCAGCTAATTTAGGGTTTAGCTTCTGTCTTAGTAGGTAGAGCTGCTTATCTTCTGACACTCTGGCTCTAATAGCACATTTCCGGAATAGTCTGTAGAACTCCTTAAACGTCTGCCGGTTCTAGTTAATCTTATCTAGTTGCTTATAGGCTGTCTTCTTCTGGAAGGGGTCTCCGAAGCGTTAATCCAGCGCTTTAATCGCTTCTTCGGCAGTTACCTCTTCTAGGTCTGCTACTAGCGAAAAAGCTTTACCTTCTAATCGCGATTCCAGGTAGGCCAATCTATCTCCTGCACTGTTTCCGGCGTAATCGCAGTCTATCTTATTCTTTATCTTTTTCTTAAACACTTCCTAGTCTTGAGGGTCTCTGCCTCTAAGCGCTGGTAGGTTAGGTAGTAACGTTATCGAGGTGCTACCTTAACTGTAGGCCGCCGGTAAGGCAGTCTCTGCTTGTTCTTCTTAATGCGGTAGCAGCGCTAACGACATCGCTGCTTCTATCTTAGCTAACTAAGTCTTTATTGCCTTCAGTTGTACTAGTCGGTTTGCCGCTTAGTTTTCCAGTATATCTATAATAGTCTCTGCCGATTCCTTCTCGGCTCTTACTGCTTCGTTTTCCTCTCTTAACTGCCTCTTCTCTTCCAGGGTTCTGTAAAACAGCGTCTTAATAAGGTCTATGCCGTCGTAGACTTTCCCTACTCCGTTCTCGTTTACGTAATCTTTAAGTTCCTCGAGTGTGCAGTCGTAGATCTTCTTATATTCGGTTATTTGTTCCTTTATCTCTGCAGTCTCTTCCGCTAAAAAACCTCTAATAATAAACTTATTATTAATAACGCTAGAGCGCCTACTCGCTCTGTTAGTCTTTTCTCTTCTGCTTCTGCTTCGGCCTGTTACGCCGCTCTCTACTGTTAAGAAGCTCTCTATAGCTGTCTTACAGTACTAGTATTTGGTTTGGTGTTTTGGTGCGCGTGCGTTCTTCGGATGTCCGGATAGTTTAACGGTCCCTTTCGCGCAGCGCGGAGTTAGTGTAGTGAGTGAGTTCGAGATATAATAATCCGGGCACGCAGATATAATGTAATACAGCCTTTTTAATAACTATATCTCGAACTAAGGAGGGAAAGGAATCTATATAGTAGTAGGTAAGAGCTTTAGGGGTAGTGTGCCAAGGCCCAGCTCGGTCCGGAAGGGCCGAGCCGAAATTCCGAGGGTCCACTCTATTACTTAGTCCTACCCCTTTCTGCTGCCGCAACACTACCCCCCTCCCTCCTTAGCGGTCGCCCTCGACCGCTTACTTATCTAGTCCTCTTTTTTTTTATTGAGATTTATATCGTTACTATCTAACGTCTTCACTTGGCGTCTATCTGATCTGTTCTATCTGATCGGAGCCATCTGATCGGAGCTAGCGGTTACTAGAGTTGCGGCGTAACTGGTCCGTGCTCTGCTGTAGAGGTCTATATAGATCTATCTGTAGCTCGCTATCTTCTTCTTTTTCTTTCTCTACTAAAGCCCTTACCTATTGCAGGGCCGGCGGCGCCGACGCCGGTTTACAGTGTCGGCGAGCTTCCTGCCGATGCGAAGATAGGTAGTAGCCGAGTCGAAGACTCTAGCGAAGCGACCGTTACGATCGTTTTTATTAGCTTCTGTACCTATAAAGCGGACTTGGCCTTCTTTTCATCCGTCGAGCCACTTAGGCCTCGGCTTCTTCGGGTTCCGGACGTAAAATTTTCTTAGCACTGCCGCCGAATTCCGGAGGTTCGTAGCTGGATACTATTTATAGTCTTCTGGCTATCCTTTCTATAAGATCCTCGCTCCGATAGATCCTCTTTGATCCGGGCACGCAGATATGATTCAATACGGCCTTTTTGATAACTATATCTCGAACTAAGGAGGGAAAGGAATCTATGTAGTGGTGGACGAGACCTTTAGGGGGGGGTAGCGTGCCAAGGCCCGGCTTGGTCTAGAAGGGCCGAGCCGAAATTCCGAGGGTCTATCCTATTACTTAGTCCCACCCCTTTCTGCCGCCGCAACACCACCCCCTCCTACTTATCTGTTCCTCTTCTTTTTTTTTTTTACGTCGTTACTATCTGACGTCTTTACTTGGCGTCTATCTGATCCGTTCCATCTAATCCGAGCCAGCGGTCACCCGAGCTGCGGCGTAACCGGTCCGTACGTCGCTGTATAGATCTATATAGATCTATCTGCAGTTCCCTATCTTCTTCTTCTTCTTTCTCTACTAAGGCCTTTGGCGCTACCGCGAGACCGCCTTGTTAGCGGCTGCTTCGTTCTTCGTTACTATCCTTTCCGCTAAGCCGGCAGATAATAGTAACGGAGCGCAAAGACCGTTACTAAGCGTGCCGACGCAGTAGCGCCGTTCTCGGCCTTACCGCCTCTATCCGCTGGTCCTGGCTAGCGGTAGTGGTAGTGAGGCCCAAGACAACGGCCGGCGGACTCCACGATCGTCTCTATCGGCTTCCGCACTAATAGAGCGGACGTAGTCCTCTTTAACTATCGAGCTACTTAGGCCTCGGCTTCTTCAGGTTTCGGACGTAAAATTCTCTTAGCACCTCCGCTGAATTCCGGAGGTTCTCGGCCGGATACTATTTATAGTCTTCCGGCTATCCTTTCTATAAGATCCTCGCTTCGATGGATCCTCTTCTTCTTCTTATATCTATAACATCTTCTACCTCCTATTCTTCTTCTTTACTATCTATCTCTACTAGTGGGGGTTTAGTGAACCCCTAGTCCGGAAGGCCATCTTCAGGGTCTAGGCTCAGCAGATCCGAGTGAAAGATATCGTAGATCCAGAACGATTTCGGCATCTAGAGCCGGTAGGTTACTGGTGACCTCTTTTCTATTATCTTAAACGGACCTACGTAGCGAGGGTTAAGCTTCGCGTTGCCTTTTAACCTTAGGTTCCGCGTGTTGAGCTATACCTTCTGGCCTTCCTCGAATTCCGTTAGTAACCTCTTTTTATTAGCTTAAGTTACTATCTTCTTCTAAGCTGATTCTATCGCCTTTTTCGCTACCTTAATCGCTTCTTCTTCTATCTGAGATTGGAGCGCTTCTGCCGCCGCCGCGGCTATTCTCTTCGCCGAGGTGACGGTAGATAGTTCTAAAGAGCTGGGTTCGTTCAGTAGTTGAAAGCTTATCCTTAGAAGATAGCCGTAGGTTATCTTAAACGGTGCTAGTAAGGTGGCTTCTGATCGTGCAGAATTGGCGCAGAATTCGGCCATCGGCAACACCTTAACCTATCCTTCTTAATAATGGCCGCAGAAGATTCTTAGGTATTTTTCTATCTTACGATTGGCTACTTTAGACTAGCCGTCGGTCTGAGGGTAAGCGGCTGTGCTGAGCTTTCTACAAATTCTAAGGGCTTGGTTAATGGCTTTCTATACGTCGGCAGTGAATTAAGGACCCCTATCCGTAGTGATAGTGTCCGGCAGCCTATAGTGCTTCTATACGTGCTAGATCAACATTCTCGCCGTTTCTTCTGCAGTAGGTCCTTTATCCTTAGCTCGGCAGGGGATGAAATAGCGCTCTTTGCTTAGTCGATCCACTACATTAAGCGTAGCGTTATACCTATCTAAATCCGGCAGGCCGGTTACGAAATCTATCGTAGTGTGCCGCTATAGTTTCTCGGAGATCGGAAGTAGCTTTAACAGGCCGGCCGGAAGGCCGTAACGTGGCTTCGCTGCTCGGCACACGTAACAGTTAGTAATAAACCGGTGGATCCTCTCGAAAATTCGCAGGAACCAGTAGGTCGTCCTTAATGCTTCTATCGTCTTCTTTGATCCTGCGTGGCCTACGTCCGTAGAACTATAAACCAGCTGGATAACCTCTGTAATCAGTTCTTCTAGAACGATTAACTTCCCTAAGCCGGTTTTGCCGAGCTTCTGCTGCTGGTTAAGCCTTTCTACTTCCTCGTGCAGCGTCTCTTCTTCGGTTAGAGGTTCTATCGCGCTGATCCCTGCTTCTCTTAACACTTCTGCGTCTACTATCCGTTCGGTCAACACCTTCTGGAACATGTTCGGATCTTCTTTCGCTCGGCTGGTCTTTCCTTCCCTTCTTATTAGCGCATTAGCCTTTCCATTTTGAGCTCTAGGTCGATAAGTAATCTTAAAGTCGAACCTAGATAAGTAGGCTGCCTACCGGGCTTGGCGGCGTAATAGCTTCTGCGTCTTTATAAAGTAGGTCAGTGACTGGTGGTCTGTAAGGACCTGGATCGTGCTCTGTCTAGCTATAAGCTCCGGTTTCCACTCCTCAAAGGCCTGAATAATGGCCAGCAGTTCTTTATTATAGATAGCGTAGTTCCGTTTAGCATTATTTATAGACTTGCTAAAGAAAGCCACTAGATAGAGAGTCTCGTCGTCGTTAGCGTATTAAGAAAGGACCCCTGCTGTCACTGTGTCGGAAGCGTCTGTCTCTATATAGATTGTCTTTTCCAGTCGGAAGTGCGCTAGCACTAGCGCTAAGGCCACCGCCTCCTTTAGTCGGTTGAAAGCTTCCGTACACTTCTTATTCTATAGACTAGCGGCCTCCTTTTTCAACGCCTTATTTAGTGGTCTCGCTATCTTACTAAAGTCTTTAATAAACCGTCGATAGTAGCTGCAGAATCCGAGAAACGCTCTGATTTGCGTAGTGTTTCCGGATGTCGGTTGCTTCCATTCCGCGACGGCAGCCACTTTCGATAGATCTATCTGAATTCCTTCTCTTCCGACGATAAGGCCGAGGTATTTGACTTCGGTCTGGTAGAACTCGCTCTTCTTTGTGTCCGCGTTCAATCCGACCTCGCAGAGTCTTTTCAATACCCTCTTAATGTAGTCTGTGTGTTGCTCTCTCGTTCCCTCTGTATAGATAAGAATGTTGTCTAAGTAGATAGACACGAACCGTTCTAGCATGTCTATAAAGGTGTAGTTTATAAAGCGTTGCTACACTGCCGGTGCGTTGGTAAGTCCGAAAGGCATTACCAGCTACTTGAAATTGCCTATACGCGTAGCGAATGTCGTAAGATCTTCAGTTTGTCCTTCTTCGTTCCTTAACCAGTAGAACGCTTGGCGGATATCTAGCTTGCTGAACCACTTAGCCTTAGCTACTCGTTGTATAGTCTTATCGATTAGAGGCAGCGGATACACATCTCTCTTAGTGACCTTATTAAGGCTACGGTAATCTACATACAGTCGGAGACCGCCTCCGGGTTTCCTTACGAAAAGAATTGGTAACGCATATTCCGCAGAGCTTGGCGTAATGAACTTCTTCGCCAAGTTTTCTCGAACAAACACTTCTACCTAGTCTAGCTCGGCCAGCGATAAGCGTCTTAGGGGTTCCGTTCTCGGCAGCACGGCTCCTTCTTTTAACCGGATCTTGTTGTTATATTCCGGTCGGTAGAGCGGCAGTAGGTTGGAGTCTGCTTTCGAGAACACATCGGTGTAGCTATAGAGTTCTTTTAGTAACACCGCTATCGGGTCTACTTCTTCTTCTGCTATTATCTTCCAGTAGTCTTCGATGTCTTTTATTAAGATAGCGTAAATCTCGTTGTCTAGCGACCTCGCGAGGGTCGTTAGAGCTTCTGAACTCATTATTCCGATCGTGTCTTAAGGGTCTGGCCGATCCTTCGGAGCTACTTCGACAGTCGTAACGTTCGGTTTGGCGTTAGCTCCTTTAACCGATTCGGCGGCGATTTCGGTCTGCTGATTTTTGAATCTAAGGGTGCCTTTACCTACGTCAATAACGGCTTTCTAGTTCTTTATCCATTTCTGTCCTATAATAATGTTAAATCTTCCGATATCTATAATTTGGAACGTCGCTTCTGTAGTGCAACCTGCCAAGGTGGTCTTTAGTAGCATATAGTGCGTAACACTCTCAGTGTCTTGTCCGTTATATGCCGAAATCCGTGTTAGGGATGCTATCTCCACCGGATAGCTATATCCCTTTATCGTCTTTTGGACCAATCGATAATAGATCGCTGCTCTGATAAGGGCCCCTATGTCGATAAAAGCTCTTAGCTAAAGTGGTTTGCTCGATCCATTAAGAGGGTGGACAGTGATTGGAAGGATAATAGCTGTTTCCGTGTTTACTTCCACCGCCGCTAAGAGCGGATCGTTGCAGCTGTTAATGCTTCCTTTCGTTGACGTAGTTCGTGGTACGGGGTGGGTTGGCCCGTGTTATTACTATACCTTGCCAAGGCTTATATATCTGGTATATATTAGTCAAGTCACTTCCGAGTTACTTGACCAGTCCCTTTTGGCTTAAGTGTACTACGTTACATCACTTAACTCAGAAGTGACTGCTAAAAGTGTACGATGAAAGGCCTGGGTTTAATTCCTAGGGGGCGCATCTTTTAACAGGAGAGTGGAAGCAGCGTTAACGTATGTCCGTTTGTCCACTACTCCGTACAGAATAAGGCAGACCTGGTAAAGGTCCAGCTAGCTGTGTACAGACCTGCTAGGGGGGGGTTGATTGCGTATGCTGCATAGGGGGGCTGTGCAATGGTATACGTAGCCTGTAAGTAAGCGCAGCTTACGAGGTCGTAAGCCTGTAGTGCAGGGGGTAGTAATACGGGGTAGGTTGGCCCGTGTTATTATTATGCCTTGCCAAGGTTTATATATCTGGTACACATTGGTCAAGTTACTTCCGAGTTACTTGACTAGTCCCTTTTGGCTTAAGTGTACTGCGTCACATCAGTTCGTGTTAGTGCCCTGTTGTCTATGCTGGATAGGGGGCCTATCCGTCTAGCTAGTCTTTTCCTAGGATTCTTAGTAGCACTCTACCGTCCACACTGTTAGTGTCGTTCGGAGCCGGCTCGATGGCTTGTATAGTCTTTCTCTGCTGCTGCGGCTGCAGCTGCTTTATAACACGATACTCCTGCTTCTGTTGGGCCGTAGCTTGGCATCTCGTAGCTATATAGCTAGGCTTTCTATACGCGTAACAGGTAGGGACGAACGACGAACGCAGTGACTCGTAAGATGGCTGCAGAGGCGCTCTCCGGAAAGGCGCAGGGGGTCTCGTCGCCTGCGTTAACAACGGCTTCTAGTTGATCTTGTCCAGCTGCTTACAGGCCGTCTTCTTTCGGAATGGGTCTCCGAAGCGTTGATCTAGTGCTTTGATCGCTTCCTCGGCGGTCGCCTCTTCCAGGTCCGCCACTAGCGAAAAAGCTTCTCCTTCTAATCGCGACTCTAGGTAGGCCAATCTATCTCCGGTACTGTTTCCGGCGTAGTCGCAGTCTATCTTGTTCTTTATCTTCTTCTTAAACACTTCCCAGTCTTCGGGGTCTCTGCCTCTAAACGCCGGTAGGTCCGGCAGTAATGTCATTAGTGTGCCGCCTTAACTGTAGGCCGCCGGTAAGGCGGTCTCTGCTGGTTCTTCTCGATACGGTAGCAGCGCCGACGACATTGCTGCTTCTATCTTAGCTAGCTGAGTCTTTATCTCCTTTAGTTATGCCAGTCGGTTTGCCGCTTGGTTTTCCAGCACATCTATAATCGTCTCGGCCGATTCCTTCTCGGCTCTTACCGTTTCAATTTCCTCTCTTAATCTCCTGTTCTCTTCTATGTTTCTATAAAACTTCTTCTTGATAAAGGTAATAATGTCGAACACCTTCTTAGCTCTATTCTCTGCCAGATGCTCTTCTATTTCTTCCGGCGTGCGTACGTACAGCTCGGCATAGCTCTCTATGCCCCTCTTCGCTTTATCTATCTCTTCTTCTATAAGGCCCTTAGTGGCTATTTCGTCGTCGAGGATGCTAATACGCCTATCCCTCGGTCTATTAGTCTTTCTCTTTCCGCTGCGGCCTGTAACGCCGCCCTCTACTGTTAAGAAGCTCTCTATAGCTTTCTTACAGTGCTGGGGTTGTTGGTTTGTGTAGTGCGCGTGCGTTATTTGGGGGTCCGGATGATTTAACAGTCCCTTTCGCGTAGCGCAGTAATAGTGTAGGGAGTGAATTCGAGATATAATAATCCGGGCACGTAGATATAATTCAATACGGCCTTTTTAATAACTATATCTCGAACTAAGGAGGGAAAGGAATCTATATAGTAGTAGACAAGACCTTTAGGGGGGGGTGGCGTGCCAAGGCCCGGCTCAGTCCAGAAGGGCCGAGCCGAAATTCCGAGGGTCCACCCTATTACTTAGTCCCACCCCTTTCTGCCGCTGCAACACTCTTCGTTTTCTTATATCTATAACATCTTATACCTCCTATTCTTCTTCTTTACTATCTATCTCTACTAGTGAGGGTTTAGTAAATCCCTGTTCCGGAAGGCCATCCTTAGGGTCTAGGCTTAGCAGATCTAAATAAAAGACATCGTAGATCCGGAACGATTTCGGCAGCTGGAGCCTGTAGGTTACTAGCGACCTCTTTTCTATTATTTTGAACGGACCTAAATGACGAGGGTTAAGCTTCGTGTTGCTTTTTAGCCTTAGGTTCTGCGTGTTAAGCTATACTTTTTGGCCTTCCTCAAATTCTATCAGTAACCTCTTTTTATTAGCTCGAGTTACTATCTTCTTCTAAGCTGATTCTATCGCTTCTTTCGCTACCTTAATCGCTTCTTCTATCTAAGATCGGAGCGCTTCTGCCGCCGCTGCGGCGATTCTTTTCGACGAGGTAGTGGTAGAAGGTTCTAAAGAGCTAGGTTCGTTCAGCAGTTAAAAGCTTATCCTCGGAAGATAACCGTGTGTTATCTCAAACGGCGCTAGTAAGGTGGCTTCCGACTGTGCTGAATTTGCGCAGAATTCGGCCATTGGTAACATCTTAATCTACTCTGCTTAATAATAGCTACAGAAGATTCTTAGATACTTTTCTATCTTACGGCTAGCCACTTTAGACTGGCCGTCGGTCTGGGGGTAAGCGGCCGTGCTGAGCTTTCTACGAATTCCAAGGGCTGAGTTGATGGCTTTCTATACATCGGCAGTGAATTAAGGACCCCTATCTGTAGTAATAGTATCCGGCAGTCCGTAGTGCTTCTACACGTGCTGGATCAATATTCTCGCCGTTTCTTCTGCAGTAGTTCCTTTATCCTTAGCTTAGCAGGGGATGAAATGGCGCTCTTTGCTTAGCCGATCTACTACATTAAGCGTAGCGTTATATCTATCTGAATCCGGCAGGCCGGTTACGAAGTCTATTGTAATGTGCTGCTATAGTTTCTCGGGGATCGGAAGTGGCTTCAACAGGCCGGCCGGAAGGCCGTAACGCGGCTCGCTGCTCGGCATACGTAACAGTTAGTAATAAACCGATGTATCCGCTCGAAGATTCGCGGAAACCAGTAGGTCGTCCTTATTGCTTCTATCGTCTTCTTCGATCCTGCGTAACCAACATCTGTAGAGCTATAGACTAGCTAGATAACCTCTGTAATTAGTTCTTCCGGAACGATCAGTTTCCCTAAGCCCGTTTTGCTAAGCTTCTGCTGCTAATTAAGCCGTTCCACTTTCTCGTGCAGCGTCCCTTCTTTAATCGGCGGCTCCATTGTATATATCCCTACCTCTTTCAACACCTCGGCATCTACTATTCGTTCTGTCAGCACTTTCTGAAACATGTTCGGGTCTTCTTTCGCGCGGCTGGTCTTCCCTTCTCTTCTCCTTAGCGCGTCTGCCTTTCTATTTTGAGCCCTCGTCTATAGGTAGTCTTAAAATCGAATCCGGATAAGTAGGCGGCCTACTGGGCTTGGCGGCGTAATAGCTTCTGCGTCTCTATAAAGTAGGTCAGCGACTGGTGGTCTGTGAGGACCTGGATTGTGCTCTGTCTAGCTATAAGCTCCGGTTTCCACTCTTCGAACGCCTATATAATAGCTAACAGTTCTTTATTATAGATAGCGTAGTTCCGCTTAGCATCGTTTATAGACTTGCTAAAGAAAGCCACCGGATGGAGAGTCTCGTCGTCGTTAGCATATTGAGAAAGGACCCCTGCTGTTACTGTGTCGGAAGTGTCCGTTTCTACGTAGATTGTCTTCTCTGGTCGGAAGTGTGCCAGAGCCGGCGCCGATGCCACTGCCTCTTTTAGCCGATTAAAGGCTTCCGTGCACCTCTTATTCTATAGGCCAGCGGCCTCCTTCTTTAATGCCTCGTTTAGGGGTCTCGCTATCTTGCTAAAGTCCTTAATAAACCGTCGATAGTAGCTGCAGAAGCCTAGAAACGCTCTGATTTGCGTAGTGTTTCCGGATGTCGGTCGCTTCTATTCTGCGACTGCTGCGATCTTTTAAGGGTCTATCCGAATTCCTTCTCTTCCGACAATGAGACTGAGGTATTTGACTTCGGTCTGGTAGAACTCGCTCTTCTTCGTGTCTGCGTTTAATCCGACCTCGCAGAGTCTCTTTAACACTCTCTTAATGTGGTCCGTATGCTGCTCTCTTGTTCCCTTAGTGTAGATAAGAATGTCGTCTAAGTAGATTGAAACGAACCGTTCTAGCATGTCTATAAAGGTGTGGTTTATAAAGCGTTGCTACACAGCCGGCGCGTTGGTAAGTCCGAAAGGCATTACCAACTACTTGAAACTACCTATATACGTAGCGAATGTCGTAAGGTCTTCCGTTTATCCTTCCTCGTTCCTTTACTAATAGAACGCTAAGCGAATATCCAGCTTGCTAAACTACTTAGCCTTAGCTACTCGTTGGATAGTCTTGTCTATTGGCGGCAGCGGATACACATCTCTCTTAGTAACCTTATTAAGGCTACGGTAATCTACGCACAGTTAGAGACTACCTCCGGGTTTCTGTACGAAAAGAATTGGTAACGTATATTCCGCAGAGCTTGGTATAATAAACTTCCTCGCTAGGTTTTCTTAGACAAACACTTCTACCTAGTCTAGCTCGGCCGGCAATAAGCGTCTTAGGGGCTCGGTTCTCGGCAGTGCGGCTCCTTCTTTTAACTGGATCTTGTTGTTATATTCCGGTCGGTAGAGCGGCAGTAGGTTGGAGTCTGCTTTTGAGAACACATTAGTGTAGCTATAGAGTTCTTTTAGTAATACCTCTATTAGGTCTACTTCTTCTTCTGCCATTATCTTCTAGTACTCTTCGATGTCTTTTATTAAGATAGTATAAATCTCGTTGTCCGGCGACCTCGCGAGGGTCGTTAAAGCTTCTAAACTTATTATTCCGATCGTGTCTTAAGGGTCGGACCGATCCTTCGGAACCTCTTCGATAGTCGTAACGTTCGGTTAAGCGTTGGCGACTGTGACCGATTCGGCGGCAATTTCAGTCTGCTGGTTTTTGAATCCAAGGGTGCCTTTACCTACGTTAATAACGGCTTTCTGGTTCTTTATCTATTTCTGTCCTATAATAATGTTAAACCTTCCGATATCTATAATTCGGAACGTCGCTTCTGTAGTGCGACCTGCTAAGGTGGTCTTTAATAGCACATAGTGCGTAACACTCTCAGTGTCTTGTCTGTTGTATGCTGAAATCCGTATCGGCGATGCCAGCTCTACTGGGTAGCTATATCCTTTTATTAGCTTTTAAACCAATCGATAGTGGATCGCCGCGCCGATAAGGGCTCCCGTGTCGATAAAAGCTCTTAGCTAAAGTGGTTTGCTCGATCTATCGAGGGGGTGGACGGTGATTAGAAGGATAATAGCCGTTTCCGTGTTTACTTCCACCGCTGCTAAGAGCGGATCGTTGCAGCTGTTAATACTCTCGTCTTCCAGTGACGTAGTTCGTGTTAGTGCCCTATTGTCTATGCTGGATAGGGGGCCTATCTATCTAGCTGGTCTTTTCCTAGGATTCTTAGTAGCACTCTACTGTCTACACTGTCTGTATTGTTCGGAGCCTGCTCGATAGCCTGTATAGTCTTTCTTAGCGGCTGCGGCTGCTTCGTAACACGATACTCCTGCTTCTGTTGGGCCGTTGCTTGGCATCTCGTAGCGATATAGCCAGGCTTTCTATATACGTAACAGGTGGGGACGAACGACGAACGCGGTAACTGATAAGATAGCTGCGGAGGTGCTCTCCGGAAAGGTGCAGGGGGTCTCGTCGCCTGCGTTAACAACAGCTTCTAGTTCGATTCGCGTAATTTCGCGTAAGCGCTTAGGTTTCTCGCAGTAACTCTCGCTTAGTGCACGAAGCTCTTAAGGTCTTCGTCTTCTACCGACGCTATAGCTGCTGCCAGTTCAGGGTTCAGCTTCTGCCTTAGTAGGTGGAGCTGCTTATCTTCCGCTACTCGGGCCCTAATCGCATATTTTCTAAACAGTCCGTAGAACTCTTCGAACGTCTGCCGGTTCTAGTTAATCTTATCCAGCTGTTCGCGGGCCGTCTTCCTTCAGAAGGGGTCTCCGAAGCGTTGATCCAGCGCTTTAATCGCCTCTTTAGCGGTTACCTCTTCTAGGTCTGCTACTAGCGAGAAAGCTTCGCCTTCTAATCGCGACTCTAGGTAGGCCAATCTATCTCCGGCACTGTTTTCGGCGTAGTCGCGGTCTATCTTGTTCTTTATCTTCTTCTTAAACACTTCCTAGTCCTCGGGGTCTCTGCCTCTAAACGCCGGTAGGTCCGGTAGTAATGTTATTAAGGTGCTACCTTGACTGTAGGCCGCCGGCGAGACGGTCTCTACTGGTTCTTCTTAGCGCGGTGGCGGCGACATCGCTGCTTCTATCTTAGCTAACTGAGCCTTTATCGCTTTCAGTTCTGCCAGTCGGTTTGCGGCTTAGTTTTCCAGCACATCTATAATAGTCTCGGCCGATTCCTTCTTAGCTCTTACCGCTTCGATTTCCTCTCTTAATCTCCTGTTTTCTTCCGTATTTCTATAGAACTTCTTCTCGATAAAGGTAATAATGTCGAACACCTTCTCTACTCCGTTCTCTGCCAGATGCTCTTCTATTTTCTCCAGCGTACGTGCATACAGCTCGGCATAGCTCTCTATGCCCCTCTTCGCTTTATCTATCTCTTCTTCTGTAAGGCCCTTAGTGGCTATTCTGTTGTTAAGGATGCTAATACGCCTATCCCTTAGTCTATTAGTCTTTCTCTTTCCGCTGCGGCCTGTAACGCCGCCATCTACCGTTAAGAAGCTCTCTATAGCTATCTTACGGTGCTAGTGTTTGGTTTGGTTTGTGTAGTGCGCGTAGGTTATTCGGGTGTCCGGATAGTTTAACAGTCCCTTTCGCGCAGCGCAGGGATAGTGTAGTGAGTGAGTTCGAGATATAATAATCTGGGCACGCAGATAAGATTCAATACGGCCTTTTTGATAACTATATCTCGAACTAAGGAGGCAAAGGAATCTATGTAGTGGTAGACGAAAGCTTTGGGGGGGGGGGGGGGGGGGGGGGGGGGGGGGGGGTGTGCCAAGGCCCGGCTCGGTCCGGAAGGGCCGAGCCGAAATTCCGAGGGTCCACCCTATTACTTAGTCCCACCCCTTTCCGCCGCTGTAATAGGCGTCTACTATCTGTTTGGTTAACATCTTCTAGAACATATTCGGATCTTCTTTCGCGCAGCTAGTTTTCCCTTCTCTTCTTATTAGCGTATTAGCTTTTCCATTTTAAGCTCTAGGTCAATAGGTAATCTTAAAGTTAAATCTGGATAAGTAGGCAGCCTACTAGGCTTGGCAGTGCAATAGCTTCTGCATCTTTATAAAATAGGTTAGTAACTAGTAGTCTGTAAGGACCTGGACCGTACTCTTTCTAGCTATAAGCTCCGGCTTCCACTCCTCGAAAGCCTGGATAATAGCCAGCAGCTCCTTATCGTAGAACGTGTTGCAGCAGCAGAAAGGGGTGGGACTAAGCGATAGGGTAGACCCTTGGAATTTCGGCTCGGCTCTTCTGGACCGAGCCGGGCCTTGGCACGCCACCCCTAAAGCCCTTACCCACCGCCGCATAGATTCCTTTCCTTCTTTAGTTCGAGATATAGTTATTGAAAAGGCCGTATCGAATTATATCTGCGTGCCAAGATTATTATATCTCGAACTCACTTACCACACCAACTCTGCGCTGCGCGAAAGGGCCTGTTAAACTATCCGGCTACCCGAATAACGCACGCGCACACTACAAACCAAACCAAAACACTAGTACTGTAAGACGGCTATAGAGAGCCTCTTAACAGTAGAGGGCGGCGTTACAGGCTGTAGCGGAAAGAGAAAGACTAACAGACTAAGGGATAGGCGCACTAGCATCCTCGACGATAGAACGGCCACTAAGGTCCTTACAGAAGAAGAGATAGACGAAGTAAAGAAGGGCATAGAGGGCTATGCCGAACTGTACGTCCGTACGCCGGATAAAATAGAAGAGTATCTACCAGAACACGGAGCTAAGAAGGTGTTCGACATTATTACCTTTGTCGGAAAGAAGTTTTATAGGAACATAGAAGAGAACAGGCGACTAAGAGAAGAAATAGAAGCGGTAATAGCTAAGAAGGAGTTAGCAGAAACTATTATCGATGTGCTAGTAAACTAAGCGGCGAATCGACTAGCACAGCTAAAGGCGATAAAGACTTATTAAGCTAAGATAGAAGCAGCGATGTCGTCGGCGCTGCCACTATATCGAGAAGAACAAGCAGAGACTGCTTTACCGGCGGCCTACAGTTAAGGTAGCACCTTAATAACGTTACTACTTGACCTACTAGCGTTTAGGGACGGAGACCCTAAAGACTAGGAGGCATTTAAGAAAAAGATAAAGAACAAGATGGACCGCGATTAAGCCGGAAGCAGTAAAGGAGATAGATTGGCCTACCTGGAATCGCGATTAGAAGGTAAAGCTTTTTCGCTAGTAGCGGACCTAGAAGAGGTAACTACTAAAGAAGCGATTAAAGCGCTGGATTAACGCTTCGGAGACCCCTTCTGAAAGAAGACAGCCTGTAAACAGCTAGACAAGATCAATTAGAACCGGCTAACGTTTAAGGAATTCTACGGACTGTTCCAAAAATATGCTATTAGAGCCAGAGTGTTAGAAGATAAGCAGCTCTACTTACTAAGGCAGAAGTTGAACCCTAAACTGGCTGCAGCTATAGCTTCGGTAGAAGACGAAGACCTTAAGAACTTCGTGCACTAAGCAAGAGGTACTGCTAGAAACCTAAGCGCCTACGCGAAATCGGCATCGCGCGAATCGAACTAGAAGCTATCGACAATGCTAACAACACGACCCCTTGCACCTTTCCGAAGAGCCCCCTAGCAGCTATCTTATTCGCTGCGATTATCGTTCGTCCCTACCTGCTACGCGTGCGGAAAGCCTGGCTATATCGCTACCAGATGCTAAGCGACGGCTTTACAGAAGCAGGAGTATCGAGCCGCCAAGCTACTGCTACTGAGGAAGACTATCCAAGCCCTAGAGCCGGCACCAAACGACACCGACAGCGTCGACAGTGGAGTACTATTAAGGATCCTAGGAAAAGACCAGCTGGACGGATAGGCCTCCTATCTAGCATAGACAATAGGGCACCGCTACGAACTACGTCGCCAGAAGAAGGAAGTATTAATAGCTATAGCGATCCGCTCTCGGCGGCAGTGGAAGTGAATACGGAAATAGCTATTATCCTTCTAATTACTGTCTACCCCCTTAATAGATCAGACCGCCTACTCTAGCTAAGAGCTTTTATCGACACAGTAGCTCTTATCGGTGCAGCAATCCACTATAGACTAGTCCAGAAACTAACGAAAGGATACAGTTACCCAGTAGAACTAGCGTCGCCGACGCGAATTTCGGCTTACAACAGGCAAGACACTGATAGTGTTACGCATTATATGCTATTAAAGACTACGTTAGTAGGTCGCACTACAGAAGCGACGTTCCGAATTATAGATATCGGAAGGTTTAATATTATTATAGGGCAGAAATAGATAAAGAACTAGAAAGCTGTTAATAATATAGGTAAAGGCACGCTCAGATTCAAAACCTAGCAGAGCGGAGTCGCCGCCGCTGAATCGGTCACCGTCGTCGCTACGAAACCAAACGCTACAACCACTAGAGCGACTCTAATCGATCGGCCCGACCCTCCGGACACGATCGGAATAATAAGCTCGGAAGCTTTAACGACCCTCGCGAGGTCGCTAGACAGTAAGATCTACGCTATCTCGATAAAAGACATTAAAGATTACTAGAAGATAATAGCGGAAGAAGAAGCGAATCCGTTGGAGGTACTACCGAAAGAGCTCTATACTTACGTAGATATGTTCTTAAAAGCTAACTCTAACCTCCTGCCGCTCTATCGACCGGAATACAACAATAAGATCCGGCTAAAAGAAGGAGCTACGCTGCTAAGAACCGAGCCCTTAAGGAGACTATCGCTGGCCGAGCTAGACTAGGTAGAAGTGTTTGTTCGAGAGAATTTGGCAAAGAAGTTCATTACGCCAAGCTTAGCCGAATATGCATTACCGATTCTTTTCGTACAGAAACCCGGAGGTAGTCTCTAACTATGCGTCGACTACCGAGGCCTTAATAAGGTCACTAAGAGAGATGTGTATCCGCTGCCGCTAATCGACGAGACTATATAGCGAGTGGCCAAAGCTAAGTAGTTTAGCAAGCTAGATATCCGTTAAGCGTTCTACTAACTAAGTGATCTGACTGCAGTAGACGCAAGGTCAATACCCGTCTTTGATAACTATATCCAAGGCTGGAGAGGGAAGAATCTACGTACAAGCGGAGGTAGAGGTATTTAAGTGTGCGCCAAGCCTGACCCTGCCAAGCCTAGCTGCCAGCTGTCTACATCTACATCCGTATCACTACCGCCCTCCCTAACCAGCGATTGCCCTCAATCGCAATCAATCTATCAATCGCAATCAGCCAATCAGGTCGCACCAATCCAGGTCGCAAATTCAGTCGCAGAGGTCGCTTTTTAAGCTCCAATTTCTGAGCCTTTTGCTATCGCTTTCGGCCAATCAGGTCGCTCCAAAACAGGTCGCTTTTGAGGTCGCTTTTGAGGTCGCTTTTGAGCTTCAATTTCTGTGCGTTTTGAGTCTTAATCTCGTGCCTTTTTGAGTCTCAATCTCGTGCCTTTTTGCCGTCACTTTGGTGCCTCAATTAGTGCCTTGTTTGGTGCCTTGCCAAGGCTGCAGAGGTCGTCAGGGCCGCGGAGGTCGCGGAGGTCGTCGAGGCCGCGGAGGTCGCAGAGGTTGTCGGGGTCACTTTGCAAGCATGTGCTGCTTCTAAACTGTCGCTTTCCAAGCCGTCGCTTCTTAAGTCGTCGCCTGCCGCTTCTTAAGCCGTCGCCTGTCGCTTCTTAGACGGTCGCTTCTCGACGGTCGCAGAGGTCTCGGAGCTGCGGAGGTCGCAGAGGTTGCCTTGCAAACACGTGTCGCTTCTCGAGCCGTCGCTTCTCAGACGGTCACTTCTCGACGGTCGCAGAGGTCTCGGAGGTCGCGGAGGTTCTTAGAGCTGCAGAGGTCGTAGAGGTCGCAGCCTACGTATGTCGCTTCTCGACGGTCGCTTCTCGACGGTCGCTCGCTTCTCAAGCCGTCGCTCGCTTCTTAAGCCGTCGCTCGCTTCTCGAACCGTCGCTTCTTAAGCCGTCGCTTTTCGACGGTCACTTCTCGGTCACTTCTTGTCGGTTGCTTCTCGGACGGTCGCTCGCTTCTCGGACGGTCGCTCGCTTCTCGACCGTCGCTTTGCCTGTGCTTTGCCTAGGTGCTCGTGCCTGGTGCTCTGCTTATGCCTAGGGGCTCTGCCTTTGCTTTGCTGTACGTCTCGATTGTGCTGCCGGTCGCGCTGCTCGTGTCGTGCTTTGCCTCGTTTGTGTTACTTTGTTGCTCGTGTCTTGTGCTCTGCCTAGGTGCTCTGCAGCTGGGTGCTCTGCAGCTAGGTGCTCTGCCTTGTCTGCAGCTGCTGTACCTATATTGTCTGTAGCAGCTCTGTATATTGCATACAGCAGCCCTGTATTGCCTGCAGCTGTGTTGCTTGCCTACTAACCGTGTTGCCTTGTTGTCTGCAGCAGCTGTACCTGCCTATAGCAGCCTTGTCTTGTCTGTAGCTATGCCTTTAAACATGCTCTTCTGAACCTAAACAGCGTATTGCCTGCCCTGCTGTGCCTGTCTGTAGCAGCTGTACCTGTCTGCAGCTATGCCTTTAAACGTGCTCCTAAACAGTGTGTTACCTGCAGCAGCCTCTGTTGTCTGTAGCTGCCTGCCTAGTGCTCTGCCTAGTGGTAATTGCCAGTCGTCTTAATTGGTATGTCCGAATAGAATGGTCTGTTAAAGACTCGAAAAAAGGAATGTCGTCGCCCTAGGTCCTGCTAGGTGCGCTCTCGTCGTCGTCGCTCTCGTCGTCGTCGCTCTCGTCGTCGTCGCTCTCGTCGTCGTCGCTCTCGCTCCTCGCTCTCGCTCCTCCTTGCTCCTCGTCCTCGTCGCTCCTACATCGTCCTTCTCGTCCTTCTCGTTCTTCTCGACCTTCTCGTCGCTCTCGTTCTCGTCGCTCTCGTTCTCGTCACTCTCTCGTCGCTCTCGCTCTTCTTCAAAACTCGCGATCTGCTCGCGTAGGCACTCTCTTCAAACCTCTCTCTTCTTCTCGATAGGGGCACTTCTCTTCCCTAAAACTCTTCTTCTTCTCGATCGGGGGAGGGGGGGGGTAGAGTAGTATGCATATGCACAATTAAGTAACCGGATAAAATTCGACGGCCTCCTTTGTACATATACAGTACACACTCTGGGTTGATTGCACGTACGTTAATCAAGTACCCGGATGTAATTCAACGGGCTCTTTCGCGTAGTGCGGGTGTTGTTGGAGTGAGCCTTGGATATAATGATCTCACTGCAGTAGACGCAAGGTCAATACCCGTCTTTAATAACTATATCTAAGGCTGGAGAGGGAAGAATCTACGTACAAGCGGAGGTGGAGGTATTTAAGTGTGCGCCAAGCCTGGCCCTGCCAAGCCTAGCTGCCAGCTGTCCACATCCACATCCGTATCACTAAGGAACGAAGAGGGGCAGACCGAAGACCTTACAACATTCGCTACGCGTATAGGCAACTTTAAGTAGTTAGTAATGCCTTTCGGACTCACCAACGCGCCAGCGGTGTAGCAGCGTTTTATAAATTACACCTTTATAGACATGCTAGAACGGTTCGTGTCTATTTACTTAGATAATATTCTTATCTACACCAATAGAACGAGAGAACAGCACACAGACTACATTAAGAAGGTGCTAACTAGGCTCTGCAAGGTCGGATTGAACGCGGACAAGAAGAAGAGCGAGTTCTATTAGACCGAGGTCAAATATCTCGGTCTTATCGTCCAAAGAGAAGGAATTCGGATAGACCCCTCGAAGGTCGCCGCCGTCGTAGAATGGAAGCAGCCGAAATCCGGAAACACTACACAAATCAGAGCGTTTCTCGGATTCTGCAGCTATTATCGACAGTTTATTAAGGACTTTAGCAAGATAGCGAGACCCCTAAACGAAGCATTAAAGAAGGAGGCTGCTAGCCTATAGAATAAGAGGTGCATAGAGGCTTTTAACAAGCTAAAAGAAGCAGTAGCCTCAGCGCCAGTTCTGGCGCACTTCCGACCGGAAAAGACGATCTATCTAGAGACGGACGCTTCCGATACAGTAACTACAGGGGTCCTTTCTTAATATAGCGACAATAAAACTCTCTACCTAGTGGCTTTCTTTAGCAAGTCTATAAACGAGGCTAAGCGGAACTACGCTATTTACGACAAAGAACTGTTAGCTATTATTCAGGCTTTCGAGGAGTGGAAACTGAAGCTTATAGCCGGAAAGAGCACAGTCTAGGTCCTTACGGACCATTAGTCACCTACCTACTTTATAAAGACGCAGAAGCTATCGCGCTGTTCAGCCCGGTAGGCCGCCTACTTATCCGGGTTCGACTTTAAGATTACCTATCGACCCAGAGCTCAAAATAGAAAGGCCGATACGCTAACGAGAAGAGAAGGGAAGACCAGCCGCGCGAAAGAAGACCTGAACATGTTCCAGAAGGTGTTAACCGAACGGATAGTAGACGCTAAGATGTGAAAAGAAGTAGGGATCTGCGCGATAGAACCGCCGACTAAGGAAGAGACGCTCTACGAGAAAGTAGAGCAGCTTAACCAGTAGCAGAAACTTGGCAGAACCGGCTCAGGGAAGCTAATAGTTCCAGAAGAACTAATTACAGAGGTTATCCAGTTAGTCTATAGCTCTAAGGATATCGGTTACGCCAGCTCAAAGAAGATAATAAAAGCCGTAAGGACGATCTACTGGTTTCCGCGAATCTTCGAACGGATCCACCGGTTTATCGCCAATTGGTATATCTGCCGAGCCGCGAAGCTACGTTACAGCCTTCCGGCCGGTCTGTTAAAGCCACTTCCGATCCCTAAGAAACTATAGTAGTACATGACGATGGATTTCGTAACCGGCCTGCCGGATTCCGATAGATATAATACTACGCTTAATGTAGTAGATCGACTAAGCAAAGAACGCTACTTTATCCCCTGCCGAGCTAAGGATAAAGGAACTACTGCAGAAGAGACAGCGAGAATGCTGATCCGGCACGTATAGAAGCACTATAGCCTGCCAGACACTATTACTACAGATAGGGATCCTTAATTTACTGCTAATGTATAGAAGGCTATCAACTAAGCTCTCGGAATTCGTAGAAGGCTCAGCACAGCTGCTTACCCTTAAACCGACGATAAGTCTAAAGTGGCTAACTGCAAGATAGAGAAATATCTACGAATCTTCTGCAGTTATTATTAAACAGAGTAGGTTAAGGTGTTGCCGATAGCCGAATTCTGCGCCAATTTAGCACAGTTAGAGGCCACCTTACTAGCGCCGCTCGAGATAACTTATAGTTATCTTCTAAGAATAAGATTCCAACTACTGAACGAACCCAGCTCTTCGGAACCTTCTACACCTACTGCTACCTCGTCGAAGAGAGTCGCCGCCGCCGCAGCAGAAGCGCTTAGATCTCAGATTAAAGAAGCAATCCGCGTAGCGAAGGAGGCGATAGAATCGGCTTTAAAGAAGATAGTAACTCGAGCTAGTAGAAAGCGGTCACTAATAGAATTCAAGGAAGGCCAAAAGGTATAGCTTAACACGCAGAACCTAAGGCTAAAAGGCAATGCCAAGCTTAACCCCCGCTACGTAGGTCCATTTAAGATAGTGGAAAAGAGGTCGCTAGTAACTTATCAGCTCTAGCTACCAAAATCGTTCCGGATCTACGACGTCTTTTATTCGGATCTGCTAAGCCTGGACCCTGAAGACAGTCTTCCGGAGCAGGGGTTCGTCGAACCCCTACTGGTCGAGATAGACGGCGAAGAAGAAGAATAGGAGGTAGAAGATGTAATAGATATAAGAAAGCTAAGAGGATCTATCGAAGCAAGGATCTTATAGAAAGGATAGCTAGAAGACTATAAATAGTATCCAGTCGAGAACCTCCAGAACTTAATAGGGCTGCTAAAGGAGTTCTATACGAGGAATCCGAAGAAGCTAAGGCCTAAATAGCTCCGAAGCTAATAGCTCTGAAAGAAGAAGATAAACTGCGTCCGCTCCCTCGGTAAGAAAACCGATAAAAACGATCGTAGTAGCGCGCTTAGTTAGAGTCTTCAGCCCTACTACTACTGCCGACCGGCTTCGCCGGTTGGATAATAGCTATAAGGCCGAAGACCACTACCGCTTCGACGCGACGGTCGTTAACGCTGCCCCGAACAAGAAAGGCTCGTAGCTGTTCGATTTCGTAAAGCAGCGTCGGCGCTGCCGGCTTTGCAGTAGCGCTTAAGACTATAATAGAGAAGAAAGAGAAGAAGAGACAGCGAGCTGCGGACGGATCTATATAGACCTCTGCAGCGGCGCACAGGCCAGCTACGCCGCAGCTTAGATAGCTGCTAGCTTAGATTAGATAGCTCGGACTAGATAGAAGCCGAAGTAAAAGACGTTAGATAGCGACGATATAACAAGAAAGAAAATAAAGAAAGGCGATATTTTCGAGATAGAAGAAAGCGAAGAGGTAACGTTAGTTTCAAAGAGGGGTTAAAGCGAAAGGAACTGCGAATTAAAAAAAAAAGAAGAAGCAGAAGAAGAAAATAAAGAGATAAGTAAGCGGTCGAGGTCGACTGCTGGTAAGGGAGGGGGGTAGTGTTGCAGCGACAGAAAGGGGTGGGACTAAGCGATAGGGTAGATCCTTGGAATTTCAGCTCGGCCCTTCCGGACTGAGCCGGGCCTTAGCACGCTACCCCTAAAGCCCTTACCTACCGCTATATAGATTCCTTTCCTTCTTTAGTTCGAGATATAGTTATTAAAAAGGCCGTATTGAATTATATCTGCGTGCCTAGATCAGATAGCGTAGTTCCGCTTAGCTTTATTTATGGATTTGCTAAAGAAAGCTACTAGATAGAGGGTCTCGTCGGCATTATTATACTAAGAAAAGACCCCTGCAGTTACTGTATCAGATGCATCTGTCTCTAAATAGATCGTCTTTTCCAGTCGAAAGTGCGCTAGCACTAGCGCCAAGGCTACCGCTTCTTTTAGTTAATTAAAAGCCTCTGTACACTTCTTATTCTATAGGCTAGCGGCCTCCTTCTTTAATGCCTTATTTAGGGGCCTTGCTATGTTGCTAAAGTCCTTAATAAACTGTCGATAGTAGCTGCAGAATCCAAGGAACGCTCTGATTTGGGTAGTGTTTCCAGATTTCGGCTGCTTCCACTCCGCGACGGCAGCGACCTTAAAAGGGTCTATTCGAATTCCTTCTCTTCCAACGATAAGGCCGAGATATTTGACCTTAGTCTAATAGAACTTACTCTTCTTCGTGTCCGCGTTCAGTCCGACCTCGTAGAGCCTTGTTAGCACTCTCTCGATGTAGTCCGTGTGCTGCTCTCTCGTTCTATTAGTGTAGATAAGAATGTCGTCTAGGTAGATAGATACGAACCGTTCCAGCATGTCTATAGGGGTATAGTTTATAAAGCGTTGCTATACAGCCGGTGCGTTGGTAAGTCCGAAAGGCATTACCAACTACTTAAAATTGCCTATACGTGTAGCGAATGTCGTAAGATCTTCCGTTTGTCTGCCCTCGTTCCTTAGTTAGTAGAACGCTTAGCGAATATCCAGCTTGCTAAACTACTTAGCTTTGGCTACTCGCTGTATAGTCTCGTCAATTAGCGGCAGCGGACACACATCTCTCTTAGTAACCTTATTAAGGCCTTAGTAGTCCACGCATAGTCGGAGACTACCTCCAGGTTTCTGTACGAAAAGAATCGGTAACGTATACTCGGCAGATGTTAGGGGACGCCGCCCGGCCCAGGTCCTGGACCTAAGCCAGCCGTCGCCCTAAGGACTGCGACTTAGCAGCGCTAGCACGACCCTACCCTCTGTACAGAGTTACTAATACGACCCCACTCCTGTATAGAGGGAGAACCCTATAGCCCTACATAGAGGGAAATTGCTGCCCCTCTAAACAGAGGGAAAACTCTGCACTACTGTATAGAGGGAAACTCCCGATCCTCTATACAGAGTGTAAACCTTGTATCCCTACACAGAGGGAAATTGCTAGCTTGGCTTCGTAGGTACAAATTGTACAGCAGCAGACGACGAAGGAACTGCCTATTAGTTCCTTTATATAGATACCTAACCTTAAGTTTCTAAACCAAGATTCTTAAGCCCTTATATTAGGAACTGATCTTACTGTCGGTAACTGCAGTAATAAAACGAAGATGGACAGAGACATGCCTATAGAACCTACAGCTATGCGGGATTAGATGCACTGCGCGTACGAGGAGCTGTTAGCATACAAGGCCTAGCTCGAACAGCAAGTAAGCCACTAGGCTGCGATAATTTCTTAATAGGAACAGGAGCTACAACAGCTTAGGGCGTCCGATTGCGATCCGACCCCTACGACAACGACGACGAACACAATAGCCTACACCCTGGCCTCTAGGAGCAAACTCCCTAACGTTACCACTTACGATAGTAAGGCTCTAGCCGAGTACCCCTCCTAGGCTGCCCAGATGCGCTCCAAGCTTCTAGTCGACTTAGGAGCATACCCGACTAAGCTGGACAAGGTAGTGTACCTCTTTAAGAGGTTAAAGGGCAGGGCGGCAGCACGGATTCTGCTGTACTATAAGACAGCTATTGCCAACCCAGCAATAGCAACAACGACGATGCTCTAGGCAGCTCTTAATAAGAGCTACAAGGACCTAGACTGCGAGAGCCGAGCACTTATACAGGTTAATATAATAAAGCAAGGGCGTAAGACTATACAAGAGTTCCTCGTAGAATACGACTAGACCCTAGCAGAGGTAGGAGGACTCTAATAGGAGGACAGGATAAAAATTACTACCCTAGAGGGAGGCCTCTCTAAGGAGATTATAATAGGACTAGTAGGCATAATGCGACCAGCTATATACAAGGAATTCTGTAATCTCCTTAGGATAGTCAACGACTAGTAGCGCAGGCTCGGACGGATAAGCCGCACTTATAAGATGCGACAACCCCTCTAGCGGCAGACGGATGCTATAGACTAGGAAACAACGACGACGATAAGAGTAGCGGCAGCCGTTACTGTACGGCCAAAGGATGCTGCTAAAAGGGTACAGTAGATAGACATAGCTACCCTTAACAAGAGACGAGCAGAAGGGAGCTGCTACAGGTGTAGCAAGATAGGCTATACTGTACGGAATTGCAGGCTTTTGCTAGCAGAGAGATCTAGGGGACGGCCGACAACTGCAAGGGTAGCAACTGCGGCGCCTTAACAAGAGAATCAAGAGTCCTACTTAGACAACAACGAGTCGGGAAAAGAGTAGCCTCTAAGCGAAGGCTCTGCTAGAGGCGTATACAAGATAGATAGCCAAATCAAAGCACTACTTAGCTATCTTTTAAGAGCAACTACATAACGACTACGCCATTTATCGTATGGCCTACGCTAAATGGGTCCGCAACGGCGCGGATATTGATTAATACAGGATGTTTAGTATATAGAGTAATTAGCGAAGACTTTATACAGAGACACTATATTAAGACGACCCCTACTGTACCTGTACGTATACTAGGCATTACTAGGCAAGGACGGGACATTACCTATATAGTAAAAGTAACGATAGAGCTGCAGGGACATTATAAGCAGGACTTATACCTCTATGTCGTATAGGACAAGTTAGGGTATAACCTAATACTAGGGAAGCTAAAGATAGAGCGCTAGCAAGGCAAGCTAGACATTGGACGAGGACGGCTGTACCTGGCAGCGACGAAGCAGAGGCTCCGAGACTAAGGGAGAGTTTCGCAGGGCGGCAATGCCAAGGCCAAAATCAGCACTGCGACTGCAGACATTAAGAAGGCATTAGCGCCTAAGAAAGCAACGGACCCCTATACGAAGCTCCTAGCGGAATATGCAGGATACTTAGACCTCTTCGAGCCAAAGTCGGCCTCGAAACTGCCGCTATACCGAGGAGAAGGAATTGACTACGATATCTAGCTAGAGCCCCGTCCGGATAGGAGTCCGCCTAAAGTACCGTACGGTCCGCTGTACAGCATGTCCTCTCGAGAACTCCTAGTACTGCGCAAGAAACTGGACGACCTACTTGCTAAAGGCTTTATTTATGCAAGTAACTCGTCTGCAGGAGCCCTAGTGCTGTTTGTCTACAAGGAGGGGAAGGCCGGCTTGCGTTTCTGCATAGACTACAGAGGCATCAACGCGATTACTAAGAAGGACCAGTACCCCCTAATGTAACGCGGTACACTTGAGCCAAAAGGGACTGGTTAAGTAACTCGGAAGTGACTTGACCAATGTGTACCAGATATATGAACCTTGGCAAGGCATAGTAATGACACGGGCCAACCTACCCTGTATTACCCCCTACCCCTTATTAAGGAGGAGCTAGGCGAAGGGACTATCCGCCTAGCAGCGACACATATATAGGAATCCTAACTTCGGGCATAGGAAGAAGCAGTAGAAAAGGACGATATATACCGAGGGGCCTATACAGCGATCTAAGGAGGACAGCGGAAGCTCCCGGCAGAGCTTTACCTTAAGGTGTTGGCAGCAGAGTGTATAGTAGACGAGGAGAACAACCTAAAGTTCAGGAATCGGATTTAGGTCCCGGCAGATAAGAAGATCTGTATAAGCTTAATACAATAGGCGTATAACTCTATAGCAACTAGGCACCTAGGGCGCAAGGAGACGTACAGCATCGTTACTAGGGACTACTACTAGCCGGCGATAGCGAAGGACATCTGCAGGTTCGTACAGAACTGCAATATATATAGGAGGACAAAGCCCTAGCGTAAACTAAAGCACGGGCTGCTAAAATCCCTACTAATACCGGACCGGCCCTAGCAAGACCTAACAGTAGACTTTGTTACAGACCTCCCTAAGAGCGACGGACGGCAGAACATTATAGTAGTTACAGACAAGCTAATAAAGGAGGTAATATTAGAAGGAATAGACTCTACTACGGCTAAGGACACTGCCTAGGCATTTATACGGACTACGTTTAGCAAGTATAGATTCCCTAGGTCAATTGTATCGGACTAGGGTATACAGTTTACGAGCTAGCTCTAGGCAAGGGTATGTTAGTTGCTAAACGTAGAACGCTGCCTATCGACTGCATAGCACCTACAGACAGACGGTGCGACAGAGAGGGTTAATTCGACGTTGGAAGCGTACCTCCGAGCGTACGTCGACTATAATTAGACGAACTGGAACCGTCTTCTCCCTATAGCGGAGCTAGCTATTAACAGCTGTACAGCTAACGCTATAGGATTGTCCCCCTTCTTTATAGCCTACGGATACGACTACTCCCTGCTTCTACCGACTCTAAGTAGTAACACCCTACGCCCTATACGATCCCTAATTTAGTAGGGAGAGGCTATCGTATAGACGATTACGAACGCCTACTAATAGGCAAAAGCGAGTCTAGCTATAGCTTAACAGAATACAGAAGAGCAGGCTAACAAGGGACGACAGGCTGCACTAAGGTACAAGGCAGGGGATAAGGTCTGGCCAAACCAGTGCAATATCCGTACAGACCGGCTAAGCAAGAAGCTGGATTGGAAGAACCGGAAGTTTACAGTAGTCTAACCGGTAGGGACATACGCTGTACGACTTAATACTCCTCTAGGGATTTACCTAGTCTTCTATATAGACCTTGTACAGCTAGCAAATACGGACCCCCTACTGCACTAGACGACGGACGACGCGCGCCTACTAGTAATTATTACTAAAGGCGAGGAAGAGTACGAGGTAGAAGGAATCCTTAAGAGCTAAAGGAAGCAGAAGAGGGTAGAGTACCTAGTAGAATAGAGAGGGTAGGCAGAGCCTATATAGGAACTATACGAGGCCCTACAGGACACAACCGCGCTAGACAGGTAGGAGGAGAACTATCCCCCTGCCTAGCTATAGTTACACTACACTATACAGCGAAAAGGGGCACGATCTATCCTAAGTACAGGGCAGCTGCTAGCAACTTAGGTTGTCGAAGGATCGAAAATTAAGACGTAGGACCCTACTAGGTCCTACCGATACTACACTATACGGAAGAGGGTACGAGGAAGAGGACAGCTAGGAGACAGGTAAGACAGGTAGAAATAAGAAGGGATAAGAGCAACACTGTCCGAAAACTTTTATATACTACCTCAAGGTAGCTTACTAGCTACTACCCCCTAGGACCAAGGCAGCCAACTCTATATCCGAAATCTTAATTACCTCCCGGCCAGCAAGGGCCCTAGCACTAGAAGGAGTAGAGGGGTAGCTTAGCAACATCCTGCTGCTTATTAATATAGTACCTAGGATGTTAGCTAGGACTATACGAAGGAGGAAGGCTGTACGAACTGGAAGCGGAGTTGCTAGTCGAGCTAAACATCCTACAGTTAGAGGTAGGGGGTGTAGAAAGACAGGCCAGCAACTACAAGAGAGCTACGACAACACCGGGTAGACGGAATAGTAGTATTAGTAGTAGTAGCTGTAGTTAGTAGTAGTAATAGGAGTAGTAGTAATAGTAGTAGTAGCGGACGGCTAGGTAGACAGGTAGCAGATAGGGGGAATAAAGGAGAAAGAGAAGAAGAGAGAGAGAGAAGGGGGAAAGGGTTTATATATAGGGTAGTAGCTGCCTGCTATATAGGGCAATAGCAACTAGGGCAGCTGCTATAACTATATAAGGGAGGATAGACGAGGCAACTACGACCTAGTACCTAGACGAGCGACGGCTCTCTAGACGACTGGACGGAGACGGGAACATCTACTAAGGAGCTAAACTCCAGACGACGACCAAGGCACAGGGACAGAGCCAGACGGCCTGCCGGCGCTAGACTGTACAGTTAGGATACAGAGTGCATAGCTAGGGGCTGTAGGGTAGGAGGGGAACGAATAGACAGGACCGAGCACCTCCTACATCTTTATAACTGCTTGTAGGTCCTCCTCTGCCCTAGCCTTAGCATCCTTAAAGTAGCAAACGGAATCGGTTAAGATTAGGTAGAAGCAATCTAGTATTACCTGCCTTCCCTACCTATAGGTCCTCCCCTGCCCTAGCTATAGGATCTAGAGAGACAGGCCTAAGGTTACAATAGTAAGAAGGGAGGTCGACTAGCAAGTGCCTAGGCGAAGATAGGGAAGCGCTACCTGCTAGAGGAACCCTAAGAGCTAAGGGTATACAATATGCTATCGTATAAAAGAAGCACTATAAGAAGGGAAGGAGGTATTGTTAGGGGATGCTGCCTGGCCTAGGTCCTAGACCTAAGCTAGCCGTTGCCCTAAGAACTGCGACTTAGCGGTGCTAGTACGACCCTACCCTCTGTACAGAGTTACTAATACGACCCTACTCCTGTATAGAGGGAGAACCCTATAGCCCTATATAGAGGGGAATTGCCGCCCCTCTAAACAGAGGGAAAACTCTGCACTACTATATAGAGGGAAACTCCCGATCCTCTATACAAAGTGTAAACCTTGTATCCCTATATAGAGGGAAATTGCTAGCTTAGCTTCGTAGATACAAATTGTAAGGGCTTAAGAATCTTAGTTTAGAAACTTAAGGTTAGGTATCTATATAAAGGAACTAATAGGCAGTTCCTTCGTTGTCTACTACTATACAATTTGTACCTACGAAGCTAAGCCAGCAATTTCCCTCTATACAGGGATGCAAGGTTCGCACTCTGTACAAAGGATTAGGAGTTTCCCTCTATATAGTAGTGTAGAGTTTTCCCTCTGTTTAGAGGGGCAGCAATTCCCCTCTATATAGAGCTATAGGGTTCTCCCTCTATATAGGAGTAGGATCCTGTTAGTAACTCTGTACAGAGGGTAGGGTCGTACTAGCACTGCTAAGTCGTAGTCCTTAGAGCGACGGCTAGCTTAGGTCTAGGACCTAGGCTGGACAGCACCCCTTAACAATACCCCCCTCCCTTCTTATAGTGCTTCCTTCGTACGATAGCGAGTCGTATACCCTTAGCTCTTAGGGTTCCTCTAGTAGGTAGCGCTTTCCTATCTTCGCCTAGGTACTTACCTGTCGACCTCCCTCTCCGCTGTTGCAACTTTAGACTTATCCTCCTAGATCCTATAGCTAGTGCAGAGGAGGACCTATAGGCAGGGAAGGCAGGTAGTGCTAGATCGCTTCTATCTAAACTTAACCGATTCCGTTTGCTACTTTAAGGATACTAAGGCTAAGGCAGAGGAGGCCTGTAAGCAGTTATAAAGGTGTAGGAGGTGCTCGGTCCTGTCTATTCGTTCCCCTCCTATCCTCTAGCTCCTAGCTATGCACTCCGCGTTCTAACCGTACAGTCCGGCGCCGCTAGGCTATCTGGCTCTGTCCCTATGCCTTAGTCGTTATCCGGAGTTTACTCCTAGATGGATGTTCCTGCCTCCGTCTAGTCGTCTAGTAGGCTGTCGCTCGTACAGGCCCTAGGTCGTAGTTGCCTCGTTTGTCCTCCCTTATACAGTTGTAGTAGCTGCCCTAGTTGTTATTGCCCTATATAGCAGACAGCTACTACCCTATATACGAAGCCTTTCCCCTTCCTCTCTCTCTCTTCTTCTCTTTCTCCTTTATTCCCCCTATCTGCTACCCGTCCGCCTAGCCGTCCGCTACTACTACTATTACTACTAGTTACTACTAGTTACTACTACTAGCTACTACTACTAGCTACTACCGTTATGCTACGTATCCCGTCCGGCCGTTCCCGCCGTAGTTCTCTTATAGTTGCTAGCTCTTCTTCCGCCTGTCCGGCTAGTATCCCCTCCTATTTTTACCTTAAGCAATAGAGTGCCTAGCTCGACTAGCAACTTTACTTCCAGTTCGTACAGGTCCCCGTCTTCCGTATAGTCTAAGCTAACGTCTTAGGTACTACATTAACTAGCAGCAGGGTGTTGCTAAACTACCCTTCTACTTCTTCTAGTGCTGGGGCCCCTGCCGGCTAGGAGGCGATTAAGATTTTGGGTGTAGAGTTGGCTGCCCTGGTCCTAGGGGTAGTAGCTAGTAAGCTACCTTAAGGTAGCATATAAAAGCTTTCGGACGGTGTTGCTCTTATTCCCCTCCTACTTCTACTCTTATTCTTACCTGTCTCCTAACTGTTCTCTTCCTCTTGCCCCCTTCCGTACAGTGTAGTACAGTGTAGTATCGGTAGGATCCGGTAGTGTCCTACGTCTTAATTCCCGATCCTTTGGCGACCTAAGTTGCTGGCGGCTGCCCTATATCTAGGGTAGATCGTGCTCCCTTTTCGCTGTACGGCACAGTGTTACCGAGACTGGGCAGGGAGGTAGTTCTCCTCCTACCTGTCTAGCGCAGTTGTGTCCTGCAGGGTCTTATACAGTTCCTACGTAGGCTCTGCCTACCCTCTCTATTTAACTAGGTACTCTACCCTCTTCTGCTTCCTTTAGCTCTTAAGGATTCCTTCTACCTCGTACTCTTCCTAGCCTTTAGTAATAATCGCTAGTAGGCGCGCGTCGTCCGTTATCTAGTGCAGTAAGGGGTCCGTGTTTGCTAGCTGTACGAGGTCTACGTAGAAGACTAGGTAGATCCCTAGGGGAGTGTTAAGTCGTACAGCGTATGTCCCTACTAGTCGGACTACTATAAACTTCCGGTTCTTCTAATCTAGCTTCTTGCTTAGCCGGTCTGTACAGATGTTGCACTAGTTTAACCAGACCTTATCTCCCGCCTCGTATCTTAGTGCGGCCTGCCGTCCCTTGTTGGCCTACTCTTCCGTACTCTGTTAAGCTATAGCTAGACTCGCTTTCGCCTATTAGTAGGCGTTCGTAATCGTCTGTACGATAGCTTCTCCCTACTAAATTAGGGATCGTACAGGGCATAGGGTAGCGCTACTTAGGGTCAGTAGAAGCAGGGAGTGGTCGTATCTGCAGGCTATAAAGAAGGGGGACAATCCTATAGCATTAGCTGTACGGCTGTTAATAGCTAGCTCCGCTATAGGGAGAAGGCGGTTCCAGTTTGTCTAGTCGTAGTCGACGTACGCTCGGAGGTACGCTTCCAACGTCGAATTGACCCTTTCCGTTGCACCGTCTGTCTATAGGTGCTATGCGGTTAATAGGCGACGTTCTACATTCAACAACTGGCAGACCCTTGCCTAGAGCTAACTCGTAAACTGTGTACCCTAGTCCGATACAATTGACCTAGGGAAACCGTGCTTACTAAACGTCGTCTGTATAAAGACCTAGGCAATGTCCTTAGCTGTAATAGAGTCTATTCCCTCTAGTATTACCCCCTTTGTTAGCTTGTCCGTTACTACTATAATGTTCCGCTGTCCGTCGCTCTTAGGGAGTTCCGTAATAAAGTCTACCGTTAAGTCCTGCTAAGGCCGGTCCGGTATTGGTAGGGGTTTTAGCAGCCTATGCTTTAGTTTATGCTAGGGCTTTGTTTATCTGCAGACATTACAGTTCTGTACGAACCTGCGGATATCCTTTGCTATCGCCGGCTAGTAGTAGTCCCTAGTAACGATGCTGTACGTCTCCTTACGCCCTAGGTACCTGGTTGCTATAGAATTATACGCCCGTTGTATTAAGCTTATATAGAGCTTCTTGTCTGCTAGGACCCAAATCCGATTCCTGAACTTTAGGTTGTTCTCCTTGTCTACTAAGCACTCTGCTACTAACACCTTAAGGTAAAGCTCTGCTAGGAGCTTCCGCTGTCTTCCTTAGATCGCTGTATAGGTCCCTTAGTAAACGTCGTCCTTTTCTACTGCCTCTTCCTATGCCTGCAGTTAGGGTTCCTATATATGTGCTGCTACTAGGCGGATAGTCCCTTCGCCTAGCTCCTCCTTAAACATCTGGAATGTTCGTAACTTTAGCTAGTCTTCCTCGTACGTTGTTGGCATGTCCTGGTCCTGTCTAGATAGCGTATCGGCCCGGCTGTTGTCCTTACCCTTGCGATACTGGAGTCTTATATTAAAGCGGCTTAGGTACATTGCCTATCGTACGTGTCTCTTAGACAGCTTCTAGGGCTGCGTAAAGTATTCTAGATTCTTGTAGTTAGTTAAGGCGAGGAACTTAGGAACTAAGCAGAGTTCTCTATCCTACGCTTCGTAACACTGTATAACTGCTAGCAATTCCTTGTCGTAGATAGGGTAATTGTACTTAGCTAGGGAGTTCTTCTTAGAGAAGTACGCGTATAGGTGCAGAAGTCCGTCCGAACCTACCTGTAATAGGATACCTCCTATACAGTACCCTAAGGAGTCAGTTTCTAGTATCGTCGTACGCTCCGGGTTAAAGGCAGCAAGCGTTGGTCCTATAGTAAAGAGCTCCTTTAGCTTGTTAAAGCTCCTATTGCACTTATCCGTCTATTTAAGCTGCTTGTCCTCGTATATTAGCTCGACTAGGGGGCGTACAATCTCCGAGTAGTTCTGTATAAACTAGCGGTAGAAGTTGGCAAACCTAAGAAATTCCTGTACGCCCTTAATGCTCGTAGGCGGCTTCTATTGCTTAATAGCATTAATCTTCTTTCTATCTATACTAATGCCTTTCCCTACCTCGATAATAAACCTTAGGTATTTCGTACAGTGTACACCGAATTCGCATTTGTCGATATTAAGGTACAATCTAGCCTGTTGCAGTCGATCTAGTACCTTCTTAACGTCCTGTACGTAATCTGCATAGGTGCCGTCTGTAAAAACCAGGGTATCGTCGAGGTACGCCGAGCAGATGTCGTTAAGTAACCCCTGTAGGGACCTGTTAATATATCTCTAGAAGGTTGCTAGTGCGTTGGCAAGGCTAAAGGGGGTAACAAGTTACTCGAAAAGACTGTATCTTGTACAGAAGGCGGTTATCTATTAACAGCCTTCCTTTATCCGTAATCTGAGCACGTAGATGTAAATCAATACGGCTACTTTGAAAACTATATCCAAGGCTAGAGAGGTAAGAATCTCCGTACAAGCAGAGGTGGAGGTATTTGAGTGTGCGCCAAGCCTGGCCCTGCCAAGCCTAGCTTCCAGCACCTTCCAGCCCTCTACGTCTGTATTACTACCGCCCTCCCTAACCAGCGATTGCCCTTAATCGCAATCAGCCAAACCAGGTCGCGTTGTGCCAAACCAGGCTGTAGGGGTCGCAAATTCAGCTTCGCTATTAGCCAATCAGGTCGCTCCAAAACAGGTCGCTTTTAAGGTCGCTTTTGAGGTCGCTTTTAAGCTTTAATTTCCGTACGTTTTGAGTCACAATCTCGTACCTTTTTGAGCCTCAATCTCGTGCTTTTTTGAGCCTCAATCTCGTGCCTTTTTGAGCCTTAATCTCGTGCCTTTTTGCTGTTGCTTTAGTGCCTTGTTTGCTGCCTTGCCAAGGCTGCGGAATTCTCAGAGGTCGCAGAGGTCGTCGAGGTTGTCTTGCAAACACGTGTCGCTTCTTAGACAGTCGCTTCTTAGACGGTCGCTTCTCGACGGTCGCTTCTCGACAGTCGCTTCTCGATGGTCGCTTCTCGACGGTCGTTAAGGTTGCGGAGGTCTTAGAGGTCGTCGGGGTTGCAGAGGTTGTAGCCTACGTATGTCGCTTCTTAGACCGTCGCTTGCTTCTTAGACGGTCGCTCGCTTCTTAGACGCTCGCCTTGCTTCTCGAGCCGTCGCTTCTTATGCTTCTTAAGCCGTCGCTTCTTAAGCCGTCGCTTTGCCTTGTACTTTGCCTAGTGCTCTGCCTGGTGCTCTGCCTGGAGCTCGTGCCTGGGTGCTCGTGCCTAGGTGCTCGTGCCTGGGTGCTCGTGCCTTGTGCTCTGCCTGCTTGCTCGTGCCTTGTGCTCTGCCTGCTTAGTGCTCTTGCTTAGTGCTCTTGCTCGGTGCTCTTGCTCGGCCTAGGTGCTCTTGCTCGGCCTAGGTGCTCTGCAGCTGGTGCTCTGCAGCTGGTGCTCTGCAGCTAGGTGCTCTGCCTAGGGGCTCTGCCTAGTGCTCTGCCTGGTGCTCTGCCTAATGCTGTGCCTTTGCTTTGCCTCGTTTGCTGAACTTCTCGATAGGCCTTGTCCAAATAGAATAGTCTGTTAAAGACCTAAAAAAACGAATGTCGTCGCCCTAGGTCCTGCTAGGTGCGCTCTCGTCGTCGTCGCTTCGTCGTCGTCGCTCTTACTCCTCGCTCTCGCTCCTCGTCCTCGTCGCTCCTACATCGTCCTTCTTGACCTTCTCGTTCTTCTCGTCCTTCTTAAAACTTCAAAACTCGTACGATCTACTCGTAGGGGCACTTCTCTTCCTAACATCCCTCTTATAGGGGCACTTCTCTCTCTTCAAAACTCTCTCTCTTCTCGATAGGGGCACTTCTCTTCTCTAAAACTCTCTCTCTTCTCGATAGGGGGAGGGGGGGTAGAGTAGCATGCACATGTACGATTAAGTAACTGGATATAATTTAACGGCCTCCTTTGTACATATACAGTATATACTCTAGATTGGTTGTACGTACGTTAATCGAGTACCTGGATGTAATTTAACGGGCTCTTTCGCGTAGTGCAGGTGTTGTTAAAGTGAGCCTTGGATATAATAATCTAAGCACGTAGATGTAAATCAATACGGCTACTTTGAAAACTATATCCAAGGCTGGAGAGGTAAGAATCTACGTACAAGCGGAGGTAGAGGTATTTAAGTGTGCGCCAAGCCTGGCCCTGCCAAGCCTAGCTTCCAGCACCTTCCAGCCCTCCACATCCGTATCACTGTAATACAGGGTAGGTTGGCCCGTGTTATTACTATGCCTTGCCAAGGTTTATATATCTGGTATACATTGGTTGAGTCACTTCCGAGTTACTTAACCAGTCCCTTTTGGCTTAAGTGTACTGCATTACATTACTTAACTCGGAAGTAACTGCTAAAAGTGTACGATAAAAGGCCCAGGTTTAATTCCTAGAGGGCGCATTATTCAACGGGAGAGTGGAAGTAGCGTTAACGTATGTCCGTTTGTCCACTACTCCGTACAGAATAAGGCAGACCCGGTAAAGGTCTAGCTGGCTGTGTGCAGACCTGCCGGGGGGGGTTAATTGCGTATACTGCATAGGGGGGCTGTGCAATAGCATACGTAGCCTGTAAGTAAGCGCAGCTTACGAGGTCGTAAGCCTGTAGCGCAGGGGGTAGTAATACAGGGTAGGTTAGCCCGTGTTATCACTATGCCTTGCTAAGGTTTATATATCTAGTACACATTGGTCAAGTCACTTCCGAGTTACTTAACTAGTCCCTTTTAGCTTAAGTGTACTGCGTTACATTAATCCGTATCTTGTAGAAAGCCGAGACTATGTTAAGCTTAGTAAACTACTTTGCCTTGCTAATCCGTCCGAGAGTCTCCTTAATAAGGGGTAGGGGGTACCAGTCCTTCTTAGTAATCGCGTTAATGCCTTAGTAGTCTATGCAGAAACGCAAGCTAGCTTTCCCTTCCTTATAGACAAACAGCACTAGGGCTCCTATAGACGAGGTACTTGCCTAAATAAAACCTTTGGCAAGTAGGTCGTCTAGTGTCTTGCGCAGTACTAGGAGTTCTCTAGAGGACATTCCGTATAGCAGGCTGTACAGTACCTTAGGCAGACTCCTATCCGGACGAGGCTTTAGCTAGATGTCGTAGTTAATCCCTTCTCCTTAGTGTAGCGGCAGTTTTAAGGCCAACTTTAGCTCGAAGAGGTCTAGGTATCCTGCGTATTCCTTTAGGAGCTTCGTACAGGGGTCCGTCGCTTTCTTAGGCGCTAATGCCTTCTTAATGTCTGTAGTCGCAGTATTGATTTTGGCCTTGGCATTGCTACCCTGCAGAGCCCTCTTAGTCTCAGAGCCTCTGCTTCGTCGCCGTATTGACTTCGGCCTTGGCATTACTACCCTGTAGGACCCTCCTTTGGTCTTAGAGCCTCTGCTTCGTCGCTGCTAGGTACAGCCGTCCTCGTCCAACGTCTAGCTTGCCTCGCTAGCGCTCTATCTATAGCTTCCCTAGTATTAGATTATACCCCAACTTGTCCTATACGATATAGAGGTATAAGTCCTGCTTATAGTGTCCCTGTAGCTCTATCGTATTAGGGGGCGCCGCCCAGCCCAGGTCCTGGACCTAACCTAAGCTAGCCGTTACCCTAAGGACTGCGACTTAGCAGCGCTAGCACGACCCTACCCTCTATACGGAATTACTAACAGGACTACACTCCTGTACAGAGGGGGAACCCTATAGCCCTATATAGAGAGGAATTGCTGCCCCTCTAAACAGGGGGAAAACTCTGTATTACTATACAGAGGGAGAACTCCCGATCCTCTGTACAGAGTGTAAACCTTGCATCCCTATATAGAGGGGAATTGCTAGCTTAGCTTTATAGGTACAAATTGTACAGCAGCAGACGACGAAGGAACTGCCTATTAGTTCCTTTATGTAGATACCTAGCCTTAGGTTTCTAAACCAAGATTCTTAAGCCCCTTATATTAGGAACTGATCTTACTGTCGGTAACTACAGTAATAAAACAAAGATAGGCGGCGACATCCCTATAGAAACTACAGCTATAGAGGGACATATACACTGCGTGTACGAGGAGCTGCTAGAACACAAGAGGCAGCTCAAGCAGCAAGTAAGCTATTAGGCTAAGATAATTTCCTAACAGGAACAGGAGCTACGATAGCTTAGGGCGTCCGATCGCGATCCGACCCCTATAACGACGACGAACACGATAGCCTACACCCCGACCCCTAAGAGTAAACTCCCCGACGTCTCTATATACGATAGTAAGGCTCTAGCCGAGTACCCCTCCTAGGCTGCCTAGATGCGCTCTAAGCTTCTAGTCGACTTAGGAGCATACCTAACTAAGCTGGACAAGGTAGTTTACCTCTTTAGGAGGTTAAAGGGCAGGGTAGCAGCACAGATTCTGCTGTACTACAAGACGGCTATTGCCAACCTAGCAATAGCTACGACGACGATGCTCTAGGCAGCTCTAGACAAGAGCTACAAGGACCTAGACCGCGAGAGCTAAGCACTCCTATAGGTTAATACAATAAAGCAAGGTCGCAAGACCGTATAAGAATTCCTTGCGGAATTCGACTAGACTTTAGCAGAAGCAGGAGGTCTCTAATAGGAGGATAGGATAAAAATTACCTCTTTAGAGGTAGGCCTCTCTAAGGAGATTATAACGGGGCTAGTAGGTATAATGCGACCAGCTACGTACAAGGAATTCTACGATCTCCTTAGGATAGTCGACGACTAGCAGCGCAGGCTTAGACGGATAAGCCGCGCTTAAGAGATAAGACAACCCCTCTAGCAGCAGACGGACGCTATAGACTAGGAACCAACGACGACGAGGGTAGCGGCAGCCGTCGCTATACAGCTAAGGGCTGCTACTAAAAGGGCGCAATAGGTAAACATAGCTACCCTTAACAAGAGGCGAGCAGAAGGGAGCTGCTACCGGTGTAGCAAGATAGGCTACACTGTACGGAATTGCGGGCTTTTGCCAGCAGAGGGACCTAGGGGATAGCTAACTACCGCAAGGGTGGCAACTGCGGCGCCCTAACGAGAAGATTAGGAGTCCTCCTTAGACGACGACGAGTTAGGAAAAGAGTAGCCTCTAAGCGAAGGCTCTGCTAGAGGCGTATACAGGATAGATTGCTAAATTAAAGCACTACTTAGCTATCTTTTAAGAGCAACTACATAACGACTACCCTGTTTATCGTACGGCCAACGTTAAACAGGTCCGTAACGGCGCGGACATTAATTAACACAGGATTTTTAGTATACAGAGTAACTAGCGAAGACTTCGTACAGAGACACTGGATTAAGATAACCCCTACTGTACCTGTACGCATGTTAGGCATTACTAGGCGAGGACCGGACATTACCTATATAGTAAAAGTAACGATAGAGGTACAGGGACACTATAAGCAGGACTTATACCTCTATGTCGTACAGGACAAGCTAGGGTATAACCTAATACTAGGGAAGCTATAGATAGAGCGCTAGAGGGGCAAGCTGGACGTAGGACGAGGACAGCTGTACCTAGCAGTAACAAAGCAGAGGCTCCGAGACTAAGGGAGGGTCTAGCAGGACGACAACGCTACGGCCAGAGCCAACACGTCGACAAAGCAGAGGCCTCGAGACCAAGGGAAGGCCCTGCAGAGTAACAATGCTAAGGCCGAAATCAATACAGCGACGGCAGACATCGAGAAGGCATTAGCGCCTAAGAAAGTAATAGACCCCTGTACGAAGCTCCTAAGGGAATATGCTGGATACCTAGACCTCTTCGAGCCAAAGTCGGCCTTAAAACTGCTACTACACTAAGAAGAAGGGATTAACTACGATATCTAGCTAGAGCCCCGTCTAGATAGGAGTCTGCTAGAGGTACCGTACGGACCGCTATATAGAATGTCCTCTAGAGAACTCCTAGTACTGCGCAAGACATTGGACGACCTGCTTGCCAAAGGTTTTATTTAGGCAAGTACCTCGCCTACAGGAGCCCTAGTACTGTTTGTCTATAAGGAGGGGAAGGCCGGATTGCGTTTCTGTATAGACTACTAAGGCATTAACGCGATAACCAAGAAGGACCGGTACCCCCTACCCCTTATTAAGGAGACTCTCGGACGGATCAGCAAAGCAAAGTAGTTTACTAAGCTTAACGTAGTCTTAGCCTTCTATAAGATACGGATTAAGGAAGGCTGTAAATAGATAACTGCCTTCTGTATAAGATATAGTCTTTTTAAGTAGCTTATTACCCCCTTTAGCCTAGCTAATGTACTGGCAACATTCCAAAAGTACATTAACAAGTCCTTGCAAGGGTTACTAGACGACATCTGCTCGGTATACCTCGACGACACCCTAGTTTTTACGGACGGCACCTATGCAGATTACGTACAGGACGTTAAGAGGGTGCTAGACCGACTACAGCAGGCTGGCTTGTACCTCGACATTGACAAATGTGAATTCAGTGTCCAGCGTACGAAATACCTAGGGTTTATTATCGAGGCTAGGAAAGGCATTAGTATAGATAGCAAGAAGATTGATACTATTAAACAATAGAAGCCGCCGACGAACGTTAAGGGCGTACAGGAATTTCTTAGGTTTGCCAACTTCTACTGCTAGTTTATACAGAATTACTCGGAGATCGCACGCCCCCTAGTTAAGCTAACATACAAAAACAAGCAGTTTAAATAGACGGACGAATGTAATAGCAGCTTTAACAAGCTAAGGAGCTCTTTACTACAGGACCAACACTTGCTGCCTTCGACCCAGAGCGTATAACGATACTGGAAACCGACTCCTTAGGGTATTGCATTAGAGGTATCCTGTTACAGGTAGGCTCGGACGGACTCCTACACCTATACGCGTATTTCTCTAAGAAGAACTCCCTAGCTAAGTGCAACTACCGTATCTACAACAAGGAGTTGCTAGCAGTCGTACAGTGTTGCGAAGCATAGGATAGAGAACTCCGCTTAGTGCCCGAGTTCCTCGCCCTAACTAACTACAAGAAGCTAGAGTACTTTACGCAGCCCTAGAAGCTGTCTAAGAGGTATATACAACAGGCGATATACCTAAGCCGGTTTAATATAAGACTCTAGTATCGCAAGGGTAAGGACAACAGCAGGGCCGATACATTATCCAGACAGGACTAGGACATGCTAACGACGTACGAGGACGACCGGTTAAAGTTACGAACATTCCAGATGTTTAAGGAGGAGCCAGGTAAGGAGACTATCCGCCTAGCGGCGACGTACCTATAGGAACCCTAACTGCAAGTATAGGAAGAGGCAGTAGAAAAGGACGAGGTGTACCGAGGGGCCTGTACAGCGATCTAAGGAGGACAGCGCAAGCTCCTAGCAGAGCTCTACCTTAAGGTGTCGGCAGCAGAGTGCTTAGTAGACAAGGAGAACAACCTAAAGTTCAGGAACCGGATTTAGGTCCTGGCAGACGAGAAGCTCCGTACGAGCTTAATACAACAGGCGCACGACTCTATAGCAACCGGGCACCCAGGACGTAAGGAGACGTACAGCATTGTCGCTAGGGATTACTACTAGCTAGCGATAGCGAAGGACATCCGCAGGTTTATACAGAACTGCAATATATACAGACAGACAAAGCCCTAGCGGAAACTAAAGCATAGGCTGTTCAAACCCCTACCGATCCTAGACCGGCCCTAGCAAGACCTAACGGTGGACTTTGTTACAGACCTCCCTAAGAGCGACGGACAGCAGAACATTATAGTAGTTATAGACAAACTAACCAAGGGGGTAATACTAGAGGGAATAGACTCTATTACAGCTAGGGACACTGCCTAGGCATTTATATAGACGACGTTTAGCAAGTACGGTTTCCCTTAGTCGATTGTGTCGGACTAGGGCACGCAGTTTACGAGCTAGCTCTAGGCAAGGGTCTGCCAGTTTCTAAAGGTAGAACGTCGCCTGTTAACCGCATAGCACCTACAGACGGACGGGGCGACGGAGAGAGTTAATTCGACGTTGGAAGCGTACCTCCGAGCGTATATCGACTATAACTAGACGAACTAGAACCGACTTCTCCGTATAGCGGAGCTAGCTATTAACAGCCGTACGGCTAATACTATAGGATTGTTCCCCTTCTTTATAGCCTATAGATACGGCTATTCCCTACTCCTACCGACCCTAGGAGGTAACACTGCGCGCTCTGTACGATCCCTAATTCAGTAGGGAGAGGCTATCGTACAGACGATTACGAATGCCTACTAATAGGCGAAGGCGAGCCTAGCTATAGCTTAACAGAATGCGGAAGAGCAGGCTAACAAGGGACAGCAGGCCGTACTAAGGTACGAGGCAGGGGATAAGGTCTAGCTAAACTAGCGCAACATCTGTACAGACCGGCCGAGCAAGAAGCTAGATTAGAAGAACAGGAGGTTTACAGTAGTCCGACCGATAGGGACATACGCTATATAACTAAACACTCCCCTAGGGATTTATCCAGTCTTCTACGTAGACCTCGTACAGCTAGCGAACACGGACCTACTGCTGCACTAGACGACAGACGACGCGTGCCTACTAGCAATTATAACCGAGAGCTAGGAGGAGTATAAGGTAGAAGGGATCCTTAAGAGCTAAAGGAAGAAGAAGAGGTTAGAATACCTAGTAAAATAGAGAGGATAGGCAGAACCTATATAGGAACTGTACGAGGCCCTACAGGACACAACTGTACTAGACAGGTAGGAGGAGAACTACCCCCCTGCCCAGTTACAGTAACACTGCGCTATACGGCGAAAAGGGGCATAATCTACCCTAAGGACAGGGTAGCCGCCGGCAACTTAGGTTGTTAAAGGGATCGAAAATTACGACGTAGGACACTATAGGATCCCACCGACACTACACTGTACGACACCGTACAGAAAGAGGGCAGAAGGAAGGGGACAGCCAGGAAACAGATAGGAAGGAAAGTAGAAATAAGAGGAGTTAAGAGTAGAACCGTCTAGAATTTCTTACACTACCTAGAGGGAGGGGGTAGCTTACTAGCTACTACCCTAGGGGACTAGAGCAGCCGACTCCCTATCTAAGATCTTAATTACCTTCCGCCTAGCAGGACCCCTACCCCTACCCAGGCTAGCCCTAGAAAGCAGAGGCACTCCCCCACCCCTACGCGCCTCCTCCGGACGGCAGTAGGAGCAGTAAAGGGAGCTATCCTTCTACTCACACGAGGCACACACCCTAGCCCAGAAGCCTAGGAGGCGGTATAGGCCAAGTAAGGGCTAGGGGGAGTTAGGGCAGAGGGCGTAGGGCTAGCCCCAGGTAGCGATAAGGATAGCGTTAACGTACAACGCCTAGGCTGTAGCTACCTGCTAAGGTGTAACCTAGGCAGGGTTATACTAGAAGGCGTAGTAGGGCAGCTCGGCTGCATCCTGCTGCTCGTTAGTGTAGTACCTAAGAAGTTAGCTTAGACTATACAGAAGACGGGAATCTGTACAAACCGGAAGTGTAGCTATTAGTCAAATTAAGGATTCTACTACTAGAGGCAGAAATAGGAGGGGACCCCGGCTCGACGAGCAGAGGAGGAGGAGCTAGCAACTACGAGGGAGCTACTAGACGGGGCAGACAGCATAATAGTAGCTTGTAGGTAGTAGTAACTAATAGTAGCTAGGGAGGTAGATATTAGATAGTAGATAGTAGACAGTAGACGGTAGTAGACAGTAGTAGACAGTAGACAGCGTAGGAGGAGAAGGCAGGCAGGGAATAGAAAGAAAAGGGGGAGGGAAAGAGAAGGGAGAGGCTTGGAATTTAGCGGGGTAACTGCCTACTATAAGAGGCAATAGCAACTAGGGCAGCTGCTATAACTAGGTAAAATAGCAAGGAGGCAACTTCGACCCAGTAGGCGACGAGCGACGACTACATAGACGGCCAGACGAAAATAGGAAGTTGCGACCTGCTAAAGGAACAGCAGGAGCTAAGGGTGCACAGTACGCCGCTATACGAAAAAGGGCACTATAACAAGGGAGGGGGGGGGTATTGTTAGGGGGCGCTGCCCAGCCTAGGTCCTAGACCCAACCTAAGCCAGCCGTTGCCCTAAGGACTGCGACTTAGCAGCGCTAGCACGACCCTACCCTCTATACAGAATTACCGACAGGACTACACTCCTATACAGAGGGGGAACCCTATAGCCCTATATAGAGTATAATTGCCGCCCCTCTAAACAGAGGGAAAACTCTGTACTACTGTATAGAGGGAGAACTCCCGATCCTCTATACGGAGTGTAAACCTTGTATCTCTATACAGAGGGAAATTGCTAGCTTAGCTTCGTAGGTACAAATTGTATAGCAGCGGACGACGAAGGAACTGCCTATTAGTTCCTTTATATAGATACCTAGCCTTAAGTTTCGAAACCAAGATTCTTAAGCCCCTTACATATCGTTACTTTTACTATATAGGTAATGTCCGGTCCTCGCCTAGTAATACCTAGCATGCGTATAGGTATAGTAGGGGTCGTCTTAATCCAGTGTCTCTGTACGAAGGCTCTACTAATTACTCCGTACACTAAATATCCTGTGTTAATCAATGTCCGCGCCGTTGCGGACCTGTTTAGTGTAGGCTGTACAATAAACGGCGTAGTCGTTATATAGGTACTCTTAAAAGATAGCTAATTAGTGCTTTAATTAAGCAATCTATCTCGTATACGCCTCTAGTAGAGCCTTCGCTTAGAGGCTACTCTTTTCCCAACTCGTTGTCGTCTAAGTAGAACTCCTAATCCTCTTGTTAGGGCGCCGTAGTTGCTACCCTTGCAGTGGTCGGCCGTCCCCTAGGTCTCTCTGCTAGCAAAAGCCTGCAATTCCGTGCAGTGTAGCCTATCTTGCTACACTAGTAGCAGCTCCCTTCTGCCCTTCTCTTGTCTAGGGTAGCTGTATCTACCTACTGTGCCCTTTTGGCAGCGGCCCTTAGCCGTACAGTAACGGCTGCTGCTTCCCTCGTCGTCGTCGTTAGTTCCTAGTCTATAGCGTCTGTCTGCCGCTAGAGGGGTTGTCGCATCTTATAAGCGTAGCTTATCCGTCCGAGCCTGCGCTACTAGTCGTTGACTATCCTAAGGAGATTACAGAATTCCTTGTATATAGCTGGTCGCATTATGCCTACTAGTCCTATTATAATCTCCTTAGAGAGGCCTCCCTCTAAGGAGGTAATTTTTATCCTGTCCTCCTATTAGAGTCCTCCTGCCTCTGCTAGAGTCTAGTCGTATTCTGCGAGGAACTCTTGTACAGTCTTACGTCCTTGCTTTATCGTGTTAATCTGTAGAAGTGCTCGGCTCTCGCAGTCTAGGTCCTTATAGCTCTTGTTAAGAGCTGCCTAGAGCATCGTCGTCGTAGCTATTGCCGGATTGGCAATGGCCGTCTTATAGTACAGCAGAATCCGTGCTGCTGCCCTGCCCTTTAACCTCCTAAAGAGGTATACTGCCTTGTCTAGCTCAGTTAGGTATGCTCCTAAGTCGACTAGAAGCTTAAAGTGCATCTAGGCAGCCTAGGAGGGGTACTTAGCCGGAGCCTTACTATCGTAAGTGGTAACGTTAGGGAGTTTGCTCTTAGGGGTCGGGGTGTAGGCTATTGTGTTCGTCGTCGTAGGGGTCGGATCGCAATCGGACGCCCTAAGCTGTCGTAGCTCCTGTTCCTATTAGGAAACTATCGCAGCCTAGTGGCTTACTTGCTGCTCGAGCTGCCTCTTGTGTTCTAGCAGCTCCTCGTACGCGCAGTGCATCTGTCCCTACATAGCTGTAGGTTCTATAGAGATGTAGCTGTCTATCTTTGTTATATTACTACAGTTACTAATAGTAAGATCAGTTCCTAATGTAAGGACCTAAGAATCTTAGTTTAGAAACTTAAGGTTAGGTATCTATATAAAGGAATTAATAGACAGTTCCTTCGCTGTCTGCTGCTGTACAATTTGTACCTACGAAGCTAAGCCAGCAATTTCCCTCTGTATAGGGATGCAAAGTTCGCACTTTGTATAAAGGATCGGGAGTTTCCCTCTATATAGTAGTGCAGAGTTTTCCCTCTGTTTAGAGGGGCGGCAATTCACCTCTATAAAGGGCTATAGGGTTCTCCCTCTGTACAGGAGTAGGGTCCTGTCGGTAACTTTGTACAGACGGTAGGGTCGTGCTGGCGCTGCTAAGTCGTAGTCCTTAGGGCGACGGCTGGCTTAGGTCCAGGACCTGGGCTGGAGGGTGCCTCCTAACACAAATTGTACAGCAGTAGACGACGAAGGAACTGCCTATTAGTTTCTTTTTATAGATACCTAACCTTAAGTTTCTAACCTAAGATTCTTAAGCCCTTACAGCAGAGCTCGGCGTAATAAACTTCTTCGCTAGGTTTTCTCGAACAAACACCTCCACTTAGTCTAGCTCAGCCGGCGATAATCGTCTTAGGGGTTCGGTTCTCGGCAGCTTAGCTCTCTCTTTTAATCGGATCTTGTTATCGTTATCCGGTCGATAGAGCGGCAAGAGGTTAGAGTTAGCTTTTAAGAACATATTAGTGTAGCTATAGAGTTCTTTTGGTAACACCTCTAACAGGTCTACTTCTTCTTCTGCTATTATCTTTTAGTAGTCTTCGATGTCTTTTATCGAGATAGCGTAGATCTTATTGTCTGGCGACCTCGCGAGGGTCGTTAAAGCTTCCGAGCTTATTATTCCGATCGTGTCTAGAGGGTCGGACCGATCGATCGGAACCGCTCCAGTGGTTGTAACGTTCAGTTTCGCGGCAACGGCAGTGACCGATTCGGCGGCGACGACGCCGCTCTGCTAAGCTTTGAATCCGAGTATGCCTTTACCTATATTAATAACGGCTTTCTAGTTCTTTATCTATATCTGTCCTATAATAATGTCGAACCGTCTGATATCTATAATTCGGAACATCGCTTCTAGAGTGCGACTAGCCAGAGTGGTTCTTAATGGCACATAATGCGTAACACTCTTAGTGTCTTGTCCATTGTATGCCGAAATTCGCGTCGGCGACGCTAGCTCTACAGGATAACTGTATCCTTTTATTAGTTTCTGAACTAATCGATAGTGGATCGCCGCTCCGATAAGCGCTCCTGTGTCGATAAAGGCTCTTAACTTAAGGGGGCTGTACGAGCTATTAAGGGGGTGGACAGTAATCGGAAGGATAATAGCAGTTTCTGTATTTACTTCGCGGTCTCTGCTTGTTCTTCTTAATGTAGTGTTAGCGCTGACGACATCGCTGCTTCTATGTTAGCTAATTAAGCCTTTATTGCCTTTAGTTGTGCTAGTCGATTCGCCGCCTAGTTTTCTAGTACATCGATAATAGTTTCTGCCGATTCCTTCTCGGCTATTACTGCTTCTATTTCCTCTCTTAGTCGCCTATTCTCTTCTATGTTCTTATAAAACTTCTTCTCGATAAAGGTAATAATGTCGAACACCTTCCTAGCTCTATGTTCTGCTAAATATCCTTCTATTTTATCCGGCGTGCTTGCGTACAGCTCCGTATAGCCCGCTATACCCTTCTTCGCTTTATCTGTCTCTTCTTCCGTAAGGCCCTTAGTAGCTGTTCTTTCGTCGAGGATGCTAGTGCGCCTATCCCTCGCTCTGTTAGTCTTTCTCTTTCCGCTACGGCCTGTAACGCCGCCCTCTACCGTTAAGAAGCCTTCTATAGTCTCCTTACAGTACTAGTGTTTGGTTTGGAGTAGTGTGCGCGTACGTTATTCGGGTGTCCGGATAGTTTAATAGGCCCTTTCGCGTAGTGCAGGGTAGGTATAGTTAAGTAAGTTCGAGATATAATGATCTGAGCACGCAGATATAATTCAATACGGCTGTTTTAATAACTATATCTCGAACTAAGGAAGGAAAGGAATCTATATAGCAGTGGGTAAGGGCTTTAGGGGTAGTATGCCAAGGCCCGGCTTAGTCCGGAAGGGCCGAGCCGAAATTCTAAGGATCTACTCTATTACTTAGTCCTACCCCTTTCTGCTACTGCAACACTACCTGCCTAACGCTAATGTGTCCTAAAGGGCCTCGTACAGTTCCTATATAGGCTCTGCCTACCCTGTCTACTTAACTAGGTATTCTAACCTCTTCTGCCTCTTCTAGCTCTTAAGGATTTCTTCTACCTTATACTCCTCCTAGTCCTTAGTAGTAATTGCTAGGGGGCGTGCGTCCTCTATCGTCTATTATAGGAGGGGGTCCGTATGTGCTGGCTGTACGAGGTCTATATAGAAAACTAGGTATATCCCTAGGGGAGTGTTAAGTCGTATAGCGTATGTCCCTACTGGCCGGACTACTGTAAACTTCTAGTTCTTCTAGTCCAGTTTCTTGCTTAGCTAGTCTGTACGAATGTTGCGCTAGTTTAGCTATACCTTATCTCCTGCCTTATACTGTAGTGCAGCCTCTCGTCCCTTGTTAGCCTGCTCTTCTGTATTCTGTTAGGCTAAGGCAAGGCTCGCTTTCGCCCATTAGTAAGCGTTCGTAATCGTCTGTACAATAGCTTCCCCTTGCTAAATCAGGAAGTGTATAGGGTGTAGGGTAGCGTCGCTTAGAGTCGGTAGGAGCAAGGAGTAGTCGTACCTATAGGCTATAAAGAAGGGGGACAGTCCTGTAGCGTTAGCTATACAACTGTTAATAGCTAGCTCGGCTATAGGGAGGAGGCGGTTCTAATTCGTCTAGTCGTAGTTAACGTACGCCCAGAGGTATACTTCTAGTGTAGAATTGACCCTCTCTGTCGCGCCGTCTGTCTGTAGGTGCTAAGCAGTCGATAGGCAACGTTCTACGTTTAGCAATTAGCAGATCCTTGCCTAGAGTTAGCTTATAAACTGTGTACCCTAGTTAGATACAATTGACCTAGGGAATCTATATTTGCTAAACGTCGTCTGTATAAATGCCTAGGCAGTGTCCTCGGCTATAGTAGAGTATATTCCCTCTAGTATTACTCCCTTCGTTAGCTTGTCTATTACTACTATAATGTTCTGTCGTCCGTCGCTCTTAGGGAGGTCTGTAATAAAGTCTACTGTTAGATCCTGCTATAGACGGTCCGGTATCGGCAGGGGTTTTCAATAGGCCGTACTTTAGTTTACGCTAGGGCTTCGTCTGTCTATAAATATTGCAGTTCTGTACGAACCTACAGATGTCCTTCGCTATCGCTAGCTAGTAGTAGTCCCTAGTAACGATGTTGTACGTCTCCTCGCGCCCTAGGTATCCAGTTGCTATTAAGTCGTACGCCTGTTGTATTAAGCTCGTACAGAGCTTCTCGTCTGTAGGGACCTAAATCCGATTCCTAATCTTTAGGTTGTTCTATTCGTCTACTGTGCACTCTGCTGCTAATACCTTAAGGTAGAGCTCTGTAGGGAGCTTCTACTGCCCTCCTTAGATCGCTGTACAGGCTTCTTTGTAGACGTCGTCCTTTTCTACTGCCTCTTCCTATACCTATAGCTAGGGTTCCTATATATATATCGCCGCTAGGCGGATAGCGTCCTCGCCTAGTTCCTCCTTAAACATCTGGAATGTTCGTAATCTTAGTCGTTTGTCGTCGTACATCGCTAGCATGTCTTAGTCTCGTCTAGATAGTACGTCAGCCCTACTGTTGTCCTTCCCTTTGCAGTACTAGAGTCTTATATTAAAGCAGCTTAGATATATCGCCTATTGTATATATCTCTTAGAGAGTTTCTAGGGTTGCGTAAAGTACTCGAGATTCTTGTAGTCGGTTAGGGCAAGGAACTTAGGAACCGAGCGGAGTTCTCCGTCCTACGCCTTGTAGCACTGTACGACTGCTGACAATTCCTTATTGTAGATAGGGTAGTTGCATTCGGCTAGGGAGTTCTTCTTAGAGAAATACGTATATAGGTATAGAAGGCTGTCTAGACCTACCTATAAGAGGAAACCTCCTATATAGTATCCTAAAGAGTTAGTTTCTATTATCGTTATACGTTCTAGGTTAAAGGCAGCAAGCGTTGGTCCTATAGTAAAGAGCTCCTTTAGCTTGTTAAAGCTCTTGTTACATTCCTCTATCTAGGCAAACTGCCTGTCCTTATATGTTAGCTTAACTAGGGGGCGTACTATCTTTAAGTAGTTCCGTATAAACTGGCAGTAGAAGTTAGCAAACCTAAGGAATTCTCGTATGCCCTTAACACTCGTAGGGGGCTTCTACTGCTTAATAGCATTAATCTTCTTCCTGTCTATACTAATGCCCTTCCCTGCCTCGATAATAAATCCTAGGTATTTCGTACGTTATACGCCGAATTCGCATTTGTCGATGTCGAGGTACAATCTAGCCTACTGCAAACGGTCTATTACCTTCTTAACGTCTTGTATATAATCCTTGCAGGTGCTGTCTGTAAATACTAGGGTGTCGTTAAGGTATACAGAGCAGATGTCGTCTAGTAGTTCTTGCAAAGATCTGTTAATATACCTCTAGAATGTTGCTAGCGCATTTGCAAAGCTAAAGGGGGTAATAAGCTACTCGAAAAGTCTGTACCTCGTACAGAAAGCGGTTATCTATTCGTATCCTTCCTTAATCCGTATCTTATAGAAGGCTAAGACAACATTAAGCTTAGTAAACTACTTTGCCTTGCTGATCCGTCCGAGGGTCTCCTTAATAAGGGGTAGGGGGTACTGGTCCTTCTTAGTAATTGCGTTAATGCCTCTATAGTCTATACAGAAACGCAAGCCGGCCGAGCCTTCCTTATAGACAAACAGCACTAGGGCTCTAGCTGATAACGTACTTGCACGAATAAAACCTTTAGCAAGTAGGTCGTTTAGTGTCTTGAATAGCACTAAGAGTTCTCTAGAGGATATACTATACAGTAGGCTATACAGTACTTTAGGCAGGCTTCTATCCGGACGGGGCTCGAGCTTAATGTCGTAGTCGATCTCTTCTCCTTAGTATAGAGGCAGTTTTAAGGCCGATTTTAGTTCGAAGAGGTCTAGATATACTAAGTATTCCAGTAGGAGCTTCCTGCAGGGGTCTGTAACTTTCTTAGGCGCTAAGGCCTTCTTAATGTCTGTAGTCGTAGTGTTGACCTTAGCGTTTAAGCTAGCCTTGCCCTCGGCTTTAGCATTGCTACCTAGTAGAACCCTCCCCTAGTCTCGGAGTCTCTGCTTCGTAGCTGCTAGGTGTTGCAGCGGCAGAAAGGGGTAGGACTAGGTAATAGGGTAGACCCTTGGAATTTCAGCTCAGCCCTTCCGGACCAAGCCGGGCCTTGGCACACCTACTCCTAAAGCCCTTACCTACCGCCGCGTAGATTCCTTTCCTTCCTTAGTTCGAGATATAGTTATTGAAACAGCCGTATTGAATTATTTCTGTATGCTCGGATTATTATATCTCGAACTTACTTAACTATACCAAGTCCGCGCTGCGCGAAAGGGCCCGTTAAACTATCCGGACACCTGAATAACGTACGCGCACACTACTCCAAACCAAACACTAGCACTGTAAGGGGACTATAGAAGGCTTCTTAACAGTAGGGGGCGGCGTTACAGGCTGTAGCAGAAAGAAAAAAACTGACAGAGCGAGGGATAGGCGTACCAGCATCCTCGACGATAGAACGGCTGCTAAGGGCCTTATAGAAGAAGAGACAGATAAAGCGAAGAAGGGTATAGCGGGCTACAAGGAGCTGTATGCCCGTACGCTAGATAAAATCGAAGAATATCTGGCAGAACATAGAGCTAGGAAGGTGTTCGATATTATTACCTTTATTAAAAAGAAGTTTTACAAAAGTATAGAAGAGAACAGGCAGCTAAGAGAGGAAATAGAATTGGTAGTAGCTAAGAAGGAATCGGCGGAAACTATTATCGATATGCTAGCAAACTAAGCGGCGGACCGGCTAGCACAACTGAAGACGCTGAAGGCTTAGTTAGCCGACATAGAAGCAGCGAGGTCGCCAGCGCTGCCGCTATATCGAGAAGAAACAAGCAGAAACTGCCTTACTAGCGGCCTATAGTGAAGGTAGCACTTCTATAACGTTACTACCTAATCTGCTAGCGTTTAGGGGTAGAGACCCCGAAGACTGGGAGGCCTTTAAGAAAAAGATAAAGAATAAGATAAACCGCGATTATGCGAGAAGCAGTAAAGAAGATAGATTGGCCTACTTGGAATCGCGACTAGAAGGCGAATCGTTCTCGTTAGTAGCGGACCTAGAAGAGGTAACCGCCGACGAAGCAATCAAAGCACTAGATTAACGCTTTAGAGACCCCTTCTAGAAGAAGACGGCCTGCGAACGACTGGATAAAATCAACCAAAACCGGCTAACGTTTAAGGAGTTTTACGGACTGTTTAGGAAGTATGCTATTAGAGCTAAAGTGTCTAAGGGCGAGCAGCTGCACTTGCTAAGGCAGAAGCTGAACCCTAAGCTGGCCGGAGCTATAGCTTTAGTAGAAGACGAAGATCTCGAGAGCTTCGTACACTAAGCGAGAGTCACCGCTAGAAACTTGAACGCATATAGAAAATCGACGGCGCGCGAATCGACTTAGAAGCTATTGTCGGCGCTAACAACGCGCCCCCCTGCTGTGCCCTTCCGACGAGGCTCCTAGCAGCTACCTTTTTCGCTGCGCTTGTCGTTCGTCCCTACCTGCTACGCATACGGAAAGCCTGGCTATATAGCCACTAGATGCCAGGCGACGGCTTAGCAGAAGCAAGAATATCGTGCTACAAAGCCACCGCTACCGAAGAAGACTATCCAAGCTATCGAGTCGGTGCCGAACGACACCGATAGCGTAGACAGTAGAGTGCTATTAAGGATCTTAGGAAAAGACCAGCTAGACGGATAGGCCCCCTATCCAGCAACGACAATAGGGCACCAATGCAATCTGTATTACTAGAAGAAGGGAGCATTAACAGTTGTAACGACCTGCTCTCGGCGGCGGTAGAAGTAAATACAGAAACCGCTATTATCCTTCCGATTACTGTCCACCCCCTTAGCGGCTCGCACTGCCCCCTTTAGTTGAAAGCCTTTATCGATATAGGAGCCCTTATCGGCGCCGCGATCCACTATTAACTAGTCCAGAAGCTGATAGACGGATATAGTTATCTAGTAGAGTTAGCGTCGCTAACGCGAATTTCGGCATACAACGGACAAGACACTAAGAGTGTTACACATTATGTGCTACTAAGGACCACTCTGGCGGGCCGCACTACAGAGGCAACGTTCCGAATTATAGATATCGGACGATTTGACATTATTATAGGGCAGAAATGGATAAAGAACCAGAAAGCAGTTATTGACGTAGGTAAAGGCACACTCGGATTTAAAACCCAGCAGAGCGGAGCCGCCGCCGTCGAATCGGTAGCAGCCGTCGCCGCAAAATCGAACGCTACGGCTATTAACGCAGCTCCGACCAACCGTTCTGATCCCCCGGACACTGTCGAAATAATAAGCTTAGAGGCTCTAACGACTCTCGCGAAGTCGCTGGAGAATAAGATCTACGCTATCTCGATAAAAGACATCGAAGACTATCAGAAAATAATGGCAGAAGAAGAAGTAAACCCGTTAGAAGTGTTACCGAAAGAACTCTATAGTTACACTAACGTGTTCTTAAAAGCCGACTCTAACCTCCTGCCGCTCTACCGACTAGAATACGACAACAAGATCCGGCTAAAAGAAGGAGCTACGCTGCCGAGAACCGAACCCCTAAGACGATTATCGCCGGCCGAGCTAGACTAAGTAGAGGTGTTTGTTCGAGAAAACCTAGCAAAGAAGTTTATTACGCTAAGCTCTGCTGAGTATACGTTACTGATTCTTTTCGTGCAGAAACCCGGAGGTAGTCTCCGACTGTGCGTAGACTACCGAGGCCTTAATAAGGTTACTAAGAGAGATGTGTATCCGCTGCTGCTAATCGATAAGACTATATAGCGAGTAGCTAAAGCTAAGTAGTTTAGCAAGCTGGATATTCGCTAAGCGTTCCACTAACTAAGGAAAGAGGAAGGGCAAACGGAAGATCTTACGACATTCGCTACGCGTATAGGCAATTTCAAGTAGTTAGTAATGCCTTTCGGACATACCAACGCGCCGGCAGTGTAGCAGCGTTTTATAAATTACACCTTTATAGACATGCTAGAACAGTTCGTGTCTATCTACTTAGACGACATTCTTATCTATACCGATAGAACGAGAGAGCAGCACACGGACCACACTAAGAGAGTGCTAACTAGGCTCCGCAAGGTTGGATTAAACGCGGATACGAAGAAGAGCGAGTTCTATTAAACCGAAGTCAAATATCTCGGCCTTATCGCCGGAAGAGAAGGAATTCGGATAGACCCCTTAAAGGTCGCTGCAGTAGCGGAATAGAAGCAACCAAAGTCCGGAAACACTACCGTAAGATAGAAAAATATCTACGGATTTTCTGCAGCTATTATTAAGAAGAGTAGGTCAAGGTGTTGCCAATAGCCAAATTTTGTGCCAATTCGGCACGGTTAGAAGCTACCATTCTTCTTCCGCTATTATCTTTTAGTAATCTTTAATGTCTTTTATCGAGATAGCGTAGATCTTATTCTCTAGCGACTTCGCGAGAGTCGTTAGAGCTTCTAAGCTTATTATTCTGACGGTATCTAGAGGATGAGAACGGTCGGCCGGAACTGCGTTAACGGACGTAACGTTTGGTTTCGCAGCGACGATGGTAACTAATTCGATAGCAGTGGTGTCGCTTTGCTAGGTTTTAAACCTAAGAGTGCCTTTATCTACATTAATAACGGCTTTCTAGTTCTTTATCTATTTCTGCTATATAATAATGTTAAACTGTCCGATGTCTATAATTCGGAACGTTGCTTCTGTAGTGCGACCAGCTAGGATAGTCTTCAATAGCAGATAATGCATAACGCTCTCCGTGTCTTGTCTGTTATATGCCGAGATTCGCGTTAGCGACACTAGCTCTACTAGATAACTATATCCCTTCGTTAGTTTCTAAGCCAGTTAATAGTGAATCGCTGCGCCGATAAGTGCTCCTATGTCTATAAAGGCTTTTAACTAAAGGGGGCGGTATAAGCCGTAAAGGGGGTAGACAGTAATTAGAAGGATAATAGCAGTCTCTGTATTTACTTCTACTACTGCTAAGAGCGGATCGTTACAACTGTTAATACTTCCTTCTAATATAGGGTAGTTGGCCCGGGTTATTACTATGCCTTGCCAAGGTTTATATATCTGGTACACATTTGTTACGTGACTTCTAAGTTACTTAATCAGTCCCTTTTGGCTTAAGTGGAGCGTGTTACATCACCTTCTTCCAGCAATGCGGATCGTATTAGAGCCCTATTGTCTATACTGGATAGGGGGTCTATCCGTCCAGCTGATCTTTTCTTATAATCCTTAATAGCACTCTACTGTCTACGCTGTCGGTGTCGCTCGGCGCCGGCTCGATAGCTTGGATAGTCTTTCTCGGCAGCGGCGGCGGCTTCGTAGCACAGTATTCCTGCTTCTGCTAATTCGTTGCTTAGCATCTAGTAGCGATATAGCTAGGCTTTCTGTATACGTAGCAAGTAGGGACGAACGACGAGCGCAGCGGATAGGATAGCTGCTAGGGGCCTCGTCGGAAAGGGGCAGGGGGTCGTGTTGTCGGCGCTAACGATAACTTCTGCATCGATTTGCGCGTCGCCGATTTTCTGTATACGTTTAGGTTTCTAGCGGTGACTCTCGCCTAGTATACGAAGCTCTCGAGACCTTCGTCTTCTACCAAAGCTATAGCTTTAGCCAGCTTAGGGTTTAACTTCTGCCTTAGTAAGTGGAGCTGCTCGTCTTCGGACACTTTAGCCCTAATAGCATATTTTCTAAACAGACCGTAGAATTCTTTAAACGTTAGCTAGCTCTGGTTGATCTTGTCTAGCTGTTTGCAGGCCGGCTTCTTTTGGAAAGGGTCTCCGAAGCGTTAGTCTAGTGCTTTAATTGCTTTGTTAGTAGTTACCTCTTCTAGGTCCGCTACTAGTAAGAACGCTTCGCCTTCTATTCGCGATTCTAGGTAGGCCAATCTGTCCTCTTTACTGCTTCCGGCATAATCGCGGTTTATCTTATTTTTTATCTTCTTTTCAAATGCCTCCTAGTCTTTAGGGTCTCTGCCCCTAAAAGCCGGTAGATTAGGTAGTAACGTTATCGAAGTGCTACCTTAACTGTATGCCGCTAGTAAGGCGGTATCTGCTTGTTCTTCTCGATGTAGCGGCGGCTTCGACAACATCGCTGCTTCTATATTAGCTAACTAAGCCTTTAGTATCTTTAGTTGCGCTAGTCGATTCGCCGCTTGGTTTTCTAGCATATTGATAATAGTCTCTGCTAATTCCTTCTTAGCTATTACTAATTCTATCTCCCCCCTTAGCTGCCTATTCTCTTCCATTTTCTTATAAAACTTCTTCTCGATAAAGGTAATAGCATTGTATACCTTCCTAGTTCTATGTTCTGCCAGATATTCTTCGAGCTTATCTAGTGTGTAGGCATACAGCTCCTTGTAGCCTGCTTTTCCTTCTCTCGCCTCGTCTGTCTCTTCTTCTGTAAGACCTTTAGTAACTGTCTTATCGTCGAGGATGCTAGTACGCCTATCCCTCACTCTGTTAGCCTTTCTCTTCCCGCTGCGGCCTGTAACGCCGCCCTCTACTGTTAAGAAGCCCTCTATAGTCTTCTTACAGTGCTGATATGTTTGGTTGAGTTTGGTATATATTGTGTGCGTGCGTTATTTAGGTGGCCGGATGCAGTTTAACGGTCCCTTTCGCGCAGCGCAGGGTTGGTATAGTTAATAAGTTCGAGATATAATAATCTGAGCACGCAGACATAATTCTATACGGCTGTTTTAAGAACTATATCTCGAACTAAGGAGGGAAAGGAATCTATACAGCAGTGGGTAAGGGCTTTAGGGGTGGATATACTAAGGCCCGGCTTGGTCCAGAAGGGCTTAGCTGAAATTCCAAGGGTCTACCCTATTACTTAGTCCTACTCCTTTCTGCTACTACAACACTAAGGTGTTAAAAGAAGTAGGGGTCTGCACGATAGAACCGGCGACTAAGGAAGAGACGCTCTACGAGAAGGTAGAGCAGCTAAACTAGCAACAAAAGCTTAGCAAAACCGGTTTAGAAAAGCTAATAGTTCTAGAAGAACTAATTACAGAGGTTATCTAGCTAGTTTATAGTTCTAAGGATGTTGGCTACACTAGTACAAAGAAGACGATAGAAGCCGTAAGGACAGTCTACTAGTTTCTACAGATCTTCGAGCGGATTTACTAGTTTATCGCTAATTGCTACATATATCGAGCTGCGAAGCTACGTTACGGCCTTCCGGCCGGTCTACTAAAGCCGCTTCCGATTCCTAAGAAACTATAGCAGTATATTACGATAGATTTCGTAACCGGCCTGCCGGATTCTAATAGATACAATACCACACTTAACGTAGTAGATCGGCTAAGCAAGGAACGCTACTTTATCCCCTATTAAGCAAAGGATAAAGGCACTACTGCAGAAGAGACAGGGAGGATGCTAATTTAGTACGTATAGAAGCACTATAGCCTGCCAGACACTATTACTATAGATAGGAATCCTTAATTTACTGCTAATGTATAGAAGGCTATCAACTAAATTCTCGGAATTCGCAGAAAGCTTAGCATAGCTGCTTACCCTTAGACCGACAGTTAGTCTATATTAGGGGGCGCCGTCCAGCCCAGGTCCTGGACCTAAGCCAGCCGTCGCCCTAAGGACTGCGACTTAGCAGCGCTAGCACGACCCTACCCTCTATACAGAGTTACCGACACGACCCTACTCCTATACAGAGGGAGAATCCTATAGCCCTATATAGAGGGGAATTGCTGCCCCTCTAAACAGAGGGAAAACTCTGCACTACTGTATAGAGGGAAACTCCTGACCCTCTATACAGAGTGTAAACCTTACACCCCTGCATAGAGGGAGATTGCTAGCTTAGCTCTGTAGGTATAAGTTGTACAGCAGCGGACGATAAAGGAACTACGTATTAGTTCCTTTATATAGATACCTAGCCTTAGGTTTCTAAACTAAGATTCTTAAGCCCTTATATTAGGAACTAATCTTACTATCGGCAACTTTAGTAATATAACGAAGATAGACAGCGACATCCCTATAGAACCTACAGCTATGCAGGATTAGATACACTGCGTATACGAGGAGCTGCTAGCATACAAGAGGCAGCTCGAACAGCAAGTAAGCTACTAGGCTGCGATAGTTTCCTAATAGGAACAGGAGCTACGACAGCTTAGGGCGTCCGATTGCGATCCGACCCCTACGACGACGACGACGAACACGACAGCCTACACCCTAACCCCTAAGAGCAAACTCCCTAACGTTACTACCTACGATAGTAAGGCTCCGGCCGAGTACCCCTCCTAGGCTGCCTAGATGCGCTCTAAGCTTCTGGTCGACTTAAGAGCATACCCGACCGAGCTAGACAAGGTAGTGTACCTTTTTAGAATGTAAGGGCTTAAGAATCTTGGTTTAGAAACTTAAGGTTAGGTATCTACATAAAGGAACTAATAGGCTGTTCCTTTGTCGTCTGCTGCTGTACAATTTGTATCTACGAAGCTAAGCTAGCAGTTTCCCTCTATATAGGGGTACAAGGTTTACACTCTGTACAGAGGATCGGGAGTTCTCCCTCTATGCAGTAGTACAGAGTTTTTTCTCCGTTTAGAGGGGCAGCGATTCCCCTCTATATAGAGCTATAGGGTTCTTCTTCTATACAGGAGTAGGGTCGTATTAGTAATTCCGTACAGAGGGTAGGGTCGTACTGGCGCCGCTAAGTCGCAGTCCTTAGGGCGACGGCTAGCTTAGGTCCAGGACCTGGGCTGGGCGGCGCCCTCTAACAATACCCCCCTCCCTTCTCGTTGTAGTTCTTCCGTACGACAGCGAGTCGTATAGCCTTAGCTGTTCCTCTAGCGGGTAGCGCTTTCCTATCTTCGCCTAGGCCTTGTCTGTCGACCTCCCCCTCTGCAAGTTTAACCCTAGGGCTGTCCTCCTAGATCTGTAGGCAGGGAAGGCAGGTAGTACTGGATCGCTTCTACCTAAACTTGACCGATTCCGTTTGCCAATTTAGCGACGCCGAGGCCGAGGCTAAGGAGGCCTGCGAGCGGTTATAAAGGTGTAGGAGGTGCTCGGTTCCGTCTGTTTACTCCCCTCCTACCCTCCAGTCCTTAGCTATGTACTCTGCGTCCTAACTGTATAGTCCGGCGCTACCGGGCTATTTGGCTCTGTCCCTGTCCCTTGGTCGTTGTCCGGAGTTTACTCCTAGGTAGATGTTCCCGCCTCCGTCCAGTCGTCTAGTAGGCCGTCGCTCGTACGGGTCCTAGGTCGTAGTTGCCTTGTTTGTTCTCCCTTATACAGTTGTAGCAGCTGCCCTAGTTGTTATTGTCCTATAAGGCAGGCAGCTACTACTCTGTATATAAACCCTTTCCCCCTTCTCCCTCTCTCTTCTTCTCTTTCTCCTTTATTCCCTATCTGCTACCTGTCTGCCTAGCCGTCTGCTACTACTACTATTACTACTACTACTAGTTACTACTACTAACTACTACTACTGCTAGCTGCTATTACTATGCTACCTATCTCGTCCGGCCGTTCTCGCCGCGTTTCTCTCGTAGCTATTGGCTCTTCTTCCGCCTGTCCAGCTAGTGTCCCCTCCTATTTTTTACCTCTAACAATAGAGTGCCTAGCTTAATTAGCAGCTTCGCTTCTAGTCTGTACAGGTCCCCGCCTTCCGTACGGGCCAAGCTAACGTCTTAGGTGCTATATTAACTAACAGTAGGGTGTTGTTAAGCCGCCCTTTGCTCCCTAGTGCTAGGGCTCCTGCCGGCCGGGAGGTAATTAAGATTTCGGGTATAGAGTTGGCTGTCTTGGTCCTAGGGTAGTGGCCAGCAGGCCACCTTAAGGTAGCATATAGAAGCTTCCGGACGGTGTTGCTCTCGTTCCCCTCTTATTTCTACCCTTCTTACCTGTCTCCTAACCGTCCCCTTCCTCCTGCTCTCCTTCTGTATAGTGTCGTACAGTATAGTGTTAGTAGGGTCCTGTAGTGTCCTACGTCGTAATTCTTAATCCTTTGGCGACCTAAGTTGCTAGCGGCTGCCCTGTCCTTAGGGTAGATCGTGCCCCTTTTTGCCGTACAGTGCAGTGTTACTGTAACTAGGCAGGGGGATAGTTCTCCTCCTACCTGTCCAACGCGGTTGTGTCCTGTAGGGCCTCGTACGGTTCTTACGTAGGCTCTGCCTATCCTCTCTATTTTACTAGGTACTCTACTCCCTTCTTCTTCCTTTAGCTCTTAAGGATTCCTTCTACCTTGTACTCTTCCTAGCCCTTAGTTATAATTGCTAGTGGGCGCGCGTCGTCTGTCGTCTAGTGCAGTAGGGGGTCCGTGTTTGCTAGCTGTACGAGGTCTATATAGAAGACTAGGTAGATCCCTAGGGGAGTGTTAAGTCGTATAGCGTATGTTCCTACTAGTTGGACTACTGTAAACTTCCGGTTCTTCCAGTCTAGCTTCTTGCTTAGTTAGTCTGTACAGATGTTGCGCTAGTTTAGCTAGATCTTATCCCCTGCCTCGTACCTTAGTGCAGCCTGCTGTCCCTTGTTGGCCTGCTCTTCCGCATTCTGTTAAGCTATAGCTAGACTCGCCTTCGCCTATTGGTAAGCGTTCGTAATCGTCTGTACGATAGCCTCTCCCTGCTGAATTCGGGATCGTATAGGGCGTAAGGTGTTACTACTTAGGGTTAGTAGGAGCAGGGAATAGTCGTATCTATAGGCTATAAAGAAGGGGGACAACCCTGTAGCATTAGCCGTATAGCTGTTAATAGCTAGCACCGCTATAGGGAGAAGGCGGTTCCAGTTCGTCTGATTATAATCGACGTACGCTTAGAGGTACGCTTCCAACATCGAATTAACCCTCTCCGTTGCGCCGTCCGTCTGCAGGTGCTATACAGTTAACAGGCGATGTTCTATATTTAGCAACTGGCAGACCCTTGCCTAGAGCTAGCTCGTAAACTGCGTACCCCGGTCTTATACAATTAACTAAGGGAAACCGTGCTTGCTGAACGTCGTCTGTATAAAGGCCTAGGCAGTGTCCTTAGCTATAATAGAGTCTATTCCCTCTAGTATTACCCCCTTCGTTAGCTTGTCCGTTACTACTATAATGTTCCTCTGTCCGTCGCTCTTAGAGAGGTCTGTAATGAAGTCCACTGTTAGGTCTTGCTAGGGCCAGTCTAGGATCGGTAGGGGTTTTAGCAGCTTATACTTTAGTTTACGCTAGGGCTTTGTCCTCCTGTATAGATCGCAGTTCTGTACGAGCCTGCGAATGTCCTTCGCTATCGCTAGCTAGTAGTAGTCCCGGGCGACGATGCTGTACGTCTCCTCGCGCCCTAGGTGCCCGGTAGCTATAGAATTATGCGTCCGTTGTATTAAGCTCGTATAGAGCTTCTCGTCCGCTAGGACCCAAATCCGATTCCTAAACTTTAGGTTATTCTCCTCGTCTACTAAGCACTCTGCTGCCGACACCTTAAGATAGAGCTCTGCTAGGAGCTTCCGCTGCCCTCCCTAGATCGCTATATAGGCCCCTTGGTACACCTCGTCCTTTTCTACTGCCTCTTCCTATGCCTGCAGTTGGGGTTCCTATAGGTGTGTCGCTGCTAGGCGGATAGTCTCCTCGTCTGGCTCCTCCTTAAACATCTAGAATGTTCGTAACTTTAGCCGGTCGTCCTCGTGCGTTATTAGCATGTCCTGGTCCCGTCTGGACAGCGTATCGGCCGTACTGTTATCCTTACCCTTGCGATATTAGAGTCTTATATTGAACCGGCTTAGGTACATTGCCTACTGTACGTGTCTCTTAGACAGCTTCTAGGGCTGTGTAAAGTATTCTAGGTTCTTATAGTTAGTTAGCGCAAGGAACTTAGGAACCGAGTGGAGTTCTCTATCCTACGCTTCGCAACACTGTACGACTGCTAGTAACTCCTTGTCGTAGATAGGATAGTTGCACTTAGCTAGGGAGTTCTTCTTAGAGAAGTACGCGTATAGGTGCAGAAGTCCGTCCGAGCCTACCTGTAATAAGATGCCCCCTATGCAATACCCTAAGGAGTCGGTTTCTAGTATCGTCGTACGTTCTAGGTCGAAGGCGGCAAGCGTTAGCCCTATAGTAAAGAGCTCCTTTAGCTTGTTGAAGCTCCTATTGCACTCGTCCGACTACTTAAACTGCTTGTCCTTATATGTTAGCTCGACTAGGGGGCGTACGATCTCCGAGTAGTTCTGTATAAACTGTTAGTAGAAGTTGGCAAACCTAAGAAATTCCCGTACGCCCTTAACGCTTGTAGGCGGCTTCTATTGCTTAATAGCATTAATCTTCTTCCTATCTATGCTAATGCCTCTCCCTGCCTTAATAATAAACCCTAGGTATTTCGTACGCTAGATACTGAATTTACATTTGTCGATGTCGAGGTACAAGCCAGCCTGCTGCAGTCGGTCTAGCACCTTCTTAACGTCCTGTACGTAATCTGCATAGGTGCCGTCCGTAAAAACCAGGGTGTCGTCGAGGTACACCGAGCAGATGTCGTCTAGTAACCCTTGCAAGGACTTGTTAATGTACCTTTGGAAGGTTGCCGGTGCGTTAGCAAGGCTAAGGGGGGTGACAAGCTACTTAAAAAGACTATATCTTATACAGAAGGCAGTTATCTATTCACAGCCCTCCTTAATCTGTATCTTGTAGAAAGCCGAGACTACGTTAAGCTTAGTAAACTACTTTGCCTTACTGATCCGTCTAAGAGTCTCCTTAATAAGGGGTAGGGGGTACCGGTCCTTCTTAGTGATCGCGTTAATGCCTCTGTAGTCTACGTAGAAGCGTAAGCCGGCCCTCCCCTCCTTAGAGACAAACAGTACTAGCGCTCCCGCGGACGAGGTACTTGTCTAAATAAAACCTTTGGCAAGCAGGTCGTCTAGTGTCTTGCGCAGTACTAGGAGTTCTCTAGAGGACATTCTGTACAGTAGACCGTACAGTACCTTAGGCAGACTCCTATCCGGTCGGGGCTCTAGCTAGATGTCGTAGTTAATCCCTTCTCCTTAGTGTAGCGGCAGTTTTAAGGCCGACTTTGGCTCGAAGAGGTCTAGGTATCCTGCATATTCCTTTAGGAGCTTCGTATAGGGGTCCGTCGCTTTCTTAGGTGCTAATGCCTTCTTAATGTCCGCAGTCGCAGTGTTGATTTCAGCCTTAGCATCGCTACCCTGCGAAGCCCCCCCTTAGTCTCGGGGCCTCTGCTTCGTTACTATATTAATTTCGGCCTTGGCATTGCTACCCTATAGAGCCCCCCCTTGGTCTCGGAGCCTCTGCTTCGTCGCTGCCAGGTACAGGCGTCCTCGTCCAACGTCTAGCTTGCCCTACTAGCGCTCTATCTATAGCTTCCCTAATATTAGGTTATACTCTAACTTGTCCTGTACGACGTAGAGTTATAAGTTCTGCTCGTAGTGTTCTTGCAGCTCTATCGTTACTTTTACTATATAGGTAATGTCCAGTCCTCGCCTAGTAATGCCTAGCATGCGTATAGGTACAGTAGGGGTCGTCTTAATATAGGATCTCTGTACGAAGTCTTCGCTAATTACTCTGTATATTAAACATCCTGTGTTAATTAGCGTCTGCACTGTAGCGGTCCTGTTTAGCGTAGGTCGTATAATGTACAGCGTTGTCGTTATATAATTGCTCTTAAAAGATAGCTAAGTAGTGCTTTGATTTAGCCGTCTATCTCGTATATGCCTCTAGCTAAGCCTTCGCTTAGAGGCTACTCTTTTCCTAACTCGTCGTCATCTAAGGGGGACTCTTAGATCTCGTGTTAGGGCGCCGCAGTTGCTACCCTTGCAGTAGTAGGCCGTCCCCTAGGTCTCTCTACTAGCAAAAGCCTGTAATTCCGTATAGTGTAGCCTATCTTGCTACATCTGTAGCAGCTCCCTTCTGCTCGCCTCTTGTTAATAGTAGCTATGTCTACCTATTGCGCCCTTTTAGTAGCAGCCCTTAGCCGTACAGTAACGGCTGCCGCTACCTTCGTCGTCGTTAGTTCCTAGTCTATAGCGTCCGTCTGCCGCTAGAGGGGTTGTCGTATCTTGTAAGCGCAGCTTATCCGTCTAAGCCTGCGCTGCTAGTCGTCGACTATTCTAAGAAGATTACAGAATTCCTTGTACGTAGCTGGTCGCATTACGCCTACTAGTCCTGTTATACTCTCCTTAGAGAAGCCTACCTCTAAGGAGGTAAGTTTATCCTGTCCGCTTATTAGAGACCTCCTGCCTCTACTAGAGTCTGGTCGTATTCTGCAAGGAATTCTTATACAGTCTTACTCCCTTGCTTTATTATATTAACCTGTAGGAGTGCTCGGCTTACGCGGTCTAGGTTCTTGTAGCTCTTGTTAAGAGCTGCCTAGAGCATCGTCGTCGTAGCTATTGCCAGGTTAGCAATAGTTGTCTCGTAGTACAGCAGAATCCGTGCTGCTGCCCTGCCCTTTAACCTCCTAAAGAGGTAAACTACCTTGTCTAGCTCGGTTAGGTATGCTCCTAAGTCGACTAGAAGCTTAGAGCATATCTAGGCAGCCTAGGAGGGGTATTCGGCCAGAGCCTTACTATTGTACGTAGTAACGTCGGGGAGTTTGCTCTTAGGGGTCGGGGTGTAGGCTATTATGTTCGTCGTCGTAGGGGTCGGATCGCGATCGGACGCCCTAAGCTGTTGTAGCTCCTGTTCCTATTAGGAAATCATCGCAGCCTAGTAGTCTACTTGCTGCTCGAGCTGCCTCTTGTGTTCTAGCAGCTCCTCGTACGCGCAGTACATCTGTCCCTGTATAGCCGTAGGGTCTATAGAGATGTCGCTGTCTATCTCTATTGTATTACTGCAGTTACTAACAGTAAGATTAGTTCCTAATGTAAGGGCTTAAGAATCTTGGTTTAGAAACTTAAGGTTAGGTATCTATATAAAGGAACTGATAGGCAGTTCCTTTATCGTCTGCTGCTGTACAATTTGTACCTACGAAGCTAAGCTAGCAATTTCCCTCTATAGAGGGGTGCAAGGTTTGCACTCTGTACAGAGGATCGGGAGCTCTCCCTCTATACAGTAGTGCAGAGTTTTTCCTCTATTTAGAGGGGCGGCAATTCCCCTCTGTATAGGGCTATAGGGTTCTCCCTCTATATAGGAGTAGGGTCGTATTAGTAATTCCGTATAGAGGGTAGGGTCGTGCTGGCGCTGCTAAGTCGCAGTCCTTAGGGCGACAGCTGGCTTAGGTCTAGGACCTGGGCTGGGCGGCGCCCCCTAACATAGAAGGTTAAAGGGCAGGGCGGCAGCACAGATTCTGCCGTGCTACGAGACAGCTATTGCTAACCTAGCAATAGCAACTACAACGATGCTCTAGGCAGCTCTTAACAGGAGCTATAAGAACCTAGACCGCGAAAGCTAAGCACTCCTACAGGTTAATACAATAAAGCAAGGACGCAACACTGTACAAGAGTTCCCTGCAGAATACGACTAGACCCTAGCAGAGGTAGGAGGACTCTAATAGGAGGATAGGGTAAAAAAATTACTACCTTAGAGGTAGACCTCTCTAAGGAGATTATAACAGGACTAGTAGGCGTAATACGACTAGCCTTATATAAGAAGTTCTGTAATCTCCTTAGGATAGTCGACGACTAACAGCGCAGGCTTAGATGGATAAGCTGTGCCTATAAGATGCGACAGCCCCTCTATCGGCAGTAGGACGCTATAGACTAGGAACTAACGACGACGAGAGTAGCGGCAGCCGTTACCGTACAGCTAAGGGCCGCTGCCAAAAGGGCATAGTAGGTAGATATAGCTACTCTCGACAAGAGACGAGCAGAAGGGAGCTGCTACAGGTATAGCAAGATAGGCTATACTGTACGAAATTGCAGGCTTTTGCTAGTAGAGAGACCTAGGGGACGGCCTACTACTGCAAGGGTAGCAACTGCGGCGCCCTAACACGAGATCTAAGAGTCCCCCTTGGACGACGACGAGTTAGGAAAAGAGTAGCCTCTAAGCGAAGGCTTAGCTAGAGGCATATACGAGATAGACGGCCAAATCAAAGCACTACTTAGCTATCTTTTAAGAGCAATTATATAACGACAACGCTGTACATTGTACGACCTACGCTAAACAGGACCGCTATAGTGCAGATGCTAATTAACACAGGATGTTTAATGTACAGAGTAATTAGCGAAGACTTCGTACAGAAACACTATATTAAGACGACCCCTACTGTACCTGTATATATGCTAGGTATTATTGGGCGAGGACCGGACATTACCTATATAGTAAAAGTGACGATAGAGCTGCAAGGACACTACAAGCAGAACTTATACCTCTACGTCGTACAGGACAAGTTAGAGTATAACCTAATATTAGGGAAGCTATAGATAGAGCGCTAGTAGGGCAAGCTAGACGTTGGACGAGGACGCCTGTACCTGGCAGCGACGAAGCAGAGGCTCCGAGACTAAGGGAGAGTTCCGCAGGGCAGCAATGCCAAGGCCGAAATTAACACGGCCACTACAGACATTAAGAAGGCATTAGCGCCTAAGAAGGCGACGGACCCCTATACGAAGCTCTTAGCGGAATACGCAGAATACCTAGACCTCTTCGAGCTAGAATCGGCCTCGAAACTGCCCCTACACTAAGGAGAAGGAATTAATTACGACATCTAACTAGAGCCCCGTCTAGATAGAAGTCTGCCCGAAGTACTATACAGACTGCTATATAGCATGTCCTCTAGAGAACTCCTAATACTGCGCAAGACACTAGACGACCTACTTGCTAAAGGTTTTATTCGTGTAAGTACATTATCTACAGGAGCCCTAGTACTGTTTGTCTATAAAGAAGGCAAGGCCGGCTTGCGTTTTTGTATAGACTATAGAGGCATCAACGCAATTACTAATCCGGGCACGCAGATATAATTCAATACAGCCTTTTTAATAACTATATCTCGAACTAAGGAGGGAAAGGAATCTATGTAGTGGTAAGTAAGAGCTATAGGGGTAGTGTGCTAGGGCCCGGCACGGTCCGGAAGGGCCGAGCCGAAATTCTAAGGGTCCACCCTATTACTTAGTCCCACCCCTTTCTGCCGTCGCAACACCACCCCCCTCCCTTACTAGCGGTCGACCTCGACCGCTTACTTATCTCTCTCTCTTTTTTTTTGATTTATATCGTGGCTATCTAACGTCTTCGCTTGTCGTCTATCTAATCTGTACTATCTGATCGGAGCTAGCGGTTACCTAAGCTGCGGCGTAACCGGTCTGTACGCCGCCGCAGAGGTCTATATAGATCCGTCCGCAGCGCTGTCTCTTCGTTTTTTTCTTCTCTACTAAGGACCTTACCTACTGTAGGGCCGCTTTGGTTGCGTCGGCTTCGTTCTTCGCCGTTATCGTTCGTCCGGCCAAGCCGGCGGATAGTGCTGCGCGAAGGCAAAGCCTAGGATCGTTAACGAAGCATGCCGGCGGTAGTAGTAGTAGAGTCGAAGACACTAGCTAGCGATTTCTACGATCGTTTCTATTGGCTTTTGCGCCGATAGAGCGGACGCGGGTTTTCTTCTTCTTTATTAACTTCTAAGCCACTTAGGCTTCCGCTTCCTCGGGTTCTGGATGTAAAACTCTCTTAGCAGCTCTGCCGAATTTCGGAGATTCTCGACCGGATACTATTTATAGTCTTCTAGCTAATACGGATGTAGATATAGACAGCTTGCAGCCAGGCTTGGCAGGCTAGGCTTGGCAGGGCTATACTTAAATACCTCCAACTCCGCTTGTACGTAGATTCTTCCCTCTCTAGCCCTAGATATAGTTTTCAAAGTAGCTGTACTAATTTACATCTACGTGCTCAGATTATTATATCTAAGGCTTAACCCAACACCCAACCTGCACTACGCGAAAGAGCCCGTTAAATTACATCTGGGTACTCGATTAACGTACGTGCAACTGACAACCTAGAGTGTATACTGCAGATGTACGAAGGAGGCCGTCGAATTATATCCAGTTACTTAATCGTACATATGTATACTACTCTATCCCTACCTTCCCTAATCGAGAAGAAGAAGAAGAGTTTTAGGGAAGAGAAGTGCCCCTATTAAGAAGAAGAAGAGTTTTAAGGAGAGAGGTCTATTACAGAGGATATCGAGAAGAAGAGTTTTAGGGAAGAGAGTGCCCCTATAAGTAGATCGCGAGTTTTGAAGAAGAGCGAGAGCGACGGCAAGGACGAGAGGACGAGTGCGATAAGTGCGATAAGAGCAAAGAGAGCGACGAGAAGGACGAGAGCGAGAAGAACGACAACGACGTAAGGACGACGATATAGGGACAACGAGAGCGAGGAGCGAGAGCGACGACGACGACGAGACGCACCTAGCAGGACCTAGGGCGACGACATTCATTTTTTCAGGTCTTTAACAGACCAATTCGGATCTTTAACAGACCATTCTATTCGGACAAGGCCTATCGAGACAGTTCAGCAATCGAGACATACTACGTATAGCCGGCAGCAGCACAAGCGGCACGAGCACCTGGGCACGAGCACCTATGCACAAGCACTAGCGAGCCCCAAGCACTAGCGAGCCCCAAGCACCAACGAGCACCCAGACACGAGCACCTAGGCACGAGTACAAGGCTATTGCAGACAACACAGGTGCAGACAGTGCAGGCAACACAGGTGCAGACAGTGCAGACAATACAGGCAAAGCACCAGGCAGAGCACACTAGGCAGAGCACTAGGCAGAGCACTAGGCAGAGCCCTAGGCACAAGCACCTAGGCACAAGCACCCAGGCACGAGCACCTAGGCACGAGCACCTAGGTACGAGCCCTAGGCAGACAGCTGCTGCAGACAATACAAGGCTATTGTATACAGGCATAACAGGGCAGGCAATATAGGGCAGACAGGGCTGCTACAGGCAATACACTGTTTAGGTTCAGAAGAGCACGTTCAAAGGCACAGCTGCTGCAGACAGGCACAGCTATAGACAACAGGCAGCTGCAGACAACAGACAGCTGCAGACAACACACATTGTTCAGGTTTAGAAGAGCACGTTCAGAAGCATAGCTGCAGGCAACATACTGTTTAGAAGCACAGTTTAGAGGCAGCACAGTTTAGAGGCAACATTACAGCCGCTGCACCTAGGCAGAGCACCAGGCAGACACTAGCTGCAGAGCACCAGCTGCAGAGCACCAGCTGCAGAGCACTAGCTGCAGCTGCAGACTGCATGTTTAGAAAGGCACTGCAAGTTCAGAAGCGACAGACCTCTGCAACCCCGACGACCTCCGAGACCTCTACGACTGTTTAAGAAGCGACGGCTTAAGAAGCGACGGTTCGAGAAGCGAGCAACGGTTTAAGAAGCGAGCGACCGTCGAGAAGCAACTGTCTAAGAAGCAACCGACAAGAAGCGACTGTCGAGAAGCGACATACGTAGGCTGCGACCTTAACGAAGCTGTACGAGGTCTATATAGAAGACTAGGTAGATCTCTAGGGGAGTGTTAAGTCGTATAGCGTATGTCCCTACCGGTCGGACTACTATAAACTTCCTGTTCTTCTAATTTAGCTTCTTGCTTAGCCAGTCTGTACAGATATAGCGCTAGTTTAGCCAGACCTTGTCCCCTACCTCGTACCTTAGTGCAGCCTGCTGTCCCTTGTTGGCCTACTCTTCCGCATTCTGTTAAGCTATAGCTAGACTCGCCTTCGCCTATTAATAGGCGTTCGTAATCGTCTGTACGATAGCCTCTCCCTACTAAATTAGAGATCGTACAGGGCGTAGGGTGTTACTACTTAAGGTCGGTAGGAGCAGGGAATAATCGTATCTATAGGCTATAAAGAAGGGGGACAATCCTGTAGCATTAGCTGTACAGCTGTTAATAGCTAGCTCCGCTATAGGGAGAAGGCGGTTCCAGTTCGTCTAATTATAGTCGACGTACGCTTAGAGGTACGCTTCTAACGTCGAATTAACCCTTTCCGTCGCTCCGTCTGTCTGCAGGTACTATACAGTTAACAGGCGACGTTCTACCTTTAGCAACTAGCAGACCCTTACCTAGAGCTAGCTTGTAAACTGTGTACCTCGGTCCGACACAATTAACCGAGGGAACCCGTACTTGCTAAACGTCGTCTATATAAATGCCTAAGCAGTGTCTTTAGCCGTAATAGAGTCTATTCCCTCTAGTATTACCCCCTTCGTTAGCTTGTCTGTAACTACTATAATGTTCTGCCGTCCGTCGCTCTTAGGGAGGTCTGTAATAAAGTCTACTGTTAGGTCTTGCTAGGGCTAGTCCGGGATCGGTAGGGGCTTTAACAGCCTATACTTTAGTTCCTGCTAGGGCTTCGTCCGTCTGCATACATCGCACTCCTGTACGAACCTGCGGATATCCTTCGCTATCGTCGGCTAGTAGTAATCCCTAGCGACAATGCTGTACGTCTCCTCGCGCTCTAGGTGCCTAGTAGCTATAGAATTATGCGCTCGTTGTATTAAGCTCGTACAGAGCTTCTCGTCTGCCAGGACCTTAATCCGATTCCTAAACTTTAGGCTGTTCTCCTCGTCTACTAAGCACTCTGCTACCGACACCTTAAGATAGAGCTCTGCTAGGAGCTTCCGCTGTCCTCCTTAGATCGCTGTACAGGCCTCTTAGTATACCTCGTCCTTTTCTACTGCCTCTTCCTATGCCTGCAGTTAGGGCTCCTATGTATATGTCGCTGCTAGGCAGATAGTCTCCTCGCCTAGCTCCTCCTTAAACATCTGGAATGTTCGTAACTTTAGCCAGTTGTCCTCGTACGTCGATAGCATGTCCTAAGCCCGTCTAGATAGTGTATTAGCTCTGCTGTTGTCCTTACCCTTGCGATACTAGAGTCTTATATTAAACCGGCTTAGGTATATTGCCTATCGTACGTGCCTCTTAGACAGCTTCTAGGGCTGCGTAAAGTACTCCAGGTTCTTGTAGTTAGTTAGGGCGAGGAACTTAGGAACTAAGCGGAGTTTACTATCCTACGCTTCGCAATACTGTACAACTGCTAGCAATTCCTTATTGTAGATAGGGTAGTTGCACTTAGCTAGGGAGTTCTTCTTAGAGAAGTACGTATATAGGTGCAGAAGTCTGTCCGAGCCTACCTATAACAAGATCCCTCCTATACAGTACCCTAAGGAGTCGGTTTCCAGTATCGTCGTACGCTCTAGGTTAAAGGCGGCAAGCGTTGGTCCTATAGTAAAGAGCTCCTTTAGCTTGTTAAAGCTCCTATCGCATTCGTCCGTCTATTTAAACTGCTTGTCCTTGTATGTTAGCTCGACTAGGAGGCGCACGATCTCCGAGTAGTTCTGTATAAACTAGCGGTAGAAGTTGGCAAACCTAAGAAATTCCTGTACGCCCTTAATATTCGTAGGCAGCTTCTATTGCTTAATAGCATTAATCTTCTTCCTATCTATGCTAATGCCTTTCCCTGCCTCGATAATAAAACCTAGGTATTTCGTACGCTGGACACCGAACTCGCATTTGTCGATGTTAAGGTACAAGCCAGCCTGCTGCAGTCGATCCAGCACTTTCTTAACGTCCTGTACGTAATCTGCATAGGTGCCGTCTGTAAAAACTAGGATGTCGTCGAGGTATACTAAGCAGATGTCGTCTAGTAACCCTTGCAAGGACTTGTTAATGTACCTTTAGAAGGTTGCCGGTACGTTAGCAAGGCTAAAGGGGGTAACAAGCTATTTAAAAAGACTATATCTCGTACAGAAGGCAGTTATCTATTTACAACCTTCCTTAATCCGTATCTTGTAGAAGGCCGAGACTACGTTAAGCTTATTAAACTACTTTGCCTTGCTAATCCGTCCGAGAGTCTCCTTAATAAGGGGTAAGGAGTACTAGTCCCTCTTAGTAATCGCGTTAATGCCTCTGTAGTCTATACAGAAGCGCAAGCCGGCCTTCTCCTCCTTATAGACAAGCAGTACTAGGACTCCTACAGACGAGGTACTTGCCTAAATGAACCCTTTAGCAAGCAGGTCGTCCAGTGTCTTGCGTAGTACTAGGAGTTCTCTAGAGGACATTCCGTACAGCGGTCTATACAGTACCTTAGGCAGACTCCTATCTGGACAGGGCTCTAGCTAGATGTCGTAGTTAATCTCTTCTCCTTAGTATAGCAGCAGTTTTAAGGCCGACTTTGGCTCGAAGAGATCCAGGTATCTAGCATATTCCCTTAGAAGCTTCGTACAGAGGTCCGTCGCTTTCTTGGGCGCTAATGCCTTCTTAATGTTAGCAGTTGCTGTGTTGATTTCGGCCTTAGTATTGTTACCCTGCAGAGCTTTTCCTTAGTCTTAGGGCTTCTGCTTCGTCGACGTGTTGACTCTGGCCGTAGCGTTGTCGCCCTGCAGGGCTCTCCCTTAGTCTTAGAGCCTCTGCTTCGTTACTACTAGGTACAGCCGCCCTCGCCCAGCGTCTAGCTTGCCCTACTAGCGTTCTATCTATAGCTTCCCTAGTATTAGGTTATACCCTAACTTTTCCTGTACGACATAGAGGTATAAGTCCTGCTTATAGTGTCCCTGTATCTCTATCGTTACTTTTACTATATAGGTAATGTCCAGTCCTCGCCTAGTAATACCTAACATGCGTACAGGTATAGTAGGGGTCGTCTTAATCCAGTGTCTCTGTACGAAGTCTTCGCTAATTACTCTGTACACTAAACATCCTGTGTTAGTTAATGTCCGCGCTGTTGCAGACCCGTTTAACGTTAGCCGTACGATGAACGGCGTAGTCGTTATATAGTTACTCTTAAAAGAAAGCTAAGTAGTGCTTTGATTTAGCAATCTATCTCGTACACGCCTCTAGCAGAGCCTTCGCTTAGAGGCTACTCTTTTCCCGACTCGTTGTCGTCCGAGTAGGACTTCTAATCCTCTTGTTAGGGCACTGCAGTTGCTACCCTTGCAGTGGTCGGCCGTCCCCTAGGTCTCTCTACTGGCAAAAGCCCGCAATTCCGTACAGTGTAGCCTATCTTGCTATACCTGTAGCAGCTCCCTTCTGCTCGCCTCTTGTTAATAGTAGCTATGTCTACCTATTATGCCCTTTTAGCAGCGGCCCTAAGCCGTACAGTAACGGCTGCCGCTACCCTCGTCGTCGTTGGTTCCTAGTCTATAGCGTCTGTCTGCCGCTAGAGGGGTTGTCTTATCTTGTAAGTGCAGCTTATCTGTCCGAGCCTGCACTGCTAGTCGTCGACTATCCTAAGGAGATCGCAGAATTCCTCGTACGTAGCTGGTCGTATTACGCCTACTAGTCCCGTTATAATCTCCTTAGAGAGGCCTACCTCTAAAGAGGTAATTTTTATCCTGTCCTCCTATTAAAGACCTCCTGCCTCTGCCAGAGTCTGGTCGTACTCTGCGAGGAATTCTTATATAGTCTTGCGTCCTTGCTTTATCGTATTAACCTGTAGGAGTGCTCGGCTCTCGCAGTCTGGGTCCTTATAGCTCTTGTCTAGAGCTGCCTAGAGCATCGTCGTCGTAGCTATTGCTAGGTTGGCAATAGCCGTCTCGTAGTACGGCAGAATCCATGCTGCCGTCCTACCCTTTAACCTCCCGAAGAGGTAGACTACCTTGTCTAGCTTAGTCGGGTATGCTCCTAAGTCGACTAGAAGCTTAGAGCGTATCTGGGCAGCCTAGGAGGGGTACTCGGCCGGAGACTTACTATCGTATATAGAGACGTCGGGGAGTTTGCTCTTAGGAGTCGGGGTGTAGGCTATCGTGTTCGTCGTCGTCGTAGGGGTCGGATCGCGATCCGACGCCCTAAGCTGTAGTAGCTCCTGTTCCTGTTGGGAATTTATCGCTGCCTAGTAGCTTACTTGCTGCTCGAGCTGCCTCTTGTGTTCCAGCAGCTCCTCGTATGCGCAGTGCATATGCCTCTGCATAGCCGTAGGTTCTATAGGGATGTCGCTATCTATCTTCGTTATATTACTGCAGTTACCGACAGTAAGATTAGTTCCTAATATAAGGGCTTAAGAATCTTAGTTTAAAAACTTAAGGTTAGGTATCTATATAAAGGAACTAATAGGCAGTTCCTTCGTCGTCTGCTGCTGTACAATTTGTACCTACAAAGCTAAGCTAGCAATTTCCCTCTATGTAGGGGTAGAAGGTTTACACTCTGTATAGAGGATCGGGAGTTCCCCCTCTATACAGTAGTGCAGAGTTTTCCCTCTGTTTAGAGGGGCGGCAATTCCCCTCTGTATAGGGCTATAGGTTTCTCCCTCTGTACAGGAGCAGAGTCCTGTCGGTGGTTCCGTATAGAGGGTAGGGTCGTGCTAGCGCTGCTAAGTCGCAGTCCTTAGGGCGACGGCTAGCTTAGGTTGGGTCTAGGACCTAGGCTAGGCGGCGCCCCCTAACAACTAAGAAGGACCGGTACCCCCTACCCCTTATTAAGGAGACTCTCGGACGGATCAGTAAGGCAAAGTAGTTTACTAAGCTTAACATAGTCTCGGCTTTCTACAAGATACGGATTAAGGAAGGCTGTAAATAGATAACTGCCTTCTGTACGAGATATAGTCTCTTTAAGTAGCTTGTTACCCCCTTTAGCCTTACTAACGCACTAGCAACCTTCTAAAGGTACATTAACAAGTCCCTACAGGGGTTACTAGACGATATCTGCTCGGCGTACCTCGACGACATACTGGTTTTTACAGACGGTACCTATGCAGATTACATACAGGACGTCAAAAAGGTACTAGATCGACTGTAGCAGGCTGGCTTATACCTTAACATCGACAAATATAAATTCAGTGTACAATGTACGAAATACCTAGGGTTTATTATCGAGGCAGGGAAAGGCATTAGCATAGATAGGAAAAAAATTAATGCTATTAAGCAATAGAAGCCGCCTACGAGCGTTAAGGGCGTACAGGAATTTCTTAGGTTTGCCAACTTCTACTACTAGTTTATACAGAATTACTCGGAGACTGTGCGCCCCTTAGTCGAGCTAATACATAAGGACAAGCAGTTTAAGTAGACGGACGAGTGCAATAAGAGCTTTAACAAACTAAAGGAGCTTTTTACTATAGGACTAAGGCTTGCTGCCTTCGACCTAGAATGTACGATAATACTGGAAACCGACTCCTTAGGGTACTATATAGGAGGGATCTTGTTATAGGTAGGCTCGGACAGACTTCTGCACCTATACGCGTACTTCTCTAAGAAGAACTCCCTAGCTAAGTACAACTACCCTATCTACAACAAGGAATTGCTAGCAGTTGTACAGTGTTGCAAAGCGTAGGATAGTAAACTCCGCTTAGTTCCTAAGTTCCTCGCCCTAACTAACTACAAGAACCTGGAGTACTTTACGCAGCCCTAGAAGCTGTCTAAGAGGCACGTACGATAGGCAATGTACCTAAGCCGGTTTAATATAAGACTCTAGTATCGCAAGGGTAAGGACAACAGCAGAGCTAATACACTATCTAGACAGGCTTAGGACATGCTATCGACGTACGAGGACAACTGGCTAAAGTTACGAACATTCCAGATGTTTAAGGAGGAGCCAGGCGAGGAGACTATCTGCCTAGCAGCGACATATATATAGGAGCCCTAACTGCAGGCATAGGAAGAGGCAGTAGAAAAGGACGAGGTATACTAAGAGGCCTGTACAGCGATCTAAGGAGGACAGCGGAAGCTCCTAGCAGAGCTCTATCTTAAGGTGTCGGTAGCAGAGTGCTTAGTAGACGAGGAGAACAACCTAAAATTTAGGAATCGGATTTGGGTCCCGGCAGACGAGAAGCTCTTTATAAGCTTAATACAACAGGTGCATAATTCTATAGCTACCGGGCACCTAGGGCGCGAGGAGACGTACAGCATTGTCGCTAGAGACTACTACTAGCCGGCGATAGCGAAGGACATCCGCAGGTTCGTACAGAACTGCAATGTATATAGACAGACGAAGCCCTAGCATAAACTAGAGCATAGACTGCTGAAACCCCTACTGATCCTAGACTAGCCCTAGCAAGACCTAATAGTAGACTTTATTACAAGCCTCCCTAAGAGCGACAGACGGCTAAACATTATAGTAGTTACGGACAAGCTAACGAAGGGGGTAATACTAGAGGGAATAGACTCTATTACGGCTAAGGACACTGCCTAGGCCTTTATACAGACGACGTTTAGTAAGTACGGTTTCCCTTGGTCAATTGTGTCGGACTAGGGTACACAGTTTACGAGCTAGCTCTAGGTAAGGGTCTGCCAGTTGCTAAAGGTAGAACGTCGCCTGTTAACTGTATAGTACCTACAGATAGACGGAGCGACGGAAAGGGTTAATTCGACGTTAGAAGCGTACCTCTAAGCGTACGTCGACTATAATTAGACGAACTGGAACTGCCTTCTCCCTATAGCGGAGCTAGCTATTAACAACCGTACAGCTAATGCTACAAGATTGTCCCCCTTCTTTATAGCCTATAGATACGATTATTCCCTGCTCCTACCGACCCTAAGTAGTAACACCCTGCGCCCTGTACGATCTCTAATTTAGTAGGGAGAGGCCATCGTACAGACGATTACGAACGCCTATTAATAGGCGAAGGCGAGTCTAGCTGTAGCTTAACAGAATGCGGAAGAGTAGGCTAACAAGGGACGGCAGGCTGCACTAAGGTACGAGGTAGGGGATAAGGTCTAGCTAAACTAGTGCTATATCTGTACAGACCGGCGAAGCAAGAAACTAGATTAGAAGAACAGGAAGTTTACAGTAGTCCGACCAGTAGGGACATACGCTATACGACTTAACACTCCCCTAGAGATCTACCTAGTCTTCTATATAGACCTCGTACAGCTAGCGAACACGGACCCCCTACTGCACTAGACGACAGACGACGCGCGCCTACTAGCGATTATAACTAAGGGCTAGGAAGAGTACAAGGTAGAAGGGATCCTTAAGAGCCGAAGGAAGCGGAAGAGGTTAGAGTACCTAGTTAAGTAGAGAGGATAGGCAGAACCTATATAGGAACTGTACTAGGCCCTACAGGACACAACTGCGCTGGACAGGTAGGAGGAGAACTATCCCCCTGTCTAGTTACAGTAACACTGCGCTATACAGCGAAAAGGGGCACGATCTACCCTAAAGACAGGGCAGCTACTAGCAACTTAGGCTGTTAAAGGATCGAGAATTACGATATAGGACGCTACGGGATCCTACCGACATTACACTGTATAGCACTATATAGAAGAAGGACAGGAGGAAAGGAACAGCTAGGAAACAGGTAGGATAGAAGGTAGAAGTAGGAGGGGTTAAGAGCAGAACTGTCCGAAAATTTCTTATACTACCTAGAGGGGGGGTAGCTTACTAGCTGCCACCCTATAGGACCAGAGCAGCCGACTTCCTATCTGAAATCTTAATTACCTCCTGCCTAGCAGGACCCCTACCCGGGCCAGCCCTAGGGAGCAGAGGCACCCCCCTACCCCTACGCGCCTCCTCTAGACAGCAGTAGGGGCAGTAGAGGGAGCTATCCTTCTACTTACATAAGGCGTAGACCCTAGCCTAGAAGCTAGGGAGGCAGTATAGGCTAAGTAAGCCTTAGGGAGAGTTGGGGCAGGGGGCGTAGGGCTGGCCCTAGGTAGCAATAAGGATAGCATTAACGTACGACGCGCAGGCTGTAGCGACCTGCTAAGGTATAACCTAGGCAGGGTTACACTAGAAGGCGTAGAAGGGTAGCTCGGCCGCATCCTACTGCTTGTTAGTATAGCATCTAGGACGTTAGCTTAGACTGTACAGAAGACGGGAACCTGTACGAACCGGAAGCGAAGCTGCTAGTCGAATTAAGCATTCTACTACTAGAGGTAGAAATAGGAGGGGACCCTAGCCGGACGGGCAGAGGAAGAGCTAGCAACTACGAGGGAGCTACAGCGAGCACGGCCGGACAGGGCAGATAGTATAGCAGTAGTAGCTAGTAGTAACAGGTAGTAGTAACTAGTAGTAGACGGTAGACAGTAGTAGACAGTAGACAGCGTAGAAGGGGGGGAGGCAGGCAGGGAATAGAAGAGAAAGAGGGAAAGAAAAGAGAAGGGGGAGGCTTGGTATTTAGGAGGTAGCTACCTGCTATAGGAGGCAATAGCAACTAGAGCAGCTGCTACAGCTGTGTAAAAAGGGAGCAAGGAGGCAACTACGACCTAGTAGGCGACTAGCAATAGCTATATAGACGACCGGACTGATCTGACTGCAGTAGACGCAAGGTCAATACCCGTCTTTGATAACTATATCCAAGGCTAGAGAGGGAAGAATCTACGTACAAGCGGAGGTGGAGGTATTTGAGTGTGCGCCAAGCCTGGCCCTGCTAAGCATAGCTGCCAGCTGTCTACATCTACATCTGTATTACTACCGCCCTCCCCAACCAGCGATTGCCCTCAATCGCAATCAATCTATTAATCGCAATCAGCCAATCAGGTCGCACCAATCCAGGTCGCAAATTCAGTCGCAGAGGTCGCTTTTTAAGCTCCAATTTCTGAGCCTTTTGCCATCGCTTTCGGCCAATCAGGTCGCTTTTGAGGTCGCTTTTGAGCTTCAATTTCCGTGCGTTTTGAGTCTCAATCTCGTGCCTTTTTGAGCCTCAATCTCGTGCCTTTTAACGTCGCTTTGGTGCCTTGTTCGCTGCCTTGGTCGCGGAGTTCTCGGAGGTTGCAGAGGTCGCGGAGGTCGTCGGGGTCGTTAAGGTCGCGGAGGTTGTTGGGGGCGCAGAGGTCGCGGAGGTTGTTGGGGGTCGTAGAGGCTTGTAGAGGTCGCTTTGCAAACACGTACTGCTTCTGAACTGTCGCTTCTCGACGGTCGCTTCTCGAGCTGTCGCTTCTCGACGGTCGCTTCTCGACGGTCGCTTCTCGACGGTCGCTTCTCGACGGTCGCTTCTCGACGGTCGCTTCTCGACGGTCGCTTCTCGACGGTCGCTTCTCGACGGTCGCTTCTCGACGGTCGCTTCTCGAGCCGTCGCTTCGCTTTTTAAGCCGTCGCTTCTCGAGCCGTCGCCTCTCATTCTCGACGGTCGCTCGCTTCTTGACGGTCGCTTCTCGACGGTCGCTTCTCAGACGGTCGCTCGCTTCTCGGACGGTCGCTCGCTTCTCAAACGGTCGCTTCTCAGACAGTCGCTTTGCCTGTGCTTTGCCTGGTGCTCTGCCTGGTGCTCTGCCTAGAGCTCGTGCCTTGGTGCTCGTGCCTTGTGCTCTGCCTGCTTGGTGCTCTTGCTCGGTGCTCTTGCTCGGCCTAGGTGCTCTTGCTCTGCAGCTAGTGCTCTGCAGCTGGTGCTCTGCCTGGGTGCTCGTGCCTGGGTGCTCGTGCTTAGGTGCTCGTGCCTCTAAACTGTGCTGCCTCTGCTTTGCCTGTGTTGTCTGCAGCTGCTCTGTGTTGCCTAGTGCTCTGCCTTGTGCTCTGCCTAGTGCAGCTGTGCCTCTGTTGTCTGCCGCAGCTGTGCCTGTCTATAGCAGCTGTGCCTGTCTGCAGCAGCTGTGCCTGTCTGCAGCAGCTGTGCCTGTCTGCAGCAGCCTCTGAACTGTGCTGCTTCTGAACCTAAACAGTGTGTGTTGTCTGCAGCTGCCTGTTGTCTGCAGCTGCCTGCCTTGTATTGCCTGCACTGTCTGCACCTGTATTGCCTGCAGCCGTGCCTCTGTTGTCTGCAGATGTGCCTTGTCTTGTCGCTGTACCAATTGCTGTATGTCTCGATTGCTGGCCGTACACCTCGATTGCTTAACGTGCTGTGCCCTTCTGTATATGCCGAATGTGTCGCTTAAGCTGCGTCCCTTATGTCGCTTTGCCTTGTCTCGTACTGCTTGTCTTGTCTCGACTGCTGAACTGTGCTAATTGCCGGTCGTATTGTGCCTAGTCTCGATTGCTAAACTGCCGGTTGCTTCGCTGGTGTTGCTTGTGCTGCTCGTGTTGCCAATTGCTAAACTGTCTCGATAGGCCTTGTCCGAATAGAATAGTATGTCAAAGACCCGAAAAAAACGAATGTCGTCACCCTAGGTCCTGCTAGGTGCGCTCTCGTCGTCGTCGCTCCGTCGTCGTCGCTCTCGCTCCTCGATCTCGCTCCTATATCGTCCTTCTCGACCTTCTCGTCGCTCTCGTTCTCGTCGCTCTTATTCTCGTCGCTCTCGTCGTCCAAATCTCTCCCAAAACTTCAGAACTTGCGCGATCTGCTCGCGGGGGCACTTCTCTTCCTAAAACTCTTCTCTCTCTCTCTCTTCTTCTCGATAGGGGCACTTCTCTTCCCTAAAACTCTTCTTCTCAATCGGGGGAGGGATAGAGTAGTATGCATATGTACAATTAAGTAACCGGATATAAATCAACGGCCTCCTTCGTACATATATAGTACACACTCTAGGTTAGTTGCACGTACGTTAATCGAGTACCCGGATGTAATTCAACGGGCTCTTTCGCGTAGTGCAGGTTAGGTGTTGGGTTTAAGCCTTGGATATAATGATCTGACTGCAGTAGACGCAAGGTCAATACCCGTCTTTGATAACTATATCCAAGGCTGGAGAGGGAAGAATCTACGTACAAGCGGAGGTGGAGGTATTTAAGTGTGCGCCAAGCCTGGCCCTGCCAAGCATAGCTGCCAGCTGTCCACATCTACATCCGTATTACGGACAGAGATAGGAAGTTACGACCTGCCAAAGGAATACTAGGAGCTAAGGGTGTACGACACGCCGCTATATAAAAAAGGCACTACAAGAAGGGAGGGGGGTATTGTTAGGGGGCGCCGCCCAGCCCAGGTCCTGGACCTAAGCTAGCCGTTGCCCTAAGGACTGCGACTTAGCAGCGCTAGCACGACCCTACCCTCTGTACGGAGTCACCAATACGACCCTACTCCTACACAGAGGGAGAACCCTATAGCCCTATACAGAGGGGAATTGCTGCCTCTCTAAACAGAGGGAAAACTCTATACTACTATACAGAGGGAAAACTCCCGATCCTCTGTACATAGTGTAAACCTTGTACCCCTATATAGAGGGAAATTGCTAGCTTAGCTTCGTAGGTACAAATTGTATAGCAGTAGACGACGAAGGAACTGCCTATTAGATCCTTTATATAGATACCTAACCTTAAGTTTCTAAACCAAGATTCTTAAGCCCTTATATAGACAGTAAAGAAGAAGAGTAGGAGTTAGAAGATGTAATAGATATAAAAAAGATAAGGAGGTCTATCGAAGCAAGGATCTTATAGAAGGGGTAGCCGGAAGACTATAAATAGTATCTGGTCGAGAATCTCCGGAATTCGGCAGAGCTGCTAGAGGAATTCTATATCTGAACCCTAAAGAAGCCGAGGCCTAAGTAGCTCCAAAGTTAATAGTTCTGGAAGAAATGGAAGAAGAAGAAAGGCCGCGTCTGCTCTATTAGTGCAAAAGCTAATAGAAACAATCGCAGCAGTGTGCTTTAGTCTCTGATTACACTATTACTAACTGCCGGCCCTGCTAGACAGATAATAACAGTAAAGTCGGAGACGACGCTACTGCTTCGGTGCTCTTAGTAACAGTCTTCGTCCTTCGCCAACACTAACTGCCGGCCCTGCCAGACGGATAATAACGGCAAAGAACGAAGCCGACGCTATTAAAGCAGCCTTGCGGTAGCACTTAAGGCCTTTAGTAAAGAAGAAAGAGAAGAAGAGATAGCGCGCTACAGATAGATTATATAGACCCTCTACAGCGACGCACAGACCAGCTACGCCGCAGTAGATAGCTGTCGGCTTAGATTAGATAGCTCCGATCAGATAGACGCTAAGTTAAGGACTTTAGATAGCGACGATATAAGAAAAGAAGAAGATAACAGACGGACAATGTTTTCGAGATAGAAAAAAAGAAGAGATAACGTCAATTTCGAGAAGAATTTTGGCAGAAGAAGCCGCGAACTGGACGAAAAAAAAAAGGGGGGGGCAAAAGGGATAACTAAGCAGTCAAGGGCGACCGCTAATAAGGGAGGGGGGTGGTGTTACAGCAGCAGAAAGGGATAGGACTAAGTAATAGGGTAGACCCTTGAAATTTCGGCTCGGCCCTTCCGGACCGAGCCGGGCCTTGGCATGCCACCTCTAAAGCCCTTACTGTTACAGTCAACAGCTGGAAAAACAAGGACAACAGTACCAAAGTCCCACTAAGCACTACTATAGTTTACAGACTATATCTCAACAACCAAAGGTCCAACCAAGACCATTCTTGCCGCGTTGGAAGCGCCATAATCGGTTCTACAAGGACTAACAATCGGGTTAAGAAAGCTACTAGAACTACAGCTAGCAGACAGTGGAAAACCCCCAATAGTCCCAAGGTTCTATCCAGCTCTACTACCCCTAACAGCCTATAACTTAACACTTACTAGTCTAACCAAGAAGCTTCTAGGTTTACTAGAAGCGACTCGACCCGCTCTTCGGAATGTCCTGTCTTAGTTCTGAAACCTTTAGGAAAAGAAGGTTTTAGATATAACTTGGTTAACAGAACAAAGGAGAGAATTTTGTTAAGAAACTTCTTAGGAAATCTAGCAGCAAAGGGGCAAACAACTAGCTAGGGCAGAGGGACATAAGAAGCAGCTGCCGCCTCCTTATCTTTCTGCTTTCCTTCTTTATAGCTTGTCTTATACAATTAACTTAGAACAGCCTTCCAAATCCTAATATACAACTACTCTTTAGACTTCAGTTCTTTAGCTCCTCCTCTTAACTTTAGCTCTTACAACAACCTACATACACCTTAGCCTCTTCTCTAATATTACAAGCTATTAACCAAACCAAGACCATTAATTAACATAGTCTTCTACACACTACCTTAAGAGATTCCCTTTAAGGAATACTCCAAACTGGATCTTTCTGCATAAGGCACTTCTAATTTAATAAACAGTAACCCTACCCTTGCCCTACGAGTCCTTTTTACAGCAGCAAACATTGTTCGCATAGGAACAGAACAAATAAAAGACCTTAGCAACTACATTAATAGTTTAGAGGCAATGCTGTCTAAAGGCAAGGAACAGCTGCAAGAGATAGAACAAAAGATAGCTACTCTTACACTTAAGAAGGCACAAACGCAAGGACAACTACAAGAGGCCCTGAACCTAAGGACACCTACTGCTACTAGAGAATCTACTAGCAAGAAAGTAGTTGATCCTAAAACATTCTATAGGGACAAAGAAAAGTTTAATGAATTTCGCCTACGACTATCTATTAAACTCTCAGCCAATGCAGACCATTTCCCTAATAAAAATCAGAAGGTCTCCTACGCATTCTCCCTTCTAGCAGGCAAGGCACTTTAGCAAGTCTTACACTAGTTCAACCTACAGACACTCCAAGTTACTTGTCCAGACATTAAGGCCTTACTTACCTTACTTAATTCAGCCTTTGGAAACCTATATCGCAAGTCTACGGCTCAACAATTTATTAGAACACTTAAGCAGACTAACAACCCCTTTACAGACTATTACGCACAGTTCTTACGAGAAATTGGACACTGTAAATACGACATAGAGGCTCAGAAGTCAGCTCTGGTTGCTGGGTTAAGCACAGAACTCCTTACGAAACTTAAGGATTAGGAACATAAAGCCCTATCCTTCCAGGAACTTGTCACCCTCTGCTAATGCTTTAACAGCCGTAGGAATTTGTTTGCAGACATTATCAAGGCCAGAAGCAACAACCGCAGCAGTCTACGCCCTGTTTCGACTCCTACAAACGTTAACCCAGATGTAGGAACTTACAGGCCAACCTTACGCCATCCCCCCTAACTAGTTGTTACCTAAGGAGACCCTATAGACTTAAGCTTAGCTAAGCTCCATGACGGCCGCCTTACGCAGGACGAGAAGGAACGACGCCGCCGCCTACGCCTCTGCATGTACTGTAGTAAACCAAACTACATTGCTGTTAACTGTCCAACACTAGCTACAAGACGTACTAAGATAGGCACACCTCTTAGTTTCTCTGTAGCAGCTCCTACACTATAAGACAACAACAAGGACCAGGGAAACGCCTAAGCCTGTCAACAAGACGCCTAACAGGCAGGCACTTAGATCGACATTATGCAATCTCTTCTTCTGCTGTACAATTCTATACTAAGACAGAGGATAAACTAACTTGTCTTCCCTTAGTTGTTACAGCAGAAATTTACACAAAGAAGAACACAGCACACTTAGTACTTACGATAATCGACTGCGGCGCAACTGGCAAAAGCTTTATTAACCCTTAACTTGCTAACACTTTAGGAGTTACTACTTAGACCTTAAAGCACCCTAGACCCTTAAGAATGTTTAACGGCAGTAAGGCCTCCTTAGGAGGCGTAACTCAGATCGCCTATATTAAACTCAACCTTAGAAACTACTAGGAACACCTCTCTTGCTTTGTTACCCCTCTGCCTAACTAGAAGCTTATCCTTAGACTGCCTTAGTTGAAGCTTTACAACCTACAGATTAACTGGAACACTGGAACCCTTTGCCTAAACTTAGAACACTGCTAAACCTATTGCTACCCTTCTATTTAGCTTACTCCTGCACACAGCAATAATAATTTAATCTTCCAAGTATCTGCAGCTGCTTTCTACACAGCTGCAAAGGAGAAAGGGGCTCAAATCTTCGCTGCGCTAATAGAGGACATTAAGAAGGCTCTTGCTAAGTATAATAACAAAAGAGAGGCTACTAACCTAGAGACAAAAGTACTAGAAGAATATTACGACTTCCTTAGTAACTAGTTAGTTAAAGAAGCTGACAAGCTGCCTCCTTACCGCCCCTACGACTACAAGATTGAACTGGAAGAGGGCAAGACACCCCCCTTTGGCCCCCTTTACTAGATGTCTTACGAAGAACTCTAAGTCCTGCAAAAGTTCCTATAGCAGAACCTCTAGAAAGGCTTTATCAGATCCAGTCGCTCTCTAGCAGCTAGTCCTGTTATATTTGTTAAGAAACCTAGTAGAGGGCTACGCTTCTATGTCGACTATCGCAACCTTAATACTATTTCCAAGAAGAATCGCTATCTAATCCCTCTAATACAGGAAACTCTAGAGCGCCTTTCGAAAGCAAAATGGTTTACTAAGCTGGATGTAATTGCAGCATTTAACAAGATTCGAATAGCAGAAGGATAAGAATAGATAACTGCATTTAGGACTCGATACGGCTTGTTTGAATCCTTGGTTATGCCCTTTGGTATGTGCAATGCACCTAGTACCTTCTAGAAATACATAAACGACACCCTAAGAGAATACTTAGATTAGTTTGTTACGGCTTACATTAACGACATCTTAGTGTACAGCAAGACATTAAGAGAACACTAGGGACACGTCCGCAAAGTACTGGCCAAACTGGAAGAAGCAGGCTTATATCTGGACATTAACAAGTGTAAATTCCACAAGCAAGAAGTCCAATTCCTTAGGCTTATTATCTTAGACAAAGGCATACGTATAGACCTAGCAAAGTTCTAAGCAATTCTTACCTAGAAGGTTCTAAAGACAGTTAAGGAAGTACAAGGCTTCCTTGGATTTGCTAACTTCTATCGCCGCTTTATTTAAGGCTTTAGCTCAATTGTGAACCCTCTAACAGCTCTAACAAGGAAAGAAGCCAAGTTTGAATAGACTGGAGCATGCTAACAAGCCTTTAACCTCCTACGACAAAGGTTTACTAAGGATCCTATCCTTTAACACTTCGACTTTAATTTGGAAACCCGTATAGAAACAGACGCCTCTAATGGAGCTATTAGAGCTGTCCTTCTTTAAAGAAAAGCACCTAACTAACTATAGCTTCCAGTAGCCTACCTCTCTAAGAAGATAATTCCAGCTAAATGCAATTACGAAATTTACGACAAGGAGCTCCTAGCTATTGTAAAGGCCTTTAAAGAATAGCGTCTAGAACTTAAAGGTGCAGCCTTCCTAACTTAAGTCAGCTCTAATTACAAGAACTTGGTCCACTTTATAAAGAACAAGATCCTTAACAGACAATAAGCTAGATAGAGTGAATTCCTTTCTAGGTTCGACTTTGTTATTCAATATGCACTAGGATCCCTCAATTTAAGAGCTAACGCCCTTACTAGAATGCCTGGAATCCATCTAGAAGACAGAAGAGAAGGTTAAGCAATTTGTAACCAAAACATCCTAAAGGCCTACAACCTAAGTAAAGACTTGAAGACCTACTTATAGGAAGGCAACCAATTAACTGCTGCCTCTTTTGCCCTGTGTCTTGCGCCTGCTTCCCTAGAAGATAACGATTCAGAAAGCACAACAGACAACACTGAAGACTCTAAAACTGAAGGCTCTGTTACCTCTAACACTAACTTGGAAGATAAAGAAGTAGCTAAAGAAGCAAACCACCCTAGAGGACTGCCCTCAATGATTAGAGAGGCTTACGAATTAGACTAGCAAGCTTAAGAGTTGATCTAAGCCCTTACGATAGGCCAACGCACCTTCCCTGGCTTTTCCCTCTTAGAATGTAAACTTAGGGATAGACTGGTCTACTTTCGCTCTCGCCTTTTTATTCCTAAAGGGGCAGACAACTTAATACGACCTTACATCCTTAGGACAGTTTACAACTTAGCAGCAGGAGGCTACCTAGGACACTTAAAGCTTTACAAGCTTACCTTACGCTACTACTAGTGGCCATTAATGTAGAAGCATGTACGTAGGTATTGAAACAACTGTCCTATCTGTAAAGCAGCCAAACATAATCGACAACCTCTACAGGGCTTACTAAAACCTCTGCCGGCTCCTAAGCACCCTTGGAAACACATTATAATGGACTTTGTTACCTGTCTCCCTTAAGGAACTACTTAGGCAGGTGTTAAGGCAAAGAATGTCTTTGTAGTTGTAGATCGACACTCTAAGGACCGCTTTAAAATACCCTGCTAGAGCATAACTTCTAAGGAAACCGCCAGGCTCTTTTACGAATACGTCTAGCGCTATATAGGCCTCCCTAACAGCATTACATCTAACAGAGGCTCTTAGTTTATTGCTAAGTTCTGGAAACGCCTGTACAAGCTTCTGAACATTAACTACTACATTTCGACCTCCTACTACCCAGAAACAGATAGACAGACAGAGATTGCTAATGCCCTATTTGAACAAACGCTGCGTTGCTTTATTAACTACTACTAAAAGGATTAGCCAAAACACATTCCTACAGTAGAATTCTCAGCTCGCAACTGGGAATTAGAGACAACTAGACACTCCCCCTTCTACACTACTAGAGGCTACTACCCTAGAACAGGAATAGAACCTCAAGACCCACTACTACGACCTAACAGCCTAGACGAAGTTAACGCAGACGACTAGGCAATACACCTTTCCTAGATCTACTAAGAAGTCTAAGAAGAGATAACTTACGCTTAGGCTGTCTACGAGAATTAAGCTAATCGAAAAAGACAGCCAGCTTCTAACTATTAAGTAGGAGACAGAGTGTACCTAGACTCTAAGAACATTGTTATAGGAAGACCTTCTCGCAAACTCGACTGGAAAAAACTGGGCCCCTTTACTATTACAGAGAAGATTAGCTCGCATACATACTGTCTCTAACTGCCTAAAGAATAGGAAATCTATAACGTCTTTTATCCTCTTAGGCTAAGGCCTAAAGAAGGAGATCCCTTCCCAATTTAAGTATAAGATTAGGAACGAACTTACATCCTCCCTACAGCAGATAATAATAAAGATAAGGAAGAAGAGTACTACGTACGCAACATTGCAGACTGTTAAGTTGTAGATAGACAAACCAAGTACAAAGTCCAAGAGCAAAGCTATAAAGACTAGGACACTACTTAGGAGCCCCTTAGGAACATTATCTTTAACAAGGACAAGATTGAAGCCTTCTACTAACAGGACCTCTTAGACTCTTAAGGACATCGCCTTGAAAACAGGTACAACAAAGAGGAACTAGATGCTGCATACCAATAGAATATTAACCGTAACATCAGACCTGCTCCTAGGAATAAACAGGCTCACCCTCGGTATCTGGAACTACTTAGGCTTTATAGGAACTCAGCTATATTAAGGGGGGCTACTGTTACGGTCAACAGCTGGAAGAACAAGGACAACAGTACCAAAGTCCCACTAAGCACTACTATAGTTTACAGACTATATCTTAACAACCAAAGGTCTAACTAAGACCATTCTTGCCGCGTTGGAAGCGCTACAATCAGTTCTATAAGGACGAACAATCGGGTTAAGAAAGCTACTAGAACTACAGCTAGCAGACAGTGGAAAACCCCCAACAGTCCCAAGGTTCTATCCAGCTCTACTACCCCTAATAGCCTACAACTCAACACTTACTGGTCTAACTAAGAAGCTTCTAGGTTCACTAGAAGCGACTCGACCCGCTCTTCAGAATGTCCTGTCTTAGTTCTAGAACCTTTAGGAAAAGAAGGTTTTAGAAGTAACTCGGTTAACAGAACAAAGGAGAGAAGTTTGTTAAGAAACTTCTTAGGAAATCCAGCAGCAAAGGGGCAAACAACCAGCTAGGGCAGAGGGATATAAGAAGCAGCTGCCGCCCCCTTATCTTTCTGTTTTCCTTCTTTATAGCTTGTCTTGTACAATTAACTTAGAACAACCTTCTAACTCCTAACACACAACTACTCTTTAGACTTTAGTTCTTTAGCTCCTCCTCTTAACTTTAGCTCTTACAACAACCTACACACACCTTAGCCTCTTCTCTAACACTTACCTACCGCCGCAAAGATTCCTTTGCCTCCTTAATTCGAGATATAGTTATCTGTTAGGGGGCGCTGCCTAGCCTAGGTCCTGGACCCGACCTGTTAGGGGGCGCCGCCCAGCCCAGGCCCTGGACCTGACCTAAGCCAGCCGTCGCCCTAAGGACTGCGACTTAGCAGCGCCAGCATAACCCTACCCTCTATACGGAATTACTAACAGGACCCTACTCCTATACAGAGGGAGAACCCTATAGTCCTATATAGAGGGGAACTGCCGCCCCTCTAAATAGAGGGAAAACTCTGCACTACTATACAGAGGGGGAACTCCCGATCCTCTGTACAGAGTGTAAACCTTGTACCCCTGTACAGAAGAAAATTGCTAGCTTGGCTTTGTAGGTACAAGTTGTATAGCAGCAGACGACGAAGGAACTGCCTATCAGTTCCTTTATATAGATACCTAGCCTTAAGTTTCTGAACTAAGATTCTTAAGCCCCTTATATTAGGAACTAATCTTACTGTCGGTAACTGCAGTAATAAAACAAAGATAGACAGCGATATCTCTATAGAAACTACGGCTATAAAGGGGCATATGCACTGCATATACGAGGAGCTGCTGGAAAGCAAGAGGCAGCTTAAGCAGCAAGCGACTACAAGGGAGCCACGATAAGCACGGCTGGACAGGGCAGGTAGCATAGTAGGAGTAACTGGTAGTAGCTAATAGATAGTAGTTAGTAGTAGTAATAGTAGTTAGTAGTAGTAATAGTAGTAGTAGTAGACGGCTAGACGGACGGTTAGCAGGTAGAGGATAAATAAGAAAGAGAAGAAGAGGGAGAGGGGAAAGGGAGGAGGTTTATATACAGGGTAGTAGCTACCTGCCTTATAGGGCAATAACAACTAGGGCAGCTGCTACAACTGTATAAAAGGGGGACAAACGAGGCAACTACGACCTAGAGCCTATACGAGCAGTAGCCTACTAGATAACCAGACAGAGGCGGGAACATCTACCTAGAAGTAAAACTCCGGACGATAACTAAGGGACAGGGACAGAGCCAAATAGCCTAGTAGCACCGGACCGTATAGTTGGGACGTAGAGTGCATAGCTAGAGCTTAAGGGTAGGAGGAGAAGGAGCAGGTAGGACCGAGCACCTCCTGCATCTTTATAACTGTAGGCAGGCCTCCTTAGCCTTAACCTTAGCTTTATTAAATTGGAAAACAGAGCTAGCTAAGGTTACGTAGAAGCGATCCAGCACCCTATGCCTTCCCTGCCTATAGACCTAGGAGGATAAGTCTAAGGTTAAACCGGTAGAGAGGGAGGCTAACAGTTAGGCGCCTAGGCGAGGACAGGAAAGCGCTACCTAGCAAAGGAACACGAGGAGCTAAGGGTGTTCGGCACAGCGCCGTACGAAATAGGCACTACGAGAAGGGAGGGGGGGAGTATTGTTAGGGGGCGCTGCCTAGCCTAGGTCCTAGACCTAACCTAAGCTAGCCGTTGCCCTAAGGACTGCGACTTAGCAGCGCTAGCATAACCCTACCTTCTGTACAGAATTACTAACAGGACCCTACTCCTATACAGAGAGAGAACCCTATAGTCCTATATAGAGGGGAACTGCCGCCCCTCTAAATAGAGGGAAAACTCTATACTACTATATAGAGGGGAAACTCCCGATCCTCTATATAGAGTATAAACCTTGCATCCCTGCATAGAAGGAAATTGCTAGCTTAGCTTTGTAGGTACAAATTGTACAGCAGCAGACGACGAAGGAACTGCCTATTAGATCCTTTATATAGATACCTAGCCTTAAGTTTCTAAACTAAGATTCTTAAGCCCCTTACACGACCTAAGCTAGCCGTCGCCCTAAGGACTGCGACTTAGCGGTGCTAGCACGACCCTACCCTCTGTACGGAATTACCGATAGTGTTAGGGGGCGCCGCCCAGCCCAGGTCCTAGACCTAACCTAAGCCAGCTGTCGCCCTAAGGACTGCGACTTAGCGGCGCTAGCATATCCCTACCCTCTGTACAGAACTACCGACAGGACCCTACTCCTGTACAGAGGGAGAACCCTATAGTCCTATATAGAGGAGAACTGCCGCCCCTCTAAATAGAGGGAAAGCTCTGCATTACTATACAGAGGGGGAACTCCCGATCCTCTATACAGAGTGTAAACCTTATACCCCTATATAGGAGGAAATTGCTAGCTTGGCTTCGTAGGTAAAAATTGTACAGCAGCGGACGACGAAGGAACTGCCTATCAGTTCCTTTATGTAGATACCTAGCCTTAAGTTTCTAAACTAAGATTCTTAAGCCCCTTATATTAGGAACTAATCTTACTGTCGGTAACTGCAGTAATAAAACAAAGATAGACAGCGACATCCCTATAGAAACTACGGCTATAGAGGGACATATGCACTGCGTATACAAGGAGCTGCTAGAACGTAAGAGGCAGCTCGAGCAGCAAGTAAGCTACTAGGCTGCGATAATTTCCTAACAGGAACAGGAGCTACGACAGCTTAGGGCGTCCGATCGCGATCCGACCCCTACGACGACAACAAACACGATAGCCTATACCCCGACCCCTAAGAGCAAACTCCCCGACGTCTCTACGTACAATAGTAAGGCTCCGGCCGAGTACCCCTCCTAGGCTGCCCAGATACGCTCTAAGCTTCTAGTCGACTTAGGAGCATACCCGACTGAGCTAGACAAGGTAGTTTACCTCTTTAAGAGGTTAAAGGGCAGGGCGGCAGCACAGATTCTGCCGTACTACGAGACGGCTATTGCCAACCTAGCAATAGCTACGACGACGATACTCTAGGCAGCTCTAGACAAGAGCTACAAGGACCCAGACTGCAAGAGCTAGGCACTCCTATAGGTTAACATAATAAAGCAAGGACGCAAGACTGTATAAGAGTTCCTCGCAGAATTTAACTAGACTTTAGCAGAAGCAGGAGGTCTCTAATAGGAAGACAGGATAAAAATTACCTCTTTAGAGGTAGGCCTCTCTAAGGAGATTATAACAGGGCTAGTAGGCGTATTGCAATTAGCTACGTACAAGGAATTCTGCGATCTCCTTAGGATAGTCGACGACTAGCAGCGCAGGCTTAGACAGATAAGCTGCGCTTAAGAGATAAGACAACCCCTCTAGCAGCAGACGGACGCTATAGACTAGGAACCAACAACGACGAGGGTAGCGGCAGCCGTTACTGTACAGCTAAGGGCTGCTACTAAAAGGGCGTAATAGGTAGATATAGCTACCCTTAGCAAGAGACGAGCAGAAGGGAGCTGCTACTGGTATAGCAAGATAGGCTACACTGTACGGAATTGCGGGCTTTTGCTAGTAGAGAGACCTAGAGGACGGCCGACTACCGCAAGGGTGGCAACTGCGGCGCCCTAACGAGAAGATTAGGAGTCCTACTTAGACGACGACGAGTCGGGAAAAGAGTAGCCTCTAAGCGAAGGCTCTACTAGAGGCGTATATAAGATAGATTGCTAAATCAAAGCACTACTTAGCTATCTTTTAAGAGCAACTATATAACGACGACGCCGTTTATCGTACAGCTAACGTTAAACAGGTCCGCAATAGCGCAGACATTAATTAACACAGGATGTTTAGTATACGGAGTAATTAGCGAAGACTTCGTATAGAGACACTAGATTATAAAGACTCTTACTGTACCTATACGTATGTTGGGCATTACCGGGTAAGGACCGGACATTACCTATATAGTAAAAGTAACGATGGAGGTACAGGGACACTATAAGCAGGACTTATACCTCTATATCGTACAGAACAAGCTAGGGTATAACCTAATACTAGGGAAGCTATAGATAGAGCGCTAGAGGGGCAAGCTAGACGTTAGACGAGGACGGTTGTACCTAGCAGTAACGAAGCAGAGGCTCTAAGACTAGGGGAGGATCCAGCAGGGCGACAGCGCTACAGCCGGAGCGTTAACGAAGGAGAGGTCCCAAGACTAAGGGAAGGCTCTGCAAGGTAACAATGCTAAGGCCGAAATCAACACGGCAACGGCGGACATTAAGAAGGCATTGGCACCTAAGAAAGTAACGGACCCCTATACGAAGCTCCTAAGGGAGTATGCTAGATACCTGGACCTCTTCGAGCCAAAGTCGGCCTCGAAGCTACTGCTATACTAAGGAGAAGGGATTAACTATAACATCTAGCTAGAACCCCGTCTAGATAGGAGCCTGCTAGAGGTACTGTACGGACCGCTATATAGAATGTCCTCTAGAGAACTCTTATTGCTATATAAGACATTAGACGACCTGCTTGCTAAAGGGTTCATTTAGGCAAGTACGTCGTCTGTAGGCGCCCTAGTACTGTTTGTCTACAAGGAGGGGAAGGCCGGATTGCGTTTCTGTATAGACTATAGAGGTATCAACGCGATTACCAAGAAGGACCAGTACCCCCTACCCCTTATTAAGGAGACTCTTAGACGGATCAGCAAGGCGAAGTAGTTTACTAAGCTTAACGTAGTCTTAGCCTTCTACAAGATACGGATTAAGGAAGGCTATAAATAGATAACTGCCTTCTATACGAGATATAGTCTTTTTAAGTAGCTTATTACCCCCTTCGGCCTTGCCAACGTACCGGCAACCTTCTAAAGATACATTAACAAGTCCCTGCAAGGGTTACTAGACAACATCTGCTCGGTATACCTCGACGATACCCTAGTTTTTACAGACGGCACCTACGCAGATTACGTACAGGACGTTAAGAAGGTGCTGGACCGACTGCAGCAGGCTGGCCTATACCTCGACATCGACAAATGTAAATTCAGTGTCTAGCGTACAAAATACCTAGGTTTTATTATCGAGGCAGGGAAAGGCATTAGTATAGATAGAAAGAAGATTAATGCTATTAAGCAATAGAAGCCGCCTACGAACGTTAAGGGCATACGGGAATTTCTTAGGTTCGCTAACTTCTACTGCTAGTTTATACGGAACTACTCGGAGATCGTACGCCCCCTAGTTAAGCTAACGCATAAGGACAAGCAGTTCAAATAGACGGACGAATGCGTTAGGAGCTTCAACAAGCTAAAGGAGCTCTTTACTACAGGACTAACGCTTGCCGCCTTCGACCTAGAGCATACGACAATACTAGAAACTAACTCCTTAGGGTACTGCATTAGAGGTATCCTGTTACAGGTAGGCTCAGACGGACTCCTGCACCTATACGCATATTTCTCTAAGAAGAACTCTCTAGCTAAGTGCAACTACCCTATCTACAACAAAGAGTTGCTAGTAGTCGTACAGTGTTGCAAAGCATAGGATAGAGAACTCTGCTTAGTGCCCGAGTTCCTCGCCCTAACGGACTACAAGAATCTAGAGTACTTTATGCAGCCCCGAAAGCTGTCTAAGAGGTACGTACGATAGGCAATATACCTAAGTCGGTTTAATATAAGACTCTAGTACTGCAAGGGTAAGGACAACAGCAGGGCCGATACGCTATCCAGACAGGACCAGGACATGCCGACGACGTACGAGGACGACCGTTTAAAGTTACGAACATTCTAGATGTTTAAGGAGGAGCTAGGCAAGGAGACTATCTGCCTAGCAGCGATACACCTTTAGGAACCCTAACTGCAAGTATAGGAGGAGGCAGTAGAAAAGGACAAGGTATACTAAGGAGCCTGTACAGCGATTTAAGGAGGACAGCGGAAGCTCCTAGCAGAGCTCTACCTTAAGGTGTCGGCAGCAGAGTGCTTAGTAGACGAGGAGAACAACCTAAAGTTCAGGAATCGGATTTGGGTCCTAATAGACGAGAAGCTCTGTATAAGCTTAATACAACGGACACACGATTCTATAGCAACCGGGCACCTAGGGCGTAAGGAGACGTACAGCATTGTCGCTAGGGACTACTACTAGCTAGCGATAGCGAAGGACATCCGCAGGTTCGTACAGAACTGCGATATATACAGACAGACGAAGCCCTAGCGTAAACTAAAGCATAGACTGCTAAAGCCCCTACCGATCCCGGACCGTCCCTAGCAAGACCTAACAGTAGACTTTATTATAGATCTACCTAAGAGCGACGGACAGCGGAATATTATAGTAGTTACAGACAAGTTAACGAAGGGGGTAATGCTAAAGGGAATAGACTCTATTACAGCTAAGGACACTGCCTAGGCCTTTATACAGACGACGTTTAGCAAACATAGTTTCCCTTAGTTGATTGTGTCGGACTAGGGCATGCAGTTTACGAGCTAGCTCTAGGCAAGGGTCTGCTAGTTGCTAAAGGTAGAACGTCGCCTGTTAACTATATAGTACCTGCAGACAGACGGGGCGACGGAAAGGGTTAATTCGACGTTAGAAGCGTACCTCCGAGCGTACGTTAACTATAACTAGATAAACTGGAACCGACTTCTCCCTATAGCGGAGCTAGCTATTAACAGCCGTACGGCTAACGCTACCGGATTGTCCCCCTTCTTTACAGCCTATAGATACGACCATTCCCTGCTCCTACCGACCCTAAGGGGTAATACCCTGCGCCCTGTACGATCCCCGATTTAGTAAGGAGAGGCCATCGTACAGACGATTACGAACGCCTACTAATAGGCGAAGGCGAGCCTAGCTATAGCTTAACAGAGTGCAGAAGAGCAGGCCAACAAAGGACAGCAGGCTGCACTAAGGTATAAGGCAGGGGATAAGGTCTAGCTAAACTAGCGAAACATCTGTATAGACCGGCCGAGCAAGAAGCTAGATTAGAGGAACAGGAAGTTTACAGTAGTGCGACCGGTAGGGACGCACGCTGTACGACTTAACACTCCCCTAGGGATTTACCTAGTCTTCTACATAGACCTCGTACAGCTAGCGAATATAGACCCCCTGCTGCACTAGACGACAGACGACGCGCGCCTACCGGCGATTATAACTAAAGGCTAGGAAGAGTATAAGGTAGAAGGGATCCTTAAGAGCTAAAGGAAGAAGAAGAGGGTAGAGTACCTAGTAAAGTAGAGAGGATAGGCAGAGCCTACGTAGGAACTATACGAGGCTCTACAGGACACAACTGCACTAGAAAGGTAGGAGGAGAACTATCCCCCTGCCTAGTTACAGTAACACTACGCTGTATAGCGAAGAGGGGCACGATCTACCCTAAGGATAGGGTAGCCGCTAGCGACCTAGGTTGTTAAAGGATCGAGAATTACAACGTAGGACACTACAGGATCCTACTAATATAACATCGTACGACACTATATAGGAAAAGGGCTAAAAGAGGGGAACAGCCAGGAACAGATAGGAAGGAGAGTAGGAATAGGAGGAGTTAGGAACAGAACCGTCCAAAATTCCTTACACTACCTAAGGGGGGGGGGGGGGGGGGGGGGGAGGTCGCTTACTAGCTACCACCCTAGGGGACTAGAGCAACCGACTCCTTATCTAAGATCTTAATTACCTCCTGCCCGGCAGGGCCCCCACCCCTACTAGGGCCAGCCCTAGGGAGCAGAGGCACCCCCCTACCCCTACGCGCCTCCTCTAGACAGTAGTAGGGGCAGTAGAGGGAGCTATCCTTCCACTTGCACAAGGCACACACCCTAGCCCAGAAGCCTAGGAGGCGGTATAGGCCAAGTAAGGGCCGGGGGGAGTTAGAGCAGGGGGCGCAGGGCTGGCCCTAGGTAGCGATAAGGATAGCGTTAACGTACGATACCTAGGCTGTAGCTAGCTGCTAGGGTGTAACCTAGGCAGGGTTACACTAGAAGGCGTAGTAGGGCAGCTCGGCCGCATCCTGCTGTTCGTTAGTATAGCACCTAAGACGCTAGCTTAGACTGTATAGAAGACGGGAATCTGTACGAACTAGAAGCGTAGCTGTTAGTTAAATTAAGGACTCTACTACTAGAGGCGGAAATAGGAGGGGACCCTAGCTAGACGAGCAGAGGAGGAGGAACTAGCAACTACGAGGGAGCTACTAGACAGAGCGGACGACATAATAGTAGATAGTAGATAGTAGATAGTAGATAGTAGACAGTAGACGGTAGTAGACAGTAGTAGATAGTAGAGGGTGCAGGAGGAGGAGGCAGGCAGGGAATAGAAAGAAAAGGAGGAGGGAAAGAGAAGGGAGAGGCTTAGAATTTAGGGAGTAACTGCCTACTATAAGAGGGAATAGCAACTAGGGCAGCTACTACAACTAGGTAAAATAGCAAGGAGGCAACTACGACCTAGTAGGCGACGAGCGACGACTATATAGACAGCCGGACAGAAATAGGAAGTCGCGACCTGCCAAAGGAACAGCAGGAACTAAGGGTGTTCGGCACGCCACTATACGAAAAGGGCACTACGTAAAGGGAGGGGGGGGGGGTATTGTTAGGAGGCGCTGCCCAGCCTAGGTCCTGGACCCGACCTAAGCTAGCCGTCGCCCTAAGGACTGCGACTTAGCAGCGCCAGCATAACCTAACCTCTATATCGAACTACTAACAGGACCCTACTCCTGTACAGAGAGAGAACCCTATAGTCCTATATAGAGAGGAACTGCCGCCCCTCTAAATAGAGGGAAAACTCTGCATTACTATATAAAGGGGGAACTCCCGATCCTCTGTACAGAGTGTAAACCTTATAACCCTATATAGGAGGAAATTGCTAGCTTAGCTTCGTAGGTACAAATTGTACAGCAGCAGACGACGAAGGAACTGCCTATTAGTTCCTTTATATAGATACCTAGCCTTAAGTTTCTAAACTAAGATTCTTAAGCCCCTTACAGATAGGACTACACTCCTATATAGAGGGAGAACCCTATAGCCCTATATAGAGGGGAATTGCCGCCGCTCTAAACGGAGGGAAAACTCTGCACTACTATATAGAGGGAGAACTCCCAATCCTCTATACAGAGTATAAACCTTGTATCCCTACATAGATCGAAATTGCTAGCTTAGCTTCGTAGGTATAAATTGTACAGCAGCAGACGACGAAGGAACTGCCTATTAGTTCCTTTATATAGATACCTAACCTTAAGTTTCTAAACTAAGATTCTTAAGCCCTTTATATTAGGAACTCATCTTACCGTCGGTAACTGCAGTAATAAAACAAAGATAGACGGCGACATCCCTATAGAAACTATAGCTATAGAGGGACATATGCACTGCGTATACGAGGAGCTGCTAGAATACAAGAGGCAGCTTAAGCAGCAAGTAAGCTACTAGGCTAAGATAATTTCCTAACGGGAACAGGAGCTACAGCAGCTTAGGGCGTCCGATCGCGATCCGACCCCTACGACGACGACGAACGCGATAGCCTACACCCCGACCCCTAAGAGCAAACTCCCCGACGTCTCTACGTACAATAGTAAGGCTCCGGCCAAGTACCCCTCCTAGGCTGCCTAGATATGCTCTAAGCTTCTAGTCGACTTAGGAGCATACCCGACCAAGCTAGACAAGGTAGTTTACCTCTTTAGGAGGTTAAAGGGCAGGGCGGCAGCACGGATTCTGCTATACTACGAGACGGCTATTGCTAACCTGGCAATAGCTACGACGACGATGCTCTAGGCAGCTCTAGACAAGAGCTACAAGGACCTAGACTGCGAGAGCCGAGCACTCCTACAGATTAATACAATAAAGCAAGGATGCAAGACTGTATAAGAATTCCTCGCAGAATTTAACTAGACTTTGGCAGAAGCAGGAGGTCTCTAATAGGAGGACAGGATAAAAATTACCTCTTTAGAAGTAGGCCTCTCTAAGGAGATTATAACAGGGCTAGTAGGCGTAATGCGACTAGCTACGTACGAGGAATTCTGCGATCTCCTTAGGATAGTCGACGACTAGTAGCACAGACTTAGACGGATAAGCTACGCTTAAGAGATAAGACAACCCCTCTAGCAGCAGACAGACGCTATAGACTAGGAACCAACGACGACGAGGGTAGCGGCAGCCGTCGCTATACAGCTAAGGGCCGCTACTAAAAGGGCGCAATAGGTAGATATAGCTACCCTTAACAAGAGGCGAGCAGAAGGGAGCTGCTACCAGTGTAGCAAGATAGGCTACACTGTACAGAATTGCGGGCTTTTACTAGCAGAGAGACCTAGGGGATGGCCGACCACTATAAGGGTAGCAACTGCAGCGCCCTAATAAGAGGATTAGGAGTCCTCCTTAGACGATAACGAGTCGGGAAAAGAGTAGCCTCTAAGCGAAGGCTCTGCTAGAGGCGTATACGAGATAGATTACTAAATCAAAGGACTACTTAGCCATCTTTTAAGAGCAACTACATAACGACTACGCTGTTTATCGAACAGCCAACGTCAAACAGGTCGGCAACGGCGCAGACATTAATTAACATAGGATACTTGGTGTACAGAGTAATTAGCGAAGACTTCGTATAGAGACACTAGATTAAGATAACCCCTACTATGCCTGTACACATGTTAGGCATTACTAGGCGAGGACTGGATATTACCTATATAGTAGAAGTAACGATAGAGATACAGGGACACTATAAGCAGGACTTATACCTCTATGTCGTATAGGACAAGCTAGGGTATAACCTAATACTAGGGAAGCTATAGATAGAGCGCTAGAGGGGCAAGCTGGACGTTGGACGAGGACGGCTGTACCTAGCAGTAACGAAGCAGAGGCTCCGAGACTAGGGGAGGGTCCAGCAGGACGACAACGCTACAGCCGGAGCTAATACTTCGATAAAGCAGAGGCCCCGAGACTAAGGGAAGGCTCTGCAGGGTAACAATGCTAAGGGCGAAATCAACACAGCGACGGCGGACATTAAGAAGGCATTAGCACCTAAGAAAGTAACGGACCCCTATACGAAGCTCCTAAGGGAGTATACTGGATACCTAGACCTCTTCGAGCCGAAGTCGGCCTTAAAACTGCTGCTACACCGAGGGGAAGGGATTAACTACGACATCTAGCTAGAGCCCTGTCTAGATAGGAGTCTGCCGGAGGTACTGTACGGACTGCTATATAGAATGTCCTCTACAGAACTCCTAGTACTACGTATAGACATTGGACGCCCTGCTTGCTAAAGGTTTTATTTAGGCAAGTACCTTGTCCGCAGGAGCCCTAGTGCTGTTTGTCTATAAGGAGGGGAAGGCTAGGTTGCATTTCTGCATAGACTACAGAGGCATTAACGCGATTACTAAGAAGGACCAGTACCCCTTACCCCTTATTAAGGAGACTCTCGGACGGATTAGCAAGGCAAAGTAGTTTACTAAGCTTAACGTAGTCTCGGTCTTCTACAAGATACAGATTAAGGAAGGCTGTAAATAGATAACCGCCTTCTATATAAGATATAGTCTTTTTAAGTAGCTTGTTACCCCCTTTAGCCTTACTAACATACTAGCAACATTCTAAAGGTACATTAACAAGTCCTTATAAGGGTTACTAGACGACATCTGCTTAGCATACCTCGACGACACCCTAGTTTTTACAGACGGCACCTATACAGATTATATACAGGACGTTAAGAAGGTGCTGGACTAACTGCAGCAGGCTGGCTTGTACCTCGACATCGACAAATGTAAATTCGGTGTCCAGCGTACGAAATACCTAGGTTTTATTATCGAGGCAGGGAAAGGCATTAGTATAGATAGGAAGAAGATTAATGCTATTAAACAATAGAAGCCGCCGACGAACGTTAAGGGCGTACAGGAATTTCTTAGGTTTGCCAACTTCTACTGCTAGTTTATACAGAACTACTCAGAGATCGTATGCCCCCTAGTCGAGTTAACATATAAGGACTAGCAGTTTAAGTAGACAGACGAATGCGATAGGAGCTTTGACAAGCTAAAGGAGCTCTTTACTACAGGACTAACGCTTGCCGCCTTCGACCTAGAGTGTACGACGATACTAAAAACCGACTCCTCGGGGTATTGCATTAGAGGTATCCTATTATAGGTAGGCTCGGACGGACTCCTGTACCTATACGCGTATTTCTCTAAGAAGAACTCCCTAGCTAAGTGCAACTACCTTATCTATAACAAGGAGTTGCTAGCAGTCGTACAGTGTTGCGAAGTATAGGATAGAGAACTCCGCTCGGTGCCCGAGTTCCTTGCCCTAATTAACTACAAGAATCTAGAGTATTTTACGCAGCCCCGGAAGCTGTCTAAGAGGCACGTACGATAGGCAATATACCTAAGCCGGTTTAACATAAGACTCTAGTATCGCAAGGGTAAGGACAACAGCAGGGCCGACGCGTTATCTAGACGGGACTAGGACATGCTAACAACGTACAAGGACGACCGTTTAAAGTTACGAACATTCCAGATGTTTAAGGAGGAGCCAGGCAAGGAGACTATCTACCTAGTAGCGACACACCTTTAGGAGCCCTAACTGCAAGTATAGGAGGAGGCAGTAGAAAAGGACGAGGTGTACTAAGGAGCCTGTACAGCGATTTAAGGAGGACAGCGGAAGCTCCTAGCAGAGCTCTACCTTAAGGTGTCGGCAGCAGAGTGCTTAGTAGACGAGGAGAACAACCTAAAGTTCAGGAATCGGATCTGGGTCCTAATAGACGAGAAGCTCTGTATAAGCTTAATACAACGGACACGCGATTCTATAGCAACCGGGCACCTAGGGCGTAAGGAGACGTACAGCATTATCGCTAGGGACTACTACTAGCTAGCGATAGCGAAGGACATCCGCAGGTTTATACAGAACTGCGATATATGCAGACGGACGAAGCCCTAGCATAAGCTAAAGCATAGGCTGCTAAAGCCCCTACCGATACTGGACCGGCCCTAGCAAGACCTAACAGTAGACTTTATTACAGACCTCCCTAAGAGCAACGGACGGCAGAACATTATAGTAGTTACAGACAAGCTAACGAAGGGGGTAATACTAGAGGGAATAGACTCTATTATAGCTAAAGACACTGCCTAGGCATTTATACAGACGACGTTTAGCAAACACGGTTTCCCTAGGTCAATTGTATTAGACCGGGGTACACAGTTTACAAGCCAGCTCTAGGTAAGGGTCTGCCAGTTGCTAAAGGTAGAACGTCGCCTGTTAACTGTATAGCACCTGCAGACAGACGGGGCGACGGAGAGGGTTAATTCGACATTGGAAGCGTACCTCTAAGCGTATGTCGACTATAACTAGTTGAACTAGAACCGACTTCTCCCTATAGCGGAGCTGGCCACTAACAGCCGTACGGCTAATGCTACAGGATTGTCCCCCTTCTTTATAGCCTATAGATACGACCACTCCCTGCTCCTACTAACCCTAAGAGGTAATACTACACGCCCTGTACGATCTCCAATTTAGCAGGGAGAGGCTATTGTACAGACGATTACGAACGCCTACTAATAGGCAAAGGCGAGTCTAGCTATAGCTTAACAGAATGCGGAAGAGCAGGCTAACAAGGGACGACAGGCTGCACTAAGGTACAAGGCAGGAGATAAGGTCTAGCTAAACTAGCGAAACATCTGTACAGACTGGCCGAGCAAGAAACTAGATTGGAAGAACAGGAAGTTTACGGTAGTCCGACTAGTAGGGACAACGCTGTACGACTAAACACTCCCCTAGGGATTTATCCAGTCTTCTACGTAGACCTCGTACAGCCGGCGAACACAGACCCCCTGCCGCACTAGACGACAGACGACGCGCACCTACCTGCGATTATAACTAAGGGCTAGGAAGAGTATAAGGTAGAAGGGATCCTTAAGAGCCGAAGGAAGCAGGGGAAGGTAGAGTACCTAGTAAAATAGAGAGGATAGGCAGAGCCTATATAGGAACTATATAAGGCCCTACAGGACACAACCGCGCTAGACAGGTAGGAGGAGAACCATCCCCCTACCTAGCTACAGTAACACTGCGCTGTATAGCAAAGAGGGGCACGATCTACCCTAGGGACAGGGTAGCCGCTAGCAACTTAAGTTGCTAAAGGATCGAGAATAACAATGTAGGATACTATAGGATCCTACTAATACGACACTGTACGACACTGTACGAAGGAAGGGCTAGAGGAAGGGAACAGCTAGAAAATAGGAGGGAGGGAAAGTAGAAGTAAGAGAGGTTAAGAGCGACACTGTCCGAAAACTTTTATACACTACTTTAAGGTAGCCTACTAGCTACTACCCCTAGGACCTAGGGCAGCCAACTCTACACCTATAACCTTAATTACCTCCCGGACGGAAGGGGCCCTAGCACTAGAAAAAGTAGAAGGGTAGCTTAGCAACTCCCTACTACTAGTTAATGTAGCACCTAAGATATTAGCTTAGACTGTACAGAGGACGGAAATCCGTACGAACCGGAAGCGAAGCTACTAGTCGAATTGAGCATCCTACTACTAGAGGTAGAAATAGGAGGAGACCCTAGCTGGACGAGCAGAAGGGGAGCTAGCGACTACAAGGGAGCTACGATAAGTACGGCCAGACAGGGCGGGTAGCATAGTAGTAGTAACTAGTAGTAGCTAATAGATAGTAGTTAGTAGTAGTAATAGTAGTAGTAGTAGACGGCTGGACGGACAGGTAGCAGGTAGAGGATAAAGAAGAAAGAGAAGAAGAAAGAAAGGGGAAAGGGAAGGGGTTTATATACAGGTTAGTAGCTGCCTACCTTGTAGGGCAATAACAACTAGAGCAGCTGCCACAACTGTATAAAGGGGGACAAACGAGGCAACTACGACCTAGAGCCTGTACGAGCGGCGGCCTACTATACAACCGGACGGAGGCAGGAACATCTACCTAGGAGTAAAACTCTAGACGACGACTAAGGGACAGGGACAGAGCCAAATAGCCCAGTAGCACCGGACTGTACGGTTAAGACGTAGAGTACATAGCTAGGGCTTAAGGGTAGGAGGAGAAGGAGCAGACGGGACCGAGCACCTCCTGCACCTTTATAACCGCAGCCAGGCTTCCTTAGCCTTAACCTTAGCTTCGTTAAATTGGAAAACGGAACCGGCCAAGATTAGGTAGAAGCGATCTAGCACCCCCTGCTTTCCCTGCCTATAGACCTAGGATAACAAGTCCAAGGTTGAACTGGCAGAGAGGGAGGCTAACAGTTAGGTACTTAGGCGAGGACAGGAAAGCGCTACCTAGCAAAGTAATCCGGGCACGCAGATATAATTCAATACGGCCTTTTTAATAACTATATCTCGAACTAAGGAGGGAAAGGAATGTATATAGTGGTAGGTAAGAGCTTTAGGGGGTAGTGTGCTAAGGCCTAGCTTAGTCCGGAAGGGCCAAGCCGAAATTCTAAGGGTCTACCCTATTACTTAGTCCCACCCCTTTCTGCCGCTGCAACACTACCCCCCTCCCTTATTAGCAGTCGCCCTCGACCGCTTACTTATCTGTTCCTCTTTGTTCTTTTTTTTTAAGATTTACATCGTTACTATCTAACGTCTTTACTTAGCGTCTATCTAATCCGTTCCATCTGATCGGAGCCAGCAGTTACCCGAGCTGCAGCGTAGCCGGTCCGTGCGCCATCTCGTAGGTCTATATAGATCTATCTGCGGTTCCCTATCTTCTTCTTCTTTCTCTACTAAGGCCTTTAGCACTACCGCAAAGCTGCTTTAATAGCGGCCGCTTCGTTCTTCGTCGTTACTATCCTTTCGGCGGATAGCGGTAACGGAGAGCAAAGACGGTTACGAGGCGGGCCGACGCGGTGGCGCCGTTCTTGGCCTTACCGCTCTATCCGCCGGTCCTGGCTAGCGGTAGTAGTAGTGGTAAGGCCAAAGACACCGGCTAGCGGATTCCACGATCGTTTCTATCGGCTTCTACGTCGATGGAGCGGACGTAGATATCCTTCTTCTTTATCGACTTTCGAGCTACACAGGCCTCGGCTTCCTCGGGTTTTAAACGTAAATTTCTCTTAGCAGCTCTGCCGAATTCTGCAGGTTCTCGGCCGGATACTATTTATAGTCTTCCGGCTATCCTTTCTATAAGATCCTCGCTTTAATGGATCCTCTTCGTCTTCTTATATCTATAACATCTTCTACCTCCTATTCTTCTTCTTTACTGTCTATTTCGATCGACAGGGGTTCGGCGAACCCCTAATCCGGAAGACCATCTTCAGGGTCTAGGCTTAGCAGATCCGAGTGAAAGACATCGTAGATCCGGAATAATTTCGGCAGCTAGAGCCGGTAGGTTACTAGCGACCTCTTTTCTATTATCTTGAACGGACCTATGTAACGAGGATTGAGCTTCGTGTTGCCTTTTAGCCTTAGGTTCCGCGTGTTAAGCTATACCTTTTGGCCTTCCTCGAATTCTATTGGTAACCTCTTTCTATTAGCTCGAGTTACTATCTTCTTCTAAGCTGATTCTATCGCCTCTTTCGCTACCTTAATCGCTTCTTCTATCTGAGATCGGAGTGCTTCTGCCGCCGCCGCGGCGATTCTCTTCGACGAAGTAGTAGTAGAAGGTTCTAAAGAGCTGGGTTCGTTCAGTAGTTGGAAGCTTATCCTTAGAAGATAGCCGTAGGTTATCTCGAACGGCGCTAGTAAGGTGGCTTCTAATCGTGCTAAATTAGCGCAGAATTCGGCTATCGGCAGCATCTTAATCCATTATGCTTAATAATAGCCGTAGAAGATTCTTAGATATTTTTCTATCTTACGATTGGCCACTTTAGACTGGCCGTCGGTCTGAGGGTAAGCGGCCGTGCTGAGCTTTCTACGAATTCTTAGGGCTTGGTTGACGGCTTTCTATACGTCTGCAGTGAATTGAGGACCCCTATCTGTAGTAATAGTATCCGGCAGCCCGTAGTGCTTCTATACGTGTTGGATCAACATTCTCGCCGTTTCTTCTGCAGTAGTTCCTTTATCCTTAGCTCGGTAGGGGATGAAATGGCGCTCTTTGCTTAGCCGATCTACTATATTGAGCGTAGCGTTATATCTATCGGAATCCGGCAGGCCGGTTACGAAGTCTATTGTAATGTACTGCTATAGTTTCTCAGGGATCGGAAGTGGCTTTAACAGGCCGGCCGGAAGTCCGTAACATGGCTTCGCTGCTTAGCATACGTAACAGTTAGTAATAAACCGGTGGATCCTCTCGAAAATTCGCAGGAACCAGTAGGTCGTCCTTACTGCTTCTATTGTCTTCTTTGATCCTGCGTAGCCTACGTCCGTAGAACTATAAACCAGCTGGATAACCTCTGTAATTAGTTCTTCTAGAACAATTAGTTTCTCTAAGCCGGTTTTGCCAAGCTTCTGCTGCTGATTAAGCCGTTCCACTTTCTCGTGCAGCGTCTCTTCTTCAGTCGGCGGCTCTATCGCACAGATCCCTACCTCTTTCAACACCTCGGCTTCTACTATCCGTTCTGTTAGCACTTTCTGAAACATGTTCGGGTCTTCTTTCGCGCAGCTAGTCTTTCCTTCTCTTCTCGTTAGCGCATTAGCCTTTCCATTTTGAGCTCCTGGTCGATAGGTAATCTTAAAGTCGAATCCGGATAAGTAGGCAGCTTACTAGGCTTAGCAGCGTAACAGCTTCTGCGTCTTTATAAAATAGGCTAGTAACTGGTGGTCCGTAAGGACCTGGACCGTGCTCTGTCTAGCTATAAGCTCTGGTTTCCACTCCTCGAAAGCCTGAATAATAGCTAGCAGCTCCTTATTATAAATAGCGTAGTTCCGTTTAGCATCATTTATGGACTTGCTAAAGAAAGCCACCAGATAGAGAGTCTCGTTGTCGTCAGCATATTGAGAAAGGACCCCTGCTGTCACTGTGTCGGAAGCATCTGTCTCTACGTAGATCGTTTTTTCTAGTTAGAAGTGCGCTAGCACTGGCGCTAAGGCTACCGCCTCCTTTAGTTGGTTCAAAGCTTCCGTACACTTTTCGTTCTATAGGCTAGCGGCCTCCTTTTTCAATGCCTTATTTAGGGGTCTCGCTATCTTACTAAAGTCTTTAATAAACCGTCGATAGTAGCTGCAGAATCTGAGAAACGCTCTGATTTGCGTAGTGTTTCCAGATGTTAGTTGCTTCTATTCCGCGACGGCGGCCACTTTCGATAGGTCTATCCGAATTCCTTCTCTTCCGACGATAAGACTAAGGTATTTGACTTCAGTCTAGTAGAACTCGCTCTTCTTCGTGTCTGCGTTTAATCCGACCTCGCAGAGTCTCTTTAACACCCTCTTAATGTAGTCCGTGTGTTGCTCTCTCGTTCCCTTAGTATAGATAAGAATGTCGTTTAAGTAGATTAAAACGAACTGTTCCAGCATGTCTATAAAGGTGTAGTTTATAAAGCGTTGCCACACAGCCGGCGCGTTGGTAAGTCCGAAAGGCATTACTAACTACTTGAAATTACCTATACGTATAGCGAACGTCGTAAGGTCTTCCGTTTGTCCTTGCTCGTTCCTTAACCAATAGAACGCTTGGCGAATATCTAGCTTGCTGAACTACTTAGCCTTAGCTACTTGTTGTATAGTCTTATCTATTAGCGGCAGCGGATACACATCTCTCTTAGTAACCTTATTAAGGCTACAGTAATCTACGCACAGTCGGAGACCTCCTCCGGGTTTCCGTACGAAAAGAATCGGTAACGTATATTCTGTAGAGCTTGGCGTAATAAACTTCTTCGCTAAGTTTTCTCTAATAAACACTTCTACCTAGTCCAGCTCCGCTAGCGATAAGCGTCTTAGGGGTTCGGTTCTCGGCAGCGCGGCTCCTTCTTTTAGTCGGATCTTGTTGTCGTATTCCGGTCGGTAGAGCGGCAAGAGGTTGGAGTCAGCCTTTAAGAACACGTTAGAGTAACTATAGAGTTCTTTCGGTAACACCTCTAGTAGATCTACTTCTTCTTCTGCTATTATCTTCCGGTAGTCTTCAATATCCTTTATTAAGATAGCATAAATCTCGTTGTCTAGCGACCTCGCGAGGGTCGTTAGAGCTTCTAAGCTTATTATTCCGATCGTGTCTTAAGGGTCGGACCGATCCTTTGGAGCTACTTCGATGGTCGTAACGTTCGGTTCTACAGCGACGACAGTAACCGATTTGGCAGCGACTCCGTCCTGCTGGTTTTTGAACCCTAGCGTGCCTTTACCTACGTCAATAACAGCCTTCTGGTTCTTTATCCATTTCTGCCCTATAATAATGTCGAATCTTCCGATATCTATAATTCGGAACGTCGCTTCTGTAGTGCGACCTGCTAAAGTGGTCTTTAATGGCACATAATGCGTAACACTCTCTGTGTCTTGTCCGTTATAGGCCGAAATTCGTGTCGGCGACGCTAGCTCTACAGGATAGCCGTATCCTTTTATTAGCTTTTGAACCAATCGATAATGGATCGCCGCTCCAATAAGGGCTCCCGTGTCGACAAAAGCTCTTAGCTAAAGTGGTTTGCTCGATCTATCGAGGGGGTAGACAGTGATTAGAAGGATAATAGCTGGTTCTGTGTTCACTTCCACCGACGCCGAGAGCGGATCGCTGCAGCTGTTAATGCTTCCTTTCTCTAGTAACGTAGCTCGTGTTAGTGCCCTATTGTCTACGCTAGATAGGGGGCCTATCTATCTAGCTGGTCTTTTCCCAGGATTCTTAGTAGCACTCCACCGTCTACAGTGTCGGTGTCGTTCGGAGCCGGCTCGATGGCTTGTATAGTCTTTCTTAGCGGCTGCGGCTGCGGCTGCCTCGTAACACGATACTCCTGCTTCTGCTTATCTGATGCTTGGCATCTCGTAGCGATGTAGCTAGGCTTTCTACACGCGTAACAGGTAGGGACGAACGACGAACGAAGCGGTAACTGGTAAGATAGCTGCGGAGGTGCTCTCTGGAAAGGTGCAGGGGGTCTCGTCGCCTGCGTCAACAACGGCTTCTAGTTCGATTCTCGTAATTTCGCGTAAGCGCTCAGGTTTCTCGCGGTAACTCTCGCTTAGTGCACGAAGCTCTTCAGGTCTTCGTCTTCTACCGATGCCATAGCTGCTGCCAGTTTGGGGTTTAGCTTCTGCCTTAGTAGGTGGAGCTGCTTATCTTCCGCTACTCGGGCCCTAATCGCATATTTTCTGAACAGTCTGTAGAACTCTTCGAACGTCTGCCGGTTCTGGTTGATCTTATCCAGCTGTTCGCAGGCTGTCTTTTCTCGGAAGGGGTCTCCGAAGCGTTAATCCAGCGCTTTAATCGCCTCTTTAGCAGTTACCTCTTCCAGGTCCGCTACTAGCGAGAAAGCTTCGCCTTCTAATCGCGACTCTGGGTAGGCCAATCTATCTCTAGCGCTGTTTCTAGCATAGTCGCAGTCTATCTTGTTCTTTATCTTCTTCTTAAACGCTTCCTAGTCTTCGGGGTCTCTGCCTCTAAACGCCGGTAGATCCGGTAGTAACGTTATTAGCGTGCCGCCTTGACTGTAAGCTGCTAGTAAGGCGGTCTCTGCCTGTTCTTCTCGATGCGGTAGCAGCGCCGACGACATCGCTGCTTCTATCTTAGCTAGCTGAGTCTTTATCGCCTTTAGTTGTGCTAGTCGGTTCGCCGCTTGGTTTTCCAGCACATCTATAATAGTCTCGGCCGATTCCTTCTCGGCTCTTACCGCCTCTATTTCCTCTCTTAACTGTCTCTTTTCTTCTAGGGTTCTGTAAAACAGCTTCTTAATAAGGTCTATGCTGTCGTAGACCTTTCCTACTCCGTTCTTATTTACGTAATCTTTAAGTTCCTCGAGTGTACAGTCGTAGATCTTCTTGTATTTGTTTATTCGTTCCTTAATCTCTGCGGTCTCTTCCGCTGTAAAACCTCTAATAATAAACTCGTTATCGATAACACTAGAGCGCCTACTCGCTCTGTTAGTCTTTTCTCTTCTGCTTCTGCTTTAGCCTGTAACGCCGCTCTCTACCGTTAAGAAGCTCTCTATAGCTATCTTACGGTGCTGTTGTTTGGTTTGTATAGTGCGTGTACGTTATTCGGGTGTCTAGATAGTTTGACGGTCCCTTTCGCGCAGCGCGGTAATAGTGTAGGGAGTGAGTTCGAGATATAATAATCCGGGCACGCAGATATGATTCAATACAGCCCTTTTAATAACTATATCTCGAACTAAGAAGGGAAAGGAATCTATGTAGTGGTAGGTGAGAGCTTTGGGGGGTAGTGTGCCAAGGCCCGGCTCGGTCCGGAAGGGCCGAGCCGAAATTCTAAGGGTCCACCCTATTACTTAGTCCTACCCCTTTCTGCTGCCGCAACACAAAGAAACACTAGGAGCTAAGGGTATTCGGCACGCTGCTGTACGAAAAGGGCACTACGAGAAGGGAGGGGGGGGGTATTGTTAAGGGGCGCTGCCTAGCCTAGGTCCTAGACCCGACCTAAGCCAGCCGTCGCCCTAAGGACTGCGACTTAGCAGCGCTAGCACGACCCTACCCTCCGTACGGAATTACTAACAGGACTACACCCCTATATAGAGAGGGAACCCTATAGCCCTATATAGAGGGGAATTGCCGCCCCTCTAAACGGAAGGAAAACTCTGCACTACTGTACAGAGGAAGAACTCCTAATCCTCTGTACGGAGTGTAAACCTTGCATCCCTGCATAGAGGGAAATTGCTGGCTTGACTTTATAGGTACAAATTGTACAGCAGCAGACGACGAAGGAACTGCCTATCAGTTCCTTTATATAGATACCTAACCTTAAGTTTCTGAACTAAGATTCTTAAGCCCTTTACATTATCAAAACAGCCGTATTAAATCATATCTGCACGCTCGGATCAGCGATATAATAATCTAAGCTTACGTAGATATTATTTGATACAGCCCTTTTGATAACTATATTGCGAACTAAGGAGGGAAAGCTCTATATAGTAGTGGTGGTGGGCTTTCGTAGTGTGTGTGCCAAGGCCCGGCTCGGTCCGTTGCGGAAGCTAGATTCCGGAAGGGACCGAGCCGAAATCCAGGGTCCACCCCATTCATCTATCCACTCCTTCCACTACCGCAAAAAATTGGACCTTGGGTTGTTGAGATATAGTCTGTAAATTATGATGTTTCTGGGTAGGTTCTGGATGCTGTTGTTCGTTCTCTTCCATCTGTTGACCGTAACACTAATGTAGGCGTACAGCTGTTAATAGAGCTGTATTGGCAGTCGCTTTGATAGGCGACTTGGATGTAACAGCTGTTGATAGAGCTGTAGTGCTTCTGAAGAGCGAAAAGGCGATTAGGGCTCAGCGGTGTAAGCCGGGCTTATAACCTGTTGTGATGTGCCTGGCGTGATAGCCGAGGTAAAGAGGCACGTGACACTTAATGTGTAAGAAGGAATAAATGTACGTGTATATGCTATTCACTGCTAAGGGGGGTGGTTACATAGGCAGAGGCAGTGGATGGTAATGAGCCACCTGTAGCCCATCTTAGTGACTGCATGAATCAGTGGTTGTTACTGATTCAGTGTGGTGAGACACCGGTGGTCACAACAACAAAAGGCGGCTTCGCATGCTGCATATGCCCGAGTAGTATTGACTATTGATACGCACCTGCGGGCTTTTCAATCGGTCTTGTCCGCTGCAAATCATCCTTCTATCGAACCAGGAACATACAGCAAGCAAGTCTTCATCGACTCCCTCGACGGTCATCTTCCTCAGCACACGAAGTGATCATCACTGCAGGCCATCTCCGAGCAACTTTGCGTATCCACGCCAGTGACTTGAAAAGCCTACCGGGCGTCAACAGTCAGGGAGAAAGAAGTCAAGCTCTTGCTCTGAGCGCGTATGCGAGTGTCGAGGAGATGGCCACATACGAAGGACTCGTCATGTTTGATGTACTTGGATGGGGAGTGTGTAAATTCGATCTTCCATCATCGAGGTCGGTATTGTTTTAGGATGATGGATGGACTTCTTTTTCTTCTCGACAGATATTTTCTTGCGCCACCGTCTTCATTCGGCTACCTCGCTAGCAGGTGTTCCCTCTTTGATGTAGAGTCTTGAGAACACCATATACCCCACTCACTGGCCAGACGCTCCAGGCAATGCTCTTCGCCCAACCAGTCCACGTTGACGTATCGAACCTGCCAGAGGCCTTTGTAAAGTCAACACCGACTTTCTGGTAGACATCCGGCAAGTAGGTTGCATGATACTTCTCCCGAAGTGCATCATACCACTTGCTATCGTAAATGGACCAAAACTCGCCTTCGGTGTAAAAGGCCTGAGCATACAACCACTTGACACCACCCAAATCTCGCACCTTCTGCTCTATTCGGCGATTCTGCTGTATAAACTCATTATAATTCGTCGAACCAGGTCCCCAAACGCCAATGTTGACGAAAGAGGTTGATTTGTCATCGCCAGCAAGTTCTGGTGCTAACTTGGGATGCAAGGGCACATCCTCGCCTCGTTTCAAGGGACATAACCATAGCGGGTGGAAACCGAACTCTGTGTCCACGAAATTGACAAACTCCTCGACGCCTCCCCGAGGCAGCAGCAGGTCCTGAACTATGTACTTCGAAGCGTGTCCAGAGGCGTGCAGAGCGTGGTACATTACTCTGGTGTGCATGAAATAATCCAGTGCCCACCTGGTGACCTTGTTGAAGGGTACCAAGAAGTACTGATACGCGTATTTGCCGGTCCAAAAGGCTCCTCTATCGTATCGGAAAAGATAGTCTTTGACAGGTGTGGCTTCCTTGATCTCTTCGAAACTCCTTCCCGTCGTCTTGTCTACGTGTATGTAAAACCATGGATCTGACGCTCGGCTGAATCCTCGGTTCTTAACTCCTTGAAAAAGCTCATCCGTCAATCTTCCAGTCACAATGACACTTTTGCTGGGCCCGTATCGGATGCCATCCACGTAGTCATTCGTTTCATCGGCGATGACCATGTCCATTGTGGCCAGTGCTTCCGAGACACTGCTGACAGGACGGTAGGTCATTTCGACGTAGCGTTTTGCTTTAATGAGCCGCAGCTCGAATAATGTCGCAACTCCAAGAGTGCCGAAACTTCCTGCAGCACCACGGAACAAGTCTTCTCGCTCGGTCGGCGAAGCTTTCACCACTTCTCCGTTGGGTAGAACGATTTCTATCCAGTTGACGGTTCGATCAAAGAAGCCGTACTTGAAACCACTACTCTCACCTGCTGTGCCGGCGAACCCTCCTCCCACAGTGATTCCGGGGAATTCCATGACGACAGGTGGTAACAGGCCATAAGGAATCACGGCATCAACAAGTTCGTCCATGGCCACATTTGGTTCTGCCAAGCAAGTCATGTTTTCGGTCTCGACCTGGAACACATGATTGAGTTTGGATGTATCGATGACCTTCCGAGGGTCAATCTCGCGTGTTTGGGTGGTATTTGTACTGCCATGGTATAGTCGAAAGGGCACTTTGCGTTCGTGGAATGATGCTACTCGAGATGCGATTGCATGGACGGCCTCTTGATGTGTGTCCATGCTCCCTAGCCAGGCAGACTTTGCGGGTCCGGCGAGCTGGAGGCCGAACAAGATGGCCTGAATCGAAGAGGGTAAATAATGGGCTGGCAAAGTTGAATGTTGGAACTATCTCATTGCAGGCGATGTCATTCCCGGGAAATGTATGTTTCTTGACACGGAAAGAGCCAAGCCGGGAACTCGGCCATCGTGCTTACGTTTCCGCGCCGCGGGCACCGAGTCAAGTGTTCCATGTGTGGTCAGAAACGACATAGAGTACGGATGAAGGTATGGGTTGAACGACATGCTTCACAGCTTCATTGCGAACTCGGTATGGAACAAGCTGGTTGAGATGCCTCGATTGCATGGCTTCCACAACATGTCCATTCTGGACCTATGAGCTGTACTGCTACAAAGTCGCCTCGTCCTCAAGTAATCTTCCTTCAGCGTCCGACAAGATGACTTGAGTGATTGCATTGGTGAGTCGAAGTCGCAAGGACGCACTTGGTAGGCATCGCGTCTAGGAGAGCTGGTCCGCATTGCGTTGTGCTTGACATTCCGTCATTTTGACGATCCGCTTTCGTTCATTCGCAGTGGTGATGGCAGCAAGCCGAATGGGAAATCGTGCGTCGTATGCTCATCTTGAAAGCGCGATATCGTCGATTCGCAGAATCATCTTCACAGTCTCGCTGGCAAGCTCGAATGCGCTCGTACTGACGAGCAGCGGCTGCATCACACCTTCTCCTGATGCACTCTTGTCATATCCTCCCATGACACCAACCCCACCGCGCTTGATACTGACACCAACGTTCTTCTCGCCTTTGGAGTGTCGCGCCCGAAGCTCGGTCACAACCTTGATGGAATTCAAGCCCGCATTTTCTGCAAGCGTGACAGGAATGATCTCCAGTGCGTCGGCAAATGCTTTGAAGCACACACTATCTGGATATGAGGAGGTGACGGCATCTTTTGTGAGCTGTGTTGCAACAGCCATCTCAGGCGCGCCGCCACCAGGCAGCAGAGCTCGCTTTTTCACCAAACACCGGATCACGCACATGGCGTCGTGCAAGCTTCGCTCGGCTTCATCGAGGATGAGAGGATTTGCTCCACGCGCCACGATAGAGACTGTCTTTGGTGCGTTCTGATTAGGGTGCTTGATACCAGAAACACGCACGTAGCGTGATCCAAGGCTCGAGATTTCCTCGACTAACTCCGCCGAGCCCAGCTTGTCCTCGGTGAAGGAATCGATGTCGGCGATTGGTTTGCAGCCCGTTGACTTGCAGATGAATTCCACCTCGTCTCGCTCGATATCTTTGATGCAAAGAATGCCAAGCTTGTACAGGAAGTGCAAGCTGAGATCGTTGACTGCGTCTCGGAGAATGCTCTTTTGGATTAGCAGCACATTGCACTTTGCCTTCTTAATCTTCTTGACCATATTCAGCAGGTATGTGCGTTCTTCTTTAAGAATCTTGTCCATCTGTCTGTAATCGTTTACAACGATCTGATTCTCCATGTCTGGTTTTGGCGGGCTGAGCTGGAATTGAATGAGACCAATTCTGGCCTTCTCTATCCGGGTGGGCCCACCAGCGCTCTTGATTGCTTGTTGGCTGAGGACTAGTCCGTCGACCATTTCTGAATCGTCAATGACACCACCGACTTTCTTCAGGATGCGCACGTTTCGCAGGTCAACGTTCTGTGCACTCTGTGGATTGATGGTGCGAAGGACAGCATCCACGGCCATGGGAGCTAGCTTCGGTTCCTGGGAGACAATCTTGGAAGAAAGCGACGTTGATGCGGCCTTAAGGAGGGTCTGGCGATCGGCGAGATTGATGGGTACAGAGATGTCTTCCAGTACTTCCACCGCTCGTGCAGCGGCTCTCTGGAAGCTTTCGCTGATGACGGTGGGATGAATGCCCTTGGCCAGCAAGCGCTCGGCAGCACCCAGAAGACTTCCCGCGATGACGACTACGGAAGTTGTGCCATCACCAGCCTCGATATCTTGAGCGTTTGCCAGGTCGACCAGCATTTTGGCAGCAGGATGCATCACGCTCATATCCTTGAGCATAGTGTTGCCGTCGTTGGTGATGATGGTCTCGCCTTTGCCCGTCTGAATCATCTTGTCCATGCCACGAGGGCCCAGCGACGTTCTTATGGCATCTGCGACGGCTCTGGCAGCTGTGATGTTGGCTTCCCTGACTGCCTGTGGTTTGGCCTTGTCCTTGAAGGCATTGTTGCCTGCGTTCGCAGGCGCGCCCTGCGCCATGTCGAAGAGAGTCGGTGCAGCGATTCGTGCTATTCAGACGTATACAGGCCGTGTGTCCCGTGCTCTGGGTAGCAGGTTGCTGCGATTGTTTCTGGCTCGAACGTTCGACTGAAATTATGGAGAAGTCCAACGCGAAGCTCCGGACCTCCTGGGTTGGTCACCTCCGGCATCTCGCCGGCATACACACAGCTCTCACTCCAACCAACGACCACCACTTTCCATCGCATCACTTCCATCACCAGGACGTCAATCCCTCTGCTCGACACTCACCAGATAATACATAGCCCCTACCGCATACCGCACCATACGCCCCACAGCGTCCGCCGCCTGAAACCAACACTCCCCGAGCACCGCGACGATGCCATCGGCGACAGGGCAAAACTGGGAGAAGTACCAGAAGAAGTTTGCCGACGACGATCCGGAAGAGAAGAAGATTACACCGCTTTCCGACGAGTATGTTGTCGCGCTCCGTGGAGGTGGCGGCGCAGGCTAACAAGCGCGCAGGGACATTCAAGTGCTCAAGACATACAACTCAGCGCCATACGCCACAGCGCTGAAGGACCTTGAGAAGGCCATCAAGGAGAAGCAGACATCCGTCAACGAGAAGATTGGCGTCAAAGAGTCCGACACGGGACTCGCACCTCCACATCTGTGGGATATCGCTGCCGACCGACAACGCATGAGCGAAGAACAGCCCTTACAAGTGGCTCGATGCACCAAGATCATTCCTGACGCGAAGAACAGCGAGAAGAGCAAGTATGTTATCAACGTCAAGCAGATCGCCAAATTTGTCGTCAACTTGGGTGAGCGCGTGTCACCTACCGACATCGAGGAAGGCATGCGCGTGGGTGTAGACCGCGCTAAATATCAGATCATGCTACCACTACCGCCCCGCATCGACCCTAGCGTCACCATGATGACCGTCGAGGACAAGCCGGATGTCACATACGGAGATGTCGGAGGCTGCAAAGAGCAGATTGAGAAGCTGCGTGAAGTCGTCGAGATGCCACTCCTATCACCAGAGCGGTTCGTCAACCTTGGTATCGATCCACCCAAGGGCGCTCTGCTTTACGGTCCCCCTGGATCCGGTAAGACGCTTTGTGCCAGAGCAGTTGCTAATAGAACCGACGCAACTTTTATCCGTGTCATTGGTTCGGAGCTGGTCCAGAAGTATGTCGGAGAAGGCGCGCGAATGGTGCGCGAGCTGTTTGAGATGGCTCGGACGAAGAAGGCATGCATCATATTTTTTGACGAGATTGATGCTGTCGGAGGAGCACGTTTCGATGATGGCGCAGGCGGAGACAATGAAGTCCAGCGAACCATGCTGGAACTCATCACACAACTCGACGGGTTTGACAGCAGAGGAAACATCAAGGTCATGTTCGCAACCAACAGACCCAGCACACTCGACCCAGCTCTCATGAGACCGGGTCGAATAGATCGCAAGATCGAGTTCTCTCTACCAAACATGGAAGGACGCGCCAACATTCTCCGAATCCACGCCAGGTCCATGTCAGTCGAGCGCGACATCAGATGGGAACTCATCTCACGCCTTTGCCCGAACGCCACGGGTGCTGAGCTGCGGTCAGTGGCTACGGAGGCTGGGATGTTCGCCATTCGAGCGCGGAGGAAGGTTGCTAGCGAGAAAGACTTCTTGAGTGCGGTGGAGAAGGTCATTAGAGGTTGTCTGAAGTTCAACTCGACCGCGGCGTATGCTCAATACAACTAGACGGGTAGCTCAACAGCTTCAAGAGAAGCATTGATTATACAGCGCGGCGTTGTGTTTGCGGGTTCCAGGCCCGCAACTCAAATACAGAGCTTGTATGGAAAGACACCACTAGCATCGAGAGCTCGCAGACGGTGCGTCTCCTTTCCGAGAACCCACGACTATTCCAAGCAGTACACTCCTTGGTCTTTTGCTACTACTTCCAGCCCGAATTTTTTAAATGTTGCAGCCAGCAACGCTCTGGAAAGTACCTGGCAGTGCCTTTCGAGCTTGCCTCCTAACCGGTCACATGGAGACACGCCGCCAATTGCTGCGACCATACTCGCCAGCTGTTAACATGGCTTGCGGAGCTCGATGCGTGCCAGAATCATGGATCCATGTCCTCGGTCCCGACAGCTCTTGATCACATCCATATTAGCACTGACCCACGAGCTTTATGCCAGCACATTCCATTAGATCATGATAGTGTTTCCTTCCTTCTAAGTGTCACAGTAACAGCGGCACCATCAACCCTTTTGAACGCCTCGCTAAAACCTCCATTGCCATTCGGAATTTGCGCACGAAGCACCTCAATCCTCAATATCATCATCTTCCAGCACAAGACTTGCAACCTGATTTTCAACTGGAAGAAGTTTCGCGTTCTCGAAGACAAGCGCTGGCTTCCTCGGCGGACGCTGTTTGCGCGGCGTGGTACCTTCAATATCAGGTCGGTCTGTTGCCCACTGCTGCTCAGCATTCGGGGATGCTTCGCCTTCTTCGCCGTCCGCTCCCTCTTCCTCGTTCGTGGATAAGGTCAGGCCATTGGGTCTGGTGATGGCCGAGATTCGATCGCGCAATGATCGTGATGCCGGTGAAGCTTTCGGTCCGCTGAGGATATGAGCCAAATATGGTAATCGGTCAATTAGTATTTCGTTCTTGGCTCCTGCACCGAGTTGAGGTCGGATGTCGGTCGTCGTAAAGCTTCCGCTGCTGTTCGGGGCGAGAGCATTGTTCTCCCGCCAAGTGGCCACACCTGTGCCTCCAGTTGCCTTAGCGGCCTTGGATTGAGCTGCACCAGCGGCGCCCATATCGGCCAGTCTGCCGATTACCATGTCTAGCTGATCTTCCAGCTCTTCGCGCTTTCGCCATAGCCTCAGTGATGCAGGATAGAACATCTTGTGTGCATCACCTCGTCTGCCGTTGGCGAATTCAACGCGTTGGACAGGATATGGTAAGTTGAAAAGGACCCCTTGCACGGCTACCTGAAAGCATAGCTCGTCTTGTCGTAGCGTATCTGCTGCAGATCCTGAAAACGCTCTTGTGCCAAAGGAAAGTCGATCTAGAGACATCAGGTCGGAGTCAGACATGTTGTCAATGCATCCGCTTAGGCTGTCTAATGTATCTTCTCCAGCAGCACTACCACACGATAAGACATAGTTCTCGTGAAGTGCTGCGATGAATGTGGATATCTCAGTGCCGAGCTCATCGACCAGTGTGTCTGGATCTGTCTCAGGGACCTTGCTCCGTCGATGTTGAGGAAGCCACGGAGGGGGCTGAGCGATATCCCGTGCTTCGACTCTTTTGTTGTACACCACTTTGCCAACGGAATGAAATAGGCCGAGACTGCTTTCGCGATTGGTGATGAGCTTGAGAGCTTCTTCCTCTGCTTTGGTGATAGCAGCTGGCTGGCTCTTGCCTTGCTTCGATTTCGTGAAGGTGACCTTGCCAGACCAGTCGCCATCATCGCCGCGGACGCACAGAAACTCCAATGACGAAATTGCACTTCTGATGTCGCCAATTTCAGCCAGCTGTTTGATGACAAGTGGGCCCGGAGTTCGCCTCCTTCCTGATTTCCTAGCTTCTTTGACCACAATGGTCTCGAGAGCCTTGATCATGAATGTGGGTGCAATGGAATTGAATTCGATAACATTGATGTGAGGATTCGTGCAGAGCTCTGGACCGAGAAGCCGATGGGCTGTGAAGCTGTCCGCCGCCGCAGTGTTCGTAGACAGAAGCGTTTCCGATATTACCAATATCATGGGTGTTGGTACAGAGTGATTGGAAATGGCAGTGGAGACGAATTGTGTTAGGACGGAGCGAAACGACTGTAACGTGGTTGAGGTCCGCGAGAAAGTATTCGGAAACTCTTCAACAAGTATTGCGTGGGATCGCTGCTTTTGCTCAGTCGATTCATTAACCATCGGCAGCGCTTGTTCGACTACTGTATCTGCGTCTGTCGATAGCGAGAGCCCTGAGACCTTGCCAGCACGAGTTACAAACTCTTCGAATCGAGCAGCAGCAGAGGTATTCCCGTCGGTGTCAACAGCACCAGGGTCCGTCCACTCAAGGAGCTCAATCCCCAATGCCTTGGCAAGTAGCCTGACAGTGGTTGTCTTACCAGTTCCTGCAGCACCTTTCAGCACAAGAATGTTCTGACGCTTGCCCCGAAATGTCGTCTCGAGCCATTCTCGAACATCTGCTACTTTACGCTTGTGAACTGCTAACTCCGACAAATCGGCCGGCGCGAATTGTTCAGTCCATGGTCGCTTGTCGCTGTTGAAAGGAGAAAATGAGGACTTATTTCCTCCATCACTGGTCTTGCGAAACTTTTGCGTAGCAGAAGGAGGAAGGCAAGTCTCATCGCCCAAACTCTGGGTGCAACCGAGCTTTCGCTTGCGCACAGCAAGCGCTGTACTTGAACCTTGCGAGAGATTGGTGTGAGAAGAATCCTTGGGTGGTTCATCATCGTCCGAATCATCTTGAATGGTCTCCACTTGTCCGTGCAAGAGGGCGACTTTATCCGGCCGGGCTGTGCCTTGGGACCCCTGTTGCTTCTGTGTAACGGTATTGAAGAATGAGTAGATTGGCTTCACACTTTGCTTCGAGGAGTCGTCCGATGTTGCTTTCGACTTGGTCCTGGCTTTCCGTGCTGACGGCTGAGGGGTGACATGTTCGGGTTCCGTGGCATTACTGGTCACATTCGTGCCTCTGCTGCGCGAGCTGGTACCGTTCTTGATTGACTGGGGTTTGCCATGGCTGCCCTTTGGCGGCTTGGGAGGATCTGTATTGATGTAGTCCGACTTGGCTTCCTCGTCCTCCTCGGCATCAGATGATGCAACGACCACCTTCCTCCGGGCGGCTCGCGGAGCCATACCGCACTATCTCAGTGGGCATGCGACTCGGATTGGCCGCACCGGGAGCATTCTGTTCAAGTGATGGCGATGCTGAAAGCTCCGGCCAGCCTACTTACCTCCCGCTGACGCGCCGACGCTAGTCTCAAAGCATCCTGATCCTCGTCATTCAATCACCTCCATCATCTCTTCATGCACATCTCGGCGCCACATCCCGCCATCGCCATGTCTAAAAGACCAAGGACTCTTGACACCTTCTTCACTCCGTCTCCGGCCAAGAGAGCGAAAGCAGTAGACTCCAGCAGCCCGCAGAACATCGCATGCGCCGACGAAGACAAGAACGCGTCCTCGCCACCAGAATTCTCGCGACACAGCACTTATCCGTTTCCAGTACCTTGGCTGCCCCCTGAGCTTGAAGAGAGACTGAACTTTGTGCCCGCAACAGAAGGACGCCTGATCAATGATCAACCGGATCTTGATCTTGTTTACTATCAGCCGTATATCCATAAGGAAGCTGAGCGAGACCTTTTCGACTTCTTGCGAGACGAGCTGTTCTTCTATCGAGTCAAATACACGATCAGAAGAGGACCCGTAGAAACTCAGATCAACACCCCTCGCTACACCACGGTGTTCGGGCTTGATGAGACCGCCCGCTTTGAGAATGGAATTCCTGTTGATGCCGCCACAGGCAAGTCCTTGCCCAAGTTTACGTATAAATGCCAACCCCGACCGATCCCCGACTGCTTGGATATCCTTCGTAAGCTCACAGAAAATGCTACGGGCTGCAAGTACAATTTCTCCTTGATCAACTACTATGCATCCGGCGATGATAGCATATCCTATCACAGCGATGATGAAAGATTCTTGGGCGTAGACCCAGCAATAGCCTCTCTCACACTGGGAGCAAAGCGCGACTTTCTCATGAGACATAAGCCGACACCCGCCAAGCACGACTCCGAGACCAAGCCAATGAAGCTACCTCTCGCATCTGGCGACATGATCCTGATGCGCGGGAAGACCCAAAGCAATTGGCTGCATTGCGTTCCGAAGAGGAAGGGCGGCGATACGGAAAAGGGCCGGATCAACATTACGTTCCGGCGAGCTGTGGTCAAAGGAGGAACCGAGAACTACTATCGCTACAATGTTGGCGATGGGGCGCCTTACAAGTGGAACCCCACGAAGCGAGAAATGGTCCCATGGAGTCTTAGCTAAGCTTTCACTGTGCATGGTCATCGATAATTGCACGTTACAGCTGCGCAATACCAGCCATTCCAGATGGCAGCGAGTTGGGGACTGCAGCATTCGTATCATGCCATCCTCGGGACTTACATCTCCATCGCATGGAAGCGGGAACCCTGACGAAAATTCGGCCTGCAAACGGCGAAACTGTTACGGTGGTGGAAGAGTGGAGGATAGATGGGGTGGACCCTGGATTTCGGCTCGGCCCCTTCCGGGATTCAGGTTCCGGAACGGACCGAGCCGGGCTTGACACACCACCACAGGCCACCACACCACCACGAAAGGCCACCACACCACCACCATATAGAGTCTTCCCTCTTCAGTTCGAGATCTAGTCATCAAACAGTGTCAGGGTATCAGGTTGTTAAAGGTGTACTAAAGTGGGCTAAGGTAGTCTGAGGTATGCTGAAGTGCCAGGTGTTAAGATATGCTGCAAATGCCCTAGGTTTGCCGAGACAAGCTGGAGCCTTAAGACTGAACTAAGATCTGAAAACTAAGCTAAATTCTAAGACTGAAAATAATAGTCCTACATTGATTTATAAGATAAGCTATAAAGAAGATGTCACGGTCAACAGCTGGAAGAGCAAGGACAACAGTACCAAAGTCCCATTAAGCACTACTATAGTTCACAGGCCATATCTTAACAACCAAAGGTCCAACTAAGACAATTCTTGCTGCGTTAGAAGCGCCACAATCGGTTCCACAAGGACGAACAATCAGGTTGGAAAAGACAATAGAACTACAGCTAGCAGACAGTAGAAAACCCCTAACAGTCCCAAGGTCGTATCCAGCTCTACTACCCCTAACAGCCTACAACTTAACACTTACTAGTCTAACTAAGAAGCTTCTAGGCGCACTGGAAGCGACTCGATCCGCTCTTTAGAATGTTCTGTTTCAGTTCTGGAACCTTTAGGAAAAGAAGGTTTTAGAAGTAACTCGGTTAGCAGAACAAAGGAGAGAAGTTTGTTAAGAAACTTCTTAGGAAATCCAGCAGCAAAGGGGCAAACAACTAGCTAGGGCAGAGAGACATAAGAAGCAGCTGCCGCCCCCTCATCTTTCTGTTTTCCTTCTTTATAGCTTGTCTTATACAATTAACTTAGAATAACCTTCTAACTCCTAAAACAATACTATACTCTAGACTTTAGTTCTTTAGCTCCTCCTCCTAACTTTAGTTCTTACAACTGATCCGGGCACGCAGATATGATTTAATACGGCCTTTTTGATGACTATATCTCGAACTGAAGAGGGAAAGGAATCTATGTGGTGGTGGTGGTGGGCTTCCGTGGTGGTGGTGGGCTTCCGTGGTGGTGGTGGTGCCAAGGCCCGGCTCGGCCCGGACGGGCCGAGCCGAAATCCAGGGTCCACCCCATCAATCTGTCCCACCTCTTTCCACCGCCGCAACACTACCCCCCTCCCTCACCAGCGGTCGCCCTCGACCGCTTAGTCACCCCATCTATCCGAAAATCTCCGCTTTTTTTTTTTTTTTTTTTGATTCGTCGTCTCCTTCTCGAAAAATCCCCTCCAATGCCGACGTTACTTCTTCCGTCTTCCATCAAAAACAACGTTCTTTTCATCGCTTCTTCAATTTCTTACGTCGTCGGCGTCTAAAGTCCTTTACTTGGCGTTTATGTAATCGACGCTATCTGATCTGATCCGCGGTCTTCTGAGCTGCGGCGTAGCTGGTCTGTGCGTCGCCTTAGGGGTCTATATAGATCCGTCCGCAGCGTTATTTCTTCTTCTTCTTTTTCTCCTCTACTAAAGCCCTTACACATCGCAGGGGCGGCGGCGCTGGCACGCTACAGCGTTGGCGAGCTGCCTGCCGACCCTGCGGTAGGTAGTGGCCGCGTCGAAGGCCTCCCCGAAGGCGACCGTTACAATCGTCTTTATCGGCTTCGGCGCCGGTAGAGCGGACGCGGCTTTCTTCTTTTATCTCTTTCGGAGGTCGTCAGTTTCGGAGCCATCCTGGTTTCGGCTTCTTCGGGTTCTGCACGTAGAACTCTCTGAGCAGCTCCGCCGAATTCCGCAGGTTCTCGATCGGATACTATTTATAGTCTTCCGGCTACCTCTTCTACGAGATCCTCGCTTTAATGGACCCCCTTATCTTCTTTACGTCCATTACATCTTCTACCTCCTACTCTTCTTCTTTACCGTCTATCTCGATAGGCGGGGGTTCGGCGAACCCCTGTTCCGGCAGACCGTTCTTAGGGTCTAAGCTTAGCAGATCCAAATGGAAAACGTCGTAGATCCGGAACGATTTCGGTAGCTAGAGCCGATAAGTTACCGGCGACCTCTTTTCCACTATCGTAAACGGACCTACGTAGCGTAGATTGAGCTTGGCGTTGCCTTTCAGCCTCAGGTTTCGCGTGTTGAGCTATACCTTTTGGCCTTCCTCGAATTCCGTCGGTAACCGCTTCTTATTAGCTCGAGTTACTATCTTCTTCTAAGCTGATTCCATCGCATCTTTTGCCACTTTGATCGCTTCTTCTATCTGAGATCGGAGCGCTTCCGCCGCTGCGGCAGCGACTCTCTTTGACGATGTAGCGGTCGATGGTTCCGTAGAGCTGGGTTCGTTTGGTAGCTAAAAGCTTATCCTCGGAAGATAGCTATGCGTTATCTCGAACGGCGCCAGCGAGGTGGCTTCTAACTGTGCTAAATTGGCGCAGAATTCAGCTATTGGCAACATCTTAACCTACTTTTCTTAACGATAGCCGTAGAAGGTTCGCAGATATCGCTCTATCTCGCAATTAGCCACTTTAGACTGACTGTCGGTCTGCGGGTAAGCGGCTGTGCTGAGCTTTCTACGAATTCCGAGAGCTTGGTTAATGGCTTTCTATACGTCGGCGGTGAATTAAGGACCCCTATCCGTAGTGATAGTGTCCGGCAGGCTATAGTGCTTCCATACGTATTAAATCAACATCTGTGCTGTCTCTTCCGCAGTAGTTCCTTTATCCTTAGCTCGGCAGGGGATAAAATGGCGCTCTTTGCTTAGTCGATCTACTACGTTTAGCGTAGCGTTATATCTATCTGATTCCGGTAGGCCGGTTACGAAGTCTATCGTAATGTGTTGCTACGGTTTCTCGGGGATCGGAAGCGGTTTTAGCAGACCCGCCGGAAGACCGTAACGTGGCTTCGCGGCTCGGCACACATAGCAATTGGCGATAAATCGGTGGATCCGTTCGTAGATCCGCGGAAACCAGTAGATCGTCCTTACAGCTTCTATCGTCTTCTTCGAGCCAGCGTAACCAACGTCCTTCGAGCTATAGACCAGCTGGATAACCTCTGTAATCAGTTCTTCCGGAACTATTAGCTTCCCCGAGCCTGTTCTGCCAAGCTTCTGCCGCTTATTAAGCCGTTCCACCTTCTTGTAGAGCGTCTCTTCTTCGATCGGCGGCTCTATCGGTTCCGGTTCGATCTGCAGTTCTGCCGCGCAGATCCCCGCTTCCTTTAACACCTCGGCGTCTACTGTTGCGGCGGTGGAAAGAGGTAGGACAGATTGATGGGGTGGACCCTGGATTTCGGCTCGGCCCGGACGGGCCGAGCCGGGCCTTGGCACACCACCCTCCATCAAAGCCCACCACCACTCCTACATAGGTTCCTTTCCCTCCTTAGTTCGAGATATAGTTATCAAAAAGGCCGTATTGAATCATATCTGCGTGCCCGGATCATTATATCTCGAACTCACTCTCCACACTACACCCCGCGCTGCGCGAAAGGGCCCGTTGAACTATCTGGAAACCCGAATAACGCACGCGCACCCACCAACACACCAACAACCCCCCAAGGCACCGCGAGAAGATAGAAGGCTTCTCAGCGGTAGAGAGCAGCGTAACAGGCCGCCGCGGAAAGAGAAAGACTGACAGAGCGAGCAGGCGCTCCAGTGTAATTGACGATAAGATCGTCATTAGAGGTTTTACAGCGGAAGAGACCGCTAAGATCAAGGAACGAATAAGCGAATATAGGAAGATCTACGACTGCACGATCGAGGAACTGGAAGACTACGTAAACGAGAACGGAATAGGGAAGGTCTACGACGGTATAGACCTTATTAAGACGCTGTTTTACAGAACGCTGGAAGAGAACAGACGACTAAGAGAAGAAACTAAAGCGGTAAGGGCCGAGAAGGAATCGGCGGAAACCATTATCGACGTATTAGAACACTAAGCGTCAAATCGACTAGCGCAACTGAAGGAGCTAAAGGATCAGCTAGCTAATATAGAAGCAGCGAAATCGTCGTCGCCACCGCGGCGAGAAACCTACGCTAAGACCGCCTTACTAGCGGCCTATAGTCAAGGTGGCACGTTGATAACGTCACTACTGGATCCACCGGTTTTCGGTAGCGGAGACTCTGAAGCGTAGGAGGCGTTTAAGAAGAAGATCAAGAACAAGATAAGCCGCGATTACGCATCGAGCAGCGAAGAAGACAGATTGGCCTATTTAGAGGCGCAACTGGAAGGCGAAGCGTTCTCGTTAGTGGCGGACCTGGAAGAGGTAACCGCCGAAGAAGCGATCAAAGCGTTAGATCAACGCTTCGGAGACCCATTCCGAAAGAAGACAGCCCGTAAGCAGCTGGATAAGATCAACCAGAACCGGCAGACGTTTAAGGAATTCTACAGTTTGTTCAGAAAATATGCGATTAGGGCCTGAGTAGCGGAAGATGAGCAGCTCTACCTATTAAGGCAGAAGCTAAACCCTGAACTGGCCGCCGCTATGGCGTCTGTAGAAGACGAAGACCTTAAGGGCTTCGTGCATCAAACGAGGGTTACTGCGAGAAACTTGAGCGCTTACGCGAAATTACGAGAATCGGTTCAGAAGCCGTCGCCGTCGCCGTCGCTGATGCGGACAACCAGAGCCCCCGCGCCCTTCCGACGCGGCCCCCAGCCGCCTTACGTGCCGCGACCGTCGTTCGTCCCTACCTGTTTCGCGTGCGGAAAGCCTGGCCACATCGCTACGAGCTGCCAAGCATTAGATAAGCAGAAGCAGGAGTATCGTGTTATAAAGCAGCCTTAGCCGCAGCCGCCGAGAAAGACAATTCAAGCCATCGAGCCGGCTCCGAACGATGCTGACGGCGTAGACGGCGGCGTGCAGCTAAGAATTATAGGAAAAGACTAGCTAGACGGATAGGCCCCCTATCCAGCATAGACAACAGGGCATCAACGCGAACTACGTCGACGAAAGAGAGCATTAATAGCTGCAGCGATCCGCTCTCGGCGGCGGTGGAAGTGAACACGGAAACAGCTATTATCCTTCCGATCACTGTCTACCCCCTTAACGGATCGAGCAAACCCCTCCAGCTGAAAGCTTTCGTCGACACCGGAGCTCTTATTAGCGCGGCGATCCACCACCGACTGGTTTAGAAGCTAATAAATGGATACGGTTATCCAGTAGAACTAGCGTCGCCGACGAAGATTTCAGCATACAACGGACAAGACACAGAAAGCGTTACGCACTACGTGCCGTTAAAGACTACGCTGGCTGGTCGCACTACGGAAGCGACGTTCCGAATTATAGATATCGGAAGATTTAACATTATTATAGGGCAAAAATGGATAAAGAACCAGAAAGCCGTCGTCGACGTAGATAAAGGCACGATAGGATTCAAAACCCCGGGTAGCGGAGCAGGGACTATCGGAAAGGTCGCAGCCGCCGCCGAGCCGAAAGCCACGGAGCCCGCGAAAGGGCCACCGTCCGATCGTTCCGAGCATGCGCCTACGATCGGAATAATGAGCTCGGAAGCTTTATCGACCCTCGCGAAGTCACCGGACAACGAGATTTACGCTATCTTAATAAAAGACATCGAAGACTACTGGAAGATAATGGTAGAAGAAGAAGTGGATCCGCTAGAGGTGCTACCGAAAGAACTCTATAGTTACGCTGACGTGTTCTTAAAAGCCGACTCCAACCTCCTGCTGCTCCATCGACCGGAATATAACAACAAGATCCGACTAAAAGAGGGAGCTACGCTGCTAAGAACCGAGCCCCTAAGACGACTGTCGCCGGCGGAACTGGACTAGGTAGAGGTGTTTGTTTGCGAGAACCTAGCGAAGAAGTTTATTACGCCGAGTTCTGCCGAATACGCGTTACCGATTCTTTTCGTAAGAAAACTAGGGGGTGGTCTGCGACTCTGCGTAGACTATCGCGGCCTTAACGAGGTTACCAAGAGAGACGTATACCCGCTGCCGCTGATCGACGAGACCATCCAGCGCGTAGCAAAGGCTAAGTGGTTCAGCAAGCTGGACATCCGCCAAGCGTTCCATCGATTAAGAAACGAGGAAGGACAAACGGAAGATCTTACGACGTTCGCGACGCGTATAGGCAATTTTAAGTAGTTGGTGATGCCTTTCGGACTCACCAACGCGCCGGCAGTGTGGCAACGCTTTATAAACCACACCTTTATAGACATGCTGGAACGGTTCGTGTCTATCTACTTGGACGACATCCTTATCTATACCGATAGAACCAGAGAACAACACACGGACCACATCAAGAGAGTGTTAAAGAGGCTCTGCGAGGTCGGATTGAACGCGGACACGAAGAAGAGCGAGTTCTATCAAACGGAAGTTAAGTATCTCGGTCTTATCGTCGGAAGAGACGGAATTACGCGATCTACGATACGAAGAGCTGCTGGCGATTATTCAGTAGCTTCTTCGAGGAGTGGAAACCGGAGCTTATAGCTAGAAAGAGCACGGTCCAGGTCCTTACGGACCACCAGTCGCTGACCTACTTTATAAAGACGCAGAAGCTCTTACGTCGCCAAGCTCGGTAGGCCGCCTACTTGTCAGGGTTCGACTTTAAGATTACCTATCGACCAGGGGCTTAAAACAGAAAGGCTGACGCGCTGACGAGAAGAGAAGGGAAGATGAGCCGCGCGAAGGAAGATCTGAACATGTTTTAGAAGGTGTTAACCGAGCAGATAGTAGACGCAGAGGTGTTGAAAGAGGTAGGGGTCTGCGCAGTGGAACCGGCCCCTAAGGAAGAGACTCTCTACGAGAAGGTCAAGCAGCTCAATCAGAAGCAGAAGCTCGGCAAAACCGGTTCAGGGAAGCTGATAGTGCCAGAAGAACTAATCACAGAGGTCATCTAGCTGGTCTACGGCTCCGTAGACGTTGGTTACGCAGGATCAAAGAAAACGATAGAAGCTATAAGGACGACATACTGGTTTCCGCGGATCTACGAACGGATCCACCGATTTATCGCCAACTGCCACGTGTGCCGATCAGCGAAACCACGTTACGGTCTTCCGGCCGGTCTGCTAAAGCCACTTCCGATCCCCGAGAAGCCGTAGCAGTACATTACGATGGATTTCGTAACCGGCCTGCCGGAAGCCGATAGATATAACGCTACGCTAAACGTAGTGGACCGGCTTAGCAAAGAACGCCACTTCATCCCCTACCGAGCTAAGGACGAAGGAACCACTGCAGAAGAGACCGCACGGATGTTAATTCAACACGTGTGGAAGCACTATAGGCTGCCGGACACTATTACTACGGATAGGGGTCCTTAATTTACAGCCGACGTATAGAAAGCTATCAACTAAGCTCTCGGAATTCGTAGAAAGCTTAGCACCGCCGCTCACCCTTAAACTAACGGTTAGTCTGAAGTGGCTAATCGCGAGATAGAGCGATACCTGCGAACCTTCTGCGGCTACCATTAAGAAGAATAGGTTAAGGTGTTGCCGATAGCCGAGTTCTGCGCTAACTCGGCACCGTCTAAGGCCACCTCGCTAGCGCCGTTCGAGATAACGCACGGCTATCTTCCGAGGATAAGCTTTCAGCCGCCAAACGAACCTAGCTCTACGGAACAATCTACCGCTACGTCGTTAAAGAGAGTCGCCGCTGCAGCGGCGGAAGCGCTCCGATCTCAGATGGAAGAAGCGATCAAAGTGGCGAAAGACGCGATGGAATCGGCTTAGAAGAAGATAGTAACTCGAACTAATAGAAGCCGGTCGCCAATAGAATTCGAAGAAGGTCAAAAAGTCTGGCTCAACACGCAGAACCTAAGGCTGAAAGGGAACGCCAAGCTCAATCCGCGCTACGTAGGCCCGTTTACGATAGTGGAAAAGAGGTCGCCAGTGACCTATCGGCTCCAGCTGCCGAAATCGTTCCGGATCTACGATGTCTTCCATTCGGATCTGCTAAGCCTGGACCCTGAGGACGGCCTTCCGGAACAGGGGTTCGCCGAACCCCCGCCAATCGAGATGGACGATAAGGAAGAATGGGAGGTAGAAGACGTAATAGACGTAAAGAAGACGAGGGGGTCTATTAAAGCGAGGATCTCGTAGAAGGGGTGGCCGGAAGATTATAAATGGTATCCGATCGAGAATCTCCGGAATTCGGCGGAGCTGCTAAGAGACTTTTACGCGCGGAACCCGAAGAAGCCGAAGCCGAAATAGCTCTAAAGCCGATCCTTCCGGAAGAAAAAGAAGAAAGCCACGTCCGCTCCACCGGCGCGGAAGCCGATAAAGACGATCGTGTCGGTCGCCTTCGGCGAGGTCATCGACGCGGCTACCACCTACGGCGGTCGGCAGGAAGCTCGCCGACGCCGTAGCGTGCCAGCGCCGCCGACCCTGTAGTGGGTAAAGGCTTTGGTAGAGGGGAAAAAGAAGAAGAAGAAACGACGCCGCGGACGGATCTATATGGACCTCCGAGACGACGCACAGACCAGCCACGCCGCAGCTCAGATAACCTACGGCTCAGATCAGATAGCACGGATCAGGTGCACCGATCACATAAACGCCAAGTGAAGGACTTCAGATGCCGATAACATAAGAAGTTGAAAAAGAGATAAAGAAAACGTTGTTTTGATAGAAGACGGAAGAAGTGACGTCGGCGTTGGAGGGGATTTTTTCGAGAAGGAGACGACGAATCAAAAAAAAAAAAAAAAAAAAAAAAAAACAAACAAACAAAAGAGAGCGGAGATTTTCGAATGGATGGGGTAACTAAGCGGTCGAGGGCGACCGCTGGTGAGGGAGGGGGGTAGTGTTGCGGCGGTAGAAAGAGGTAGGACAGATTGATAGGGTGGACCCTGGATTTCGGCTCGGCCCGGACGGGCCGAGCCGGGCCTTGGCACACCACCCTCCATCAAAGCCCACCACCACCACCATATAGGTTCCTTTCCCTCCTCAGTTCGAGATATAGTTATCAAAAAGGCCGTATTAAATCATATCTGCGTGCCCGGATCATCTACTATCCGTCCGGTCAGCACCTTCTGAAACATGTTCGGATCTTCCTTCGCGCGGCTCGTCTTTCCTTCTCTTCGCGTTAGCGCGTTAGCCTTTCCGTTTTGAGCCCCTGGTCGATAGGTAATCTTAAAGTCGAACCCTAATAAGTAAGCGGCCTACCGAGCTTGGCGATGTAAGAGCTTCTACGTCTTTATAAAGTAGATTAGCGATTGGTGGTCCGTAAGGACCTGAACTGTGCTCTTTCTAGCTATAAGCTCCGGTTTCCACTCCTCGAAAGCCTGAATAATCGCTAGCAGCTCCTTATCGTAGATGGCGTAGTTCCGCTTAGCTTCCGTTATAGATTTGCTGAAGAAGGCTACTAGATAGAGCGTTTCGTCGTCGTCAGCGTATTGAGAAAGGACCCCTGCCGTTACTGTATCGGAAGCGTCCGTTTCTACGTAGATCGTCTTTTCCGGTCGGAAGTGCGCCAGAACCGGCACTGAGGCTACTGCTTCTTTCAGCCGGTTAAAGGCTTCTGTGCACTTCTTATTCTATAGGCCAGCTGCTTCTTTCTTTAGAGCCTCGTTTAGGGGTCTTGCTATCTTGCTAAAGTCCTTAATAAACCGTCGATAGTAGCTGCAGAAGCTGAGAAACGCTCTGATTTGCGTGGTATTTCCAGACTTCGGCTGCTTCTATTCGGCGACGGCGGCGACCTTTAAGGGGTCTATCCGAATTCTATCTCTTCCGACGATAAGACCGAGATATTTGACTTCGGGCTGGTAGAACTCGCTCTTCTTCGTGTCCGCGTTTAATCCGACCTCGCGGAGCCTGGTCAGCACCTTCTTAATGTGGTCCGTGTGCTGTTCTTTCGTCCTATCGGTGTAGATAAGGATGTCGTCCAAATAGATAGACACGAACCGTTCCACTATGTCTATAAAAGTGTGGTTTATAAAGCGTTGCTACACAGCCAGTGCGTTGGTAAGTCCGAAAGGCATTACCAACTACTTGAAATTACCTATACGCGTAGCGAATGTCGTAAGGTCTTCCGTCTGCCCTTCTTCGTTCCTTAGTCGATAGAACGCTTGGCGGATGTCTAGCTTGCTGAACTACTTAGCCTTTGCTACGCGCTGTATAGTCTTATCTATTAGCGGCAGTAGATATACGTCTCTCTTAGTGACCTCGTTAAGGCCTCGATAGTCTACGCAGAGTCGCAGACTACCCCCTAGTTTCCTTACGAAAAGAATCGGTAACGCATATTCGGCAGAACTCGGCGTAATAAACTTCTTCGCCAGGTTTTCGCGAACGAACACCTCTACCTGGTCCAGTTCCGCCGGCGACAGTCGTCTTAGGGGCTCGGTTCTCGGCAGCGCAGCTCCTTCTTTTAGCCGGATCTTGTTGTTATATTCCGGTCGGTAGAGTAGCAAGAGGTTGGAGTCGGCTTTTAAGAACACGTTAGCGTAACCGTAGAGCTCGTTTGGCAGCACCTCTAGTAGATCCACTTCTTCTTCCGCTATTATCTTCTAGTGGTCTTCGATGTCTTTTATTAAGATGGCGTAAATCTCGTTGTCCGGCGACTTCGCGAGGGTCGTTATAGCTTCTGAACTCATTATTCCGACAGTAACCGGGGGTTCGGAACGATCGGACGGAGCCTCTTTTGCAGACTCCGTAGCTTTCGGGTTGGCAGCGACGGTAGCGACCTTTCCGATGGTCCCTGCTCCGCTACCCGGGGTTTTGAATCTAATCGTTCCTTTATCTACGTCGATAATGGCTTTCTGGTTCTTTATCTATTTCTGCCCTATAATAATGTTAAACCTTCCAATATCCATAATTCGGAACGTCGCTTCCGTAGTGCGACTAGCCAGTGTAGTTCTTAACGGCACGTAGTGCGTAACGTTTTCCGTGTCTTGTCCGTTGTATGCCGAAATCTTCGTCGGCGACGCCAGTTCTACCGGATAGCCGTATCCCTTCTTTAGTTTCTGAACCAGTCGGTAGTGGATCGCCGCGCCGATAAGAGCTCCGGTGTCGATAAAGGCTTTTAGCTAAAGCGGTTTGCTTGATCCGTTAAGGGGGTGGACAGTAATTAGAAGGATAATAGCTGTTTCCGTGTTTACTTCTACCGCCGCCGAGAGCGGATCGCTGCAGCTGTTAATGCTTTCTTCTCGTAGCGATTCGCTTTGATTCGGTGCCCTATTGTCAATGCTGGATAGGGGGCCTATCCGTCTAGCTGGTCTTTTCCTATAATTCTTAACTGCACCCTACCGTCTACGCTCTCGGTGTCGTTCGGAGCCGGCTCCATAGCTTGTATGGTCTTCCTCGGTGGCTGCGGCTGCGGCTGCTTTATAACGCGATACTCCTGCTTCTGCTTATCTGATGCTTGGCATCTCGTAGCGATGTGGCCAGGCTTGCTATACGCGTAGCAGGTGGGTACGAACGACGAACGCTGCGGATTAAATGGCTGCTGGGGTGCTCTCCGGAAAGGCGTAGGGGGTCGTGTAGCCTGCGGCGACGGCTTCTGAATCGATTCGCGTAATTTCGCGTAAGCGCTTAAGTTTCTCGCGGTGACTCTCGCTCTGTGCACGAAGCTCTTAAGGTCTTCGTCTTCTACCGACGCTATAGCGGCGGCCAGTTCGGGGTTCAGCTTCTGCCTTAGTAGGTGGAGCTGCTTATCTTCCGCTACTCGGGCTCTAATCGCATATTTTCTGAATAGTCCGTAGAATTCTTCAAACGTCTGCCGGTTCTGATTGATCTTGTCCAGCTGCTTACAGGCTGTCTTCTTTCGGAATGGGTCTCCGAAGCGCTGGTCTAGTGCTTTAATCGCTTCCTCGGCAGTCGCCTCTTCCAGGTCCGCTACTAGCGAAAAAGCTTCACCTTCCAATCGCGATTCCAGGTACGCTAATCTATCTCCGGCACTGTTTCCGGCGTAGTCGCGGTCTATCTTATTCTTTATCTTCTTCTTAAACGCTTCCCAGTCTTTAGGGTCTCCGCCTCTGAACGCCGGCGGGTCCGACAATGATGTCATTAAGGTGCTACCTTAACTATAGGCCGCTAGTAAGGCGGTCTCTGCGTGCGTTTCTCGATGCAGTAGCGGCGACTTTGCTGCTTCTATATTAGCTAGTTGATCCTTTAGCGCCTTCAGTTGCGCCAGTCGATTCGACGCTTGGTTTTCTAACACGTCGATAATAGTCTCTGCCGATTCCTTTTCGGCCCTTACCGCTTCAGTTTCTTCTCTTAGTTGTCTGTTCTCTTCCAGCGTTCTGTAAAACAGCATCTCGATAAGGTCTATTCCGTCGTAGACCTTCCCTATTCCATTCTTATTTACATAGTCTTCCAGTTCCTCGAGCGTACAGTCGTAGATCTTCTTATATTCACTTATTCGTTCCTTAATCTCGGCGGTCTCTTCTGCTGTAAAACCGCTAATAATAATCTTATTATTAATGACACTGGAGCGCCTACTCGCTCTGTAAGTCTTTCTCTTTCCGCGGCGTCCTGTTACGCTGCTCTCCACCGCTAAGAAGCCTTCTATCTTCTTACGGTGCCTTTGGGGGTTGTTGTTAGTGTTGGTGCGCGTGCGTTATTCGGGTTTTCGGATGGTTCGACGGGCCCTTTCGCGCAGCGCGGGGTTGTGGAGAGTAAGTTCGAGATATAATAATCCGGGCACGCAGATATGATTCAATACAGCCTTTTTGATAACTATATCTCGAACTGAAGAGGGAAAGGAATCTATGTGGTGGTGGTGGTGGGCTTCCGTGGTGGTGGTGGTGCCAAGGCCCGGCTCGGCCCGTCCGGGCCGAGCCGAAATCCAGGGTCCACCCTATCAATCTGTCCCACCTCTTTCCACCGCTGCAACAACAACAACTTACACATACCCTAGCCTCTTCTCTAACATTACAAGCTATTAACCAACCTAAGACTATTAATTAACATAGTCTTCTATACACCACCTTAAGAGATTCCCTTTAAGGAATACTCTAAACTGGATCTTTCTGCATAAGGCACTTTTAATTTAATAATTAGTAACCCTACCCTTGCCCTACGAGTCCTCTTTATAGTAGCAAACATTGTTCGTACAGGAACAGAGCAAATAAAAGACCTTAGCAACTATATTAATAGTCTAGAGGCAATGCTGTCTAAAGGCAAGGAACAGCTGCAAGAGATAGAACAAAAGTTAGCTACTCTTACACTTAAGAAAGCACAAACATAAGGACAACTATAAGAAGCCCTAAACTTAAGGACACCTACTACTACTAGAGAATCTACTAGCAAGACAGTAGCTAATCTAGAAACGTTCTATAGAGACAAAGAAAAGTTTAATAAATTCCGCCTACGACTATCTATTAAACTCTTAGCTAATGCAGACCATTTCCCTAATAAAAGTTAGAAGGTCTCCTACGTATTCTTCCTCCTAGCAGGCAAAGCACTCTAGCAAGTCTTACACTAGTTCAACCTATAGACACTCCAAGTTACTTGTCCAGACATCAAGGCCTTACTTACCTCTCTTAACTCAGCCTTTAGAAACCTATATCGCAAGTCTACGGCTTAACAATTTATTAGAACACTTAAGCAGACCAACAGGCCCTTTGCAGAGTACTACGTACAGTTCTTACGAGAGATTGGACACTGTAAATACGACATAGAGGCTTAAAAGTCAGCTCTGGTTGCTAGGTTAAGCACAGAACTCCTTACGAAACTTAAGGATTAGGAACATAAAGCCCTATTCTTCTAGGAACTTCTTACCCTCTGCTAACGCCTTAACAGCTAAAGGAATTTGTTTGCAGACATTATTAAGGCTAGGAGCAACAACCGCAGCAGTCTACACCCTGTTTCGACTCCTACAAACGTTAACCTAAATGTAGGAACTTACTGTTGCAGCGGCAGAAAGGGGTAGGACTAAGTAATAGGGTAGACCCTTGGAATTTCGGCTCGGCCCTTCCCGACCAAGCCGGGCCTTGGCACACCACCCCTAAAGCCCTTACCCACCGCCGCATAGATTCCTTTCCTTCTTTAGTTCGAGATATAGTTATTAAAAAGACTGTATTAAATTATATCTGCGTGCCTAGATTATTATATCTCGAACTCACTTACTATACTAGCTTCGCGCTGTGCGAAAGGGACCGTTGAACTATACGGACACCCGAATAACGCACGCGCACACTTATACACCAAACTAAACACTAGCACTGTAAGGCAGCTACAGAGAGCTTCTTAACGGTAGAAGGCGGCGTTACAGGCCGCAGCAGAAGTAGGAGAGAAAAGACTAACAGAGCGAGCAGGCGCTCCAGCGTTATTAATAATAATAATATTATTCGAGGTTTTACAGCGGAAGAAACTGCAGAGATTAAGGAATGAATAACCAAATATAAGAAGATCTACGACTGTACGCTCGAGGAACTTAAAGACTATGTAAACGAGAACGGAATAGGTGTAAGGGCTCAAGAATCTTGGTTTAGAAACTTAAGGTTAGGTATCTACATAAAGGAACTAATAGGCAGTTCCTTCGTCGTCTACTGCTGTACAATTTGTACTTATGAAGCTAAGCCAGCAATTTCCCTCTATTTAGGAATGCAAGGTTTCCACTCTGTACAGAGGATCGGGAGTTTCCCTCTGTACAGTAGTACAGAGTTTTCCCTCCGTTTAGAGGGGCGGCAATTCCCCTCTGTATAGGGCTATAGGGTTCTCCCTCTATATAGGAGTGGGGTCGTGTCGGTACCTCTGTATAGAGGGTAGGGTCGTGCTAGCGCCGCTAAGTCGCAGTCCTTAGGGCTGTTAAGGGGGGAGCTAAGAGGTCAGAAGAGGTCGATGTAAAAGTCGAAGTAAGTTAGAGGAGTTGGATAAAACAAAGTCTAAAAGAAGGGATGTAAAAGTTAATGTTGGAGGGAGAGGCTAAAGTCTAAAGTAAGGGATGTGAAAACTAAGTAAAGAAGGGAAGGGCTAGAGTCTAAGGTGTAAAAGCTGAATTAATGTACAAGACGAGCTATAAACAAGAAGAAGAGAAAGATTAGGGGGGCGGCAGCAGGTTCTTATATCCCCCTGCCCTAGCTAGTTGTTTGCTAAGTGTTTGCTAGTAACTTTCTTATCAAACTCTGTTTATTTGTTCTGCAAACAAATTTATTTCCTAGACCCGCTTTTTCCAAAGGTTCTAGAACTAAGCCAGGAGTGTTTGCATTGCGAGATAGTTCGCCTTTTACTCTCTTGGAGTCTTCTTCTATCTAGTAGTTGTTAGCCTGTAGTCTGTAAATCTTAATAGTTCTAGTTGGGTCCTAGATGCTGTTGTTTTCCGTTTTATATCTGTTAACTGTGTTTTTCGTTTTATATCCGTTAACCGTAACAGTAGCCCCCCTTAATATAGCGGAGTTCCTACGAAGCCTCAGTAGTTCGAGATACTAGGGGTGAGTCTGCTTATTCCTAGGAGCAGGCCTAATGTTACAGTCAATATTCTATTCGTAAGCAGAATCCAGTTCTCTTTAGCTGTACTGGGTTTCCAGGCGGTAGTCTCTACAGTCTAAGAGGGTTTAACAGTAGAAGGCTTCAATCTTGTCCTTGTTAAAGATAATGTTTCTAAGGGGTTCCTAAGTAGTGTCCTAGTCTTCGTAGCTTTGCTATTGAACTTTGTACCTTGTCTGTCTATCAATTACTTAACAGTCTGTAATTTTGCGTATATAGTATTCTCCTTCTTCGTCTTCGTCGTCGCCTTCTACAGGGAGAATGCGGGTTCGTTCTTAGTCTTGCAATTGGATTAGGAAGGGATCTCCTTCTTTAGGTCTTAGTCGAACAGGATGGAAGACGTCGTAGATTTCCCAGTCTTCCAGCAGTTAGAGGCAGTATACGTACGAGCTGATCTTCTCTGTAATAGGGAAGGGGCCTAGTTTTTTCCAATTAAGTTTGCGAGAAGGTCTTCCTATAACAATGTTCTTAGAGTCTAGGTACACTCTGTCTCCTACTTAATAGTCTGGGGCTAGTTGTCGTTCTCGGTTAGCTTATTCTTCGTAGATAGCCTAGGCGTAAGTCATTTCTTCTTAGACTTCCTAATAGATCTAGGAGAGGTGTGTTGCCTAGTCGTCTGCATCGACTTCGTCTAGGTCGTCGGGTCGCGGTAGTGGGTCTTAAGGCTCTATTCCTGTTCAGGGGTAGTAGCCTCTAGTAGTGTAGAAGGGTGAGTGTCCTGTTGTCTCTAACTCCTAGTTGCGCGCTAAGAATTCTACTGTTAGGATATGTTTTAGCCAGTCCTTTTGGTAGTAATTGATAAAGCAACGTAGCGTCTGTTCGAACAGTGCATTCGCAATTTCCGTTTGACTATCTGTTTCTAGGTAGTAGGACGTTAAGATGTAGTAATCGATGTTTAAAAGCTTGCAAAGGCGTTTCCAGAACTTGGCAATAAACTAAGAGCCTCTGTTAGAGGTAATGCTATCCGGAAGGCCTACGTAGCGCTAGACGTATTCGTAAAAGAGTCGAGCGGTTTCCTTAGAAGTTATACTCCAGCAGGGTACTACAAAGCGGTCCTTGGAATGTCGGTCTACAACTACAAAGACGTTCTTTGCCTCAACTCCTGCCTAAGTAGTTCCTTAAGGGAGATAGGTAACAAAGTCTATTATAATGTGTTTCTACAGATATTCAGGGGCCGGGAGAGGCTTCAGCAATCCTTATAGGCGTTGTCGGTCGTGTTTAGCTGCCTTGCAGATAGGACAGTTGTTTCTATATCTGCGGACGTGCTTCCACATTAACGGCTACTAGTAGTAACGGGAAGTAAGCTTGTAAAGCTTCGATCGTCCTGGGTGGCCTCCTGCTGCCGAGTTGTGAACTGACCTAAGGATGTATAGTCGTATTAAATCGTCTGCACCTTTAGGAACAAAAAGACGAGATCGAAAGTAAACCATTCTATCCCTAAGTTCGCATTCTAAGAGAGAAAAGCCAGGGAAGGTACGCTGACCTATTTTAAGGGCCTGGATTAGTCCTTAAGCCTGTTCGTCTAATTCGTAAGCTTCTCTTATTATTGGGAGCAGTTCTCCAGGTTAATTTGCTTCTTTAGTTAATTTATTATCGTTCTGTTCGTTGTCGGAGGTAATAGAGCCTTCAATTTCAGAGTCTTTAGTGTTAAATGTTTCGTTGTCTGGTTCGCTTTCTGAATTATTATCCTCTGGGAAGGCAGGTGCTAGACACAGAGCAAAAGAGACAGCGATTGATAGTGTACCTTCTTTTAGGTAAGTCTTTAAGTCTTTGCTTAGGTTATAGGCCTTTAGGATAGTTTGGTTACACATTGTCTGGCCTTCTTTTCAGTCTACTAGATAGGTTCTAGGCATCCGAGTAAGGGCATCAGCCCTTAAATTAAGAGATCTAGGCGCGTATTAAATAACAAAGTTAAACCTTAAGAGGAATTCGCTCTAGCAGGCTTGTCTGCGATTAAGGATTTTGCTCTTTATAAAATAAATTAAGTTCTTGTAGTCTAAACTAACTTGGGTCGGGTAGGCTGCACCTTCGAGTTCCGGTCGCTACTCTTTAAATGCTTTAACAATTGCAAGGAGCTCCTTGTCGTATATCTCGTAATTGCATTCGGCAGGTAGCATCTTCTTTAAAAGGTAAGCTACTGGGAGCTATAGCTAGTTAGGCGATTTTCGTTAAAGAGAACTGCTCTAATAGCTCTGTTAGAGGCGTCTGTTTCTACGCAGGTTTCTAAGTTAAAGTCAAAGTGCTAAAGGATTGGATCTTTAGTAAATCGTTGCTGTAGGAGGTCAAATGCGTGTTGGCGGGAGTTAGTCTAGTCAAACTTAGCTTCTTTCTTTGTTAGAGCAGTTAGTAGCTTTACTATTAAGCTAAAGCCCTAAATAAAATAACGGTAGAAGTTAGCGAACCTAAGGAAGCCCTGCACTTCTTTGACAGTCTTTGGGGTCTTCCAGTCCAGGATTGCTTAAATCTTTACTAGGTCCATACAGATGCCTTTGTCTAAGATAATAAGGCTAAGGAATTGAACTTCTTATTAGTAAAATTCGTACTTGTTAATGTCTAGATGCAAGCCTGCTTCTGCCAGTTTCGCCAGTACCTTTCGGACGTGTTCCTAGTGTTCTTTTAGTATAGTGCTGTAGACCAGGATGTCGTCAATGTAAGCAGTAACAAATTGGTCCAAGTACTCTCTTAGTGTGTCGTTTACATATTCTTGGAAAGTGCTAGGTGCATTGCATATACCAAAGGGCATTACTAGGGATTTGAACAGGCCGTATCGGGTTCTAAATGCAGTCAACTATTCTTGTCCTTTAGCTATCCGAATCTTGTTAAAGGCTGCAATTACATCGAGCTTAGTAAACTATTTTGATTTCGAGAGGCGTTCCAGTGTTTCTTAGATTAGAGGGATCAGATACCGGTTCTTCTTAGAGATAGCGTTAAGATTGCGGTAGTTAACACAGAAGCGTAGCCCTCTACTGGGCTTCTTAACAAATATAACAGGGCTGGCGGCAGGTAAGCGACTAGATTAAATAAAGCCTTTCTAAAGGTTTTGTTGCAGAAACTTTTGCAGGACTTAGAGTTCTTCGCAGGACATTTAGTAGAGAGGTCCGAAAGGGGGTGTCTAACCTTCTTCTAGTTTAATCTTGTAATCGTAAGGTCGGTAAGGAGGTAGCTTATTAGCTTCTTTAACTAACTATACACTAAGGAAGTCGTAGTATTCTGTTAGTACTTTTGTCTCTAGATTAGTAGCTTCTCGGTTTTCGTCGAACTTAGCAAGGGCTTTCTCGATGTCTTCCAATAACGCAGCAAAGATTTGAGCTCCTTTTTCCTTTGCAGCTATATAGAAAGCAGCTGCAGATAATTAGAGTATCGAATCTTTTATGCTATTCGCAGGAGTAAGCTAAGTCAAAGTGTAGCAATGGTTTCGGCAATGTTTTAAGTTTATATCGAGGCTTCCAGTGTTCTAGTTAATCTGTAGGTTGTAGAGCTTTAGCTAAGGCAATCCTAGGATTATTTTCTAGTTAGGTAGAGGTATAACAAAGCAAGAGAGGTGTTCTTCGTAGTTGTTCCTAAGTTGAAGTTTAACGTAGGCAATCTAAGTTATACCTCCTGCAGAGGCCTCGCTGCTGTCAAACATTTTTAAGGGTCTAGGGTATTTCAAGTTCTAAGTAGGGATTCCTAAGGAGTTAACAAGTCCAGGGTTAATGAAACTCTTGCCAGTTGCGCCGCAGTCGATTATCGTAAGTACTAAGTGTATAGAATTCTTCTTAGTGTAGATATTTGCTATAACTATAAAGGGAGGACAAGTTAACTTATCCTCTGCCTTAGTACAGAATTGCACTGCAGAAGAAGAGATTGTATAACGTCGATCTAAATGCTTACCTATTAGGCGTCTTGTTAACAGGCCTAAGCGTTTCCCTAGTCCTTGCTGTTGTCCTTTAGTGCTAGGGCAGCTGCAGAGAATCCGAGAGGGGTGCCTGCCTTGTTGCAGCAATTGACCAGAGTTAGGCAGTTAATTGCAATGTAGTTTGGCTCCCTATAGTATATTTAGAGGCGTTAGTTGCAGCGACGCTGCTTTTCTTCCTATGTAAGTCGACTATCTTGAAGTTTGGCTAAACTAAGGTCTATAGGTTCGCTATTAACAGGAGGAAGTCGTAGGGCTAAGGGAGGATTAGGTTGGTTTTAGATAAAGGTAGGAAGAGTCGTAACCGGACGCTAGCTCGTACGGTTGTTAAGTAGGTTGCCGCGTGCCTTAATAATGTTTAAGAACAGGTTTCGACGACTGTCGAGGCGTTAGCAGAGGGTAACCAGTTCGTAAAATAACAAAGATTTATACTCTTAGTCCTCTAGTTTAGTAAGAAGTTCAGTGCTTAGGCCAGCAACTAAAGCCAATTTTTGGGCTTCTGTGTCGTATTCGCAGTAACCGATTTCCTGTAAGAATTGTGCGTAGTAGTTAGAGAATGGCTTTTTGGTTTGCTTAAGGGTTCGGATTATCTGCTAGGCCGTAGACTTGCGGTATAGGTTGCCAAAGGCCGAGTCGAGAGCAGTAAGCAAGGTAGTAATATTTAGGCAAGTAACTTGTAGTGTCTTTGGGTTAAACCAGTGTAAGACCTGTTGCAGTGCCTTGCCAGCAAGGAGAGAGAACGCGTACGAGACCTTCTGTTGTTCGTTTAGGAAGTAGTCTATGTTAGCTAAGAGTTTAATTAACAATTGTAGTCGAAATTTATTAAACTTGTCCTTGTCTCTATAAAATGGTTCTAGGTTAGCTACTCTCTTGCTGGTAGGTTCTCTAGTAGTGTTCTGTGCTCTTAGGTTCAGAGCTTCCTGCAACTGTCCTTATGTCTAACCTTTCTTAATTGTAAGATTGGCAATCTTTCGTTCTATCTCTTATACCTAATCCTTGCTATCTAATAGCATTGCTTCTAGGCTATTAATGTGTTGGTTGAGTTCCTTTACTTGTTTAATGCGTGTACGGACTATGTTCGTTGCTATAAAGAAGACTTAGAAGCAAGGTTGGGAGCGTTGTTTATTAGGTTGATAATTCCTCCTGCTAATAGGTCCAGTTGTAAGTATTTCTTAAAGGGGACCTCTTCTTATAGTATATAGAAGACTATATTAATAGTCTAGTGTTTGGTTAATAGCTCGTAATGTTAAGGGGGGGGCTAAGAGGTCGGAAGAGGTCGATGTAAAAGTCGAAGTAAGTAAGAGGAGTTAGATAAAACAAAGTCTAGAAGAAGGGATACAAAAGTTAATGTTGGAGGGAGAGGCTAAAGTCTAAAGTAAGGGATGTAAAAACTAAGTAAAGAAGGGAAGGGCTGGAGTCTAAGGTATAAAAGCTAAATTGATGCATAAGACGAGCTATAAACAAGAAGAAGAGAAAGATTAGGGGGGCGGCAGTAGGGTCTTATATCCCCCTGCCCTAGCTGGTTGTTTGCTAAGTGTTTGCTAGTAACTTTCTTATTAAACTCTGTTTCTTTATTCTGCAAACAAATTCATTTCCTAGACCCGCTTTCTCCAAAGGTTCCAGAACTAAGCTAGGAGTGTTTGCATCGCGAGATGATTTGCCTTTTACTCTCTTGGAGTCTTCTTCTATCTAGTGGTTGTTGGCCTGTAGTCTGTAAATCTTAATAGTTCTAGTTAGGTCCTGGATACTGTTGTTTTCCGTTTTATATCTGTTAGCTGTAACAGCGACGGCCTACTAGACGACTGGACAGAGGCGGAAACATCTACCTAGGAGTAAACTCTAGACGACGACTAGGGGACAGGGACAGAGCCGGATGGCCCAGCAGCGCCGGACTGTACAGTTAGGACATAGAGTGCGTAGCTAAGGGCTAGAGGGTAGGAGGGGAACGAACATACAGGACCGAGTACCTCCTGCACCTTTATAACTGCTCGCAGGCCTCCTCCGCCTTAGCCTCGGCATTCTTAAAGTAATAAACGAAATTAGTTAAGTTTAGGTAGAAGTGGTCTAGCACTACCTGCCTTCCCTGCCTACAGATCCTCCTCTGCCCTAGCTACAGGATCTAGGAGGACAAGTCCAAGGTTGCAACACTAGAGAGGGAGGTTGATAGGCAAGTGTCTAGGCAAAGATAGGAAAGCGCTACCTGCTAGAGGAACCCTAAGAGCTAAGGGTATACGACTCGCTATTGTACGAAAGAAGCACTACGAGAAGGGAGGGGGGTATTGTTAGAGGGCACTGTCTAGCCTAGGTCCTAGACCTAAGCTAGCCGTCGCTCTAAGGACTACGACTTAGCAGCGCTAGCACGACCCTACTCTCTGTACAGAGTTACCAACAGGACCCAACTCCTATATAGAGGGAGAACCTTATAGCCCTATATAGAGGGGAATTGCTACCCCTCTAAACAGAGGGAAAACTCTGCACTACTATATAGAGGGAAACTCCCGATTCTCTATACAGAGTGCGAACCTTGCATCCCTACATAGAGGAAAATTGCTAGCTTAGCTTCGTAGGTACAAATTGTATAGCAGCAGACGACGAAGGAACTGCCTATTAGTTCCTTTATATAGATACCTAACCTTAAGTTTCTAAACTAAGATTCTTAAGCCCTTACAATCTGTAAAGCAGCCAAACATAATCGTTAACCTCTACAGGGCTTACTGAAACCTCTGCTGGCTCCTAAACACCCTTAGAAACACATTACGATAGACTTTGTTACCTGTCTCCCTTAAGGAACTACTTAGGTAGGTGTTAAGGCAAAGAATGTCTTTATAGTTGTAGATCGACACTCTAAGGACCGCTCTATAGTACCCTGTTAGAGCATAACTTCCAAGGAAACTGCTAGGCTCTTTTACGAATATGTCTAGCACTATGTAGGCCTCCCTAATAGCATTACCTCTAACAGAGGCTCTTAGTTTATTGCTAAATTCTGGAAACGCCTATGCAAGCTGCTAAGCATTAACTACTACATTTCGACCTCCTACTACCTAGAAACAGATAGACAGACAGAGATTGCTAATGCCCTGCTCGAACAGACGCTGCGTTGCTTTATTAACTACTACTAGAATAATTAGCTAAAACACATTCCTATAGTAGAATTCTTAGCTCGCAACTGGGAATTAGAGACAACTAGACACTCCCCCTTCTATACTACTAGAGGTTACTACCCTAGAACAGGAATAGAACCTTAAGACCCACTACTACGGCCTAACAGCCTAGATAAAGTTAATATAGACGACTAGGCAACATACCTTTCCTAGATCTACTAAGAAGTCCAAGAAGAAATAACTTACACTTAGGCTGTCTACGAAGATTAAGCCAATCGAAAAAGACAGCCAGCTCCTAACTATTAAGTAGGAGACAGAGTGTACCTTAACTCTAAGAACGTTGTTATAGGAAGACCCTCTCGCAAACTCGACTAGAAAAAACTAGGCCCCTTTCCTATTACAGAGAAGGTTAGCTCGCACGCATACTGTCTCTAACTGCCTAAAGAATAGGAAATCTACAACGTCTTTTATCCAGTTAGGCTAAGGCCTAAGGAAGGAGATCCCTTCCTAATTTGGGTACAAGACTAGGAACGAACTTACATCCTCCCTATAGCAGATAATAATAAAGATAAGGAAGAAGAGTACTACGTACGCAATATTACAGACTGTTAAGTTGTAGATAGACAAACCAAGTACAAGATCCAATAGCAAAGCTATAAAGACTAGGACACTACTTAGGAACCCCTTAGGAACATTATCCTTAACAAGGACAAGATTGAAGCCTTCTACTAACAAGACCTCTTAGACTCTCGAGGACATTACCTTAAAGACAGGTACAACTAAGAGGAACTGGATGCTGCATACTAATAGAATATTAACCGTAACATAAGACCTGCTCCTAGGAATAAACAGGCTTACCCTTAGTATCTGGAACTACTTAGGCTTCGTAAGAACTCAGCTATATTAAGGGGGGCTACTGTTACGGTTAACAGCTAGAAGAGCAAGGACAACAGTACCAAAGTCCTATTAAGTACTACTATAGTTTACAGGCTATATCTTAACAACTAAAGGTCTAACTAAGACAATCCTTGCTGCGTTAGAAGCGCTACGATTGGTTCTACAAGGACGAACAATTAGGTTAGGAAAGACACTGGAACTACAGCTAGCAGACAGTAGAAAACCCCTAACAGTCCTAAGGTCCTATCTAGCTCTACTACCCCTAATAGCCTATAACTTAATACTTACTAGTCTAACCAAGAAGCTTCTAGGCGCACTAGAAGCGACTCGATCCGCTCTTTAGAATGTTCTGTTTTAGTTCTGGAACCTTTAGGAAAAGAAGGTTTCAGAAGTAACTCAGTTAGCAGAACAAAGGAGAGAAGTTTGTTAAGAAACTTCTTAGAAAATCCAGCAGTAAAGGCCTAAGCAACTAGCTAGGGCAGAGGGACATAAGAAGCAGCTGCCGCCCCCTTATCTTTCTGTTTTCCTTCTTTATAGCTTGTCTTGTATAATTAACTTAGAACAACTTTCTAACTCCTAACACAATACTATACTCTAGACTTTAGTTCTTTAGCTCCTCCTCCCAACTTCAGTTCTTACAACAACTTATACACACCTTAGCCTCTTCTCTAACAGAAGAGGAGAGAAAGGTTAGGAGCCTACAGTAGGATTTGTGCTAGTAGGCTAGCTGCTAAGCTTCTCCACAAACTCTCTCTCTCTAGTAGGATTTGTGCTAGTAAGCTAGCTGCTAAGCTTCTCTACAAACTCTCTCTCTCTAGCAGGATTTGTGCTAGTAGGCTAGCTGCTAAGCTTCTCTACAAACTCTCTCTCTCTAGCAGGATTTAATCCGAGCATGCAGATATAATTTAATACAGCTGTTTTAATAACTATATCTTAAACTAAGGAGGGAAAGGAATCTATCCGGCAGTAGGTAAGAGCTTTAGGGGTAGTGTGCCAAGGCCCGGCTCGGTCCGGAAGGGCCGAGCTGAAATTCTAAGAATCTACCCTATTATTTAGCCCCCCCCCTTTCTGCTACTGCAACACTACCTCCCTCCCTTATTAGCAGTCGCCCTTAGCCTGTTAGGGGACGCCGTCCTGCTAGGCATAAACCTGGAACGACCGGCCGTCGTCCTAAAGATTGTAACTTAGCAGCGCTAGCACAACTTAGCCCGTACAGGATACGACCTAGCCTGGCCCGTACGAGATACGATCTATCCTAGCCTAAGGCATAACCCGAACTAGGCCGGGGTATTACCCCTTTCTTATTACCCTATACTATAGATACTAGCTAGCTTCGTAGATACAAATTGTATAGTAACAGACGGAGTACAGAACTGCTTATTAGTTCCTCTATATACATACCTAGCCTTAGGTTCCTAAACTAAGATTCTTAAACCCTCTATATTAGGAACTAATCTTACTGTCGGTAACTGTAGTAATATAATAAACCACCCTGTTTAGATAGAGAAGACGGACATATAGGACTAGATCCAGCGTATATATATAGAGCTAATAGCTTGTACGAACTAGCTCGAACTGTTATAGTAGTAGTGTTAGGGGGCGCCGACCAGCCTGGGTCCTGGACCTAAGCTAGCCGTCGCTCTAAGGACTGCGACTTAGCAGCGCTAGCACGACCCTACCCTCTGTACAGAATTACCGATACGACCCTACTCCTATATAGAGAGAGAATCCTATAGCCCTATATAGAGGGGAATTGCTGCCCCTCTAAACAGAGGGAAAACTCTGCACTACCGTATAGTGGGAAAACTCCTAATCCTCTATACAGAGTGTAAACCTTATACTCCTACATAGAGGGAAATTGCTAGCTTAGCTTCGTAGGTACAAATTGTACAGCAGCAGACGACGAAGGAACTGCCTATTAGTTCCTTTATATAGATACCCAACCTTAAGTTTCTGAACTAAGATTCCTAAGCCCTTACGTTAGGAACTAATCTTACTGTTAGTAACTACAGTAATATAACGAAGATAGACAGCGACATCTCTATAGAACCTACGGCTATATAGGGACAGATGCACTACGCGTACGAAGAGCTGCTAGAACACAAGAGGCAGCTCGAGCAGCAAGTAAACTACTAGGCTGCGATAATTTCCTAATAGGAACAGGAGCTACGACAGCTTAGGGCGTCCGATCGCGATCCGACTCCTACGACGACGAACACGATAGCCTACACCCCGACCCCTAAGAGCAAACTTCCTAATGTTACTACTTACAACAGTAAGGCTCTGGCCGAGTACCCCTCCTAGGCTGCCTAGATGCGCTCTAAGCTTCTAGTCGACTTAGGAGCATACCCGACTAAGCTAGACAAGGTAGTGTACCTCTTTAGGAGGTTAAAGGGCAGGGCGGCAGCACAGATTCTACTGTACTACAAGACGGCTATTGCCAACCTAGCAATAGCTACAACGACAATGCTCTAGGCAGCTCTTAACAAGAGCTATAAGGACCTAGACTACGAGAGCTAAGCACTTCTACAGGTCAATACGATAAAGTAAGGACGTAAGACTATATAAGAATTCCTTGCAGAATACGACTAGACTCTAGTAGAGGCAGGAGGTCTCTAATAGGAGGACAGGATAAAAATCATCTCCTTAGAGGTAGGTCTCTCTAAGGAGATTATAACAGGACTAGTAGGCGTAATGCGACTAGCTACGTAAAAGGAATTCTGTAATCTCCTTAAGATAGTCGACGACTAGTAGCGCAGGCTCGGACAGATAAGCTGCGCTTATAAGTTGCGACAACCCCTCTAGCGGCAGACGGATGCTATAGACTAGGAACTAACGACGACGAGGGTAGCGGCAGCCGTTACCGTATAGCTAAGGGCTACTGCTAAAAGGGCATAGTAGGTAGACATAGCTACCCTAGACAAGAGAAGGGCAGAAGGGAGCTGCTACTAGTATAGCAAGATAGGCTACACTGTACAGAATTGCAGGCTTTTGCTAGTAGAGAGACCTAGGGGACGGCCGACTACTGCAATAGTAGCAACTGCAGCGCCCTAACAAGAAGATTAGGAGTCCTACTTAGACGACAACGAGTTGGGAAAAGAGTAGTCTCTAAGCGAAGGCTCTACTAGAGGCGTATATAAGATAGATTGCTAAATCAAAGCACTACTTAGCTATCTTTTAAGAGTAACTATATAACGACTACGCCGTTTATCGTACAGCCTACGCTAAACGTATAAGGGGCTTAAGAATCTTGGTTTAGAAACTTAAGGCTAGGTATCTATATAAAGGAACTAATAGGCAGTTCCTTTATCGTCTACTGCTATATAACTTGTACCTATAAAGCCAAGCTAGCAATTTCCCTCTGTATAGGGGGGCAAGGTTTACCCTCTGTATAGAGGATTAGGAGTTCTCCCTCTGTACAGTAGTGCAGAGTTTTCCCTCCGTTTAGAGAGGCGGCAATCCCCCTCTATATAGGGCTATAGGGTTCCCCCTCCGTACAGGAGTATAGTCCTGTTAGTAATTCTGTACAGAGGGTAGGGTCGTGCTAGCGCTGCTAAGTTGCAGTCCTTAGGGCAACAGCTAGCTTAGGTCGGGTCTAGGACCTAGGCTAGGCAGCGCCCCCTAACAATACCCCCCTCTCCCTTCTTATAGTGCCCTTTTCGTATAGTAGCGTGTCGTGTACCCTTAGCTCCTGCTGTTCCTTTAGCAGGTCGCGACTTCCTATTTTTGTCCGGCCGTCTATATAGTCGTCGCTCGTCGCCTACTAGGTCGTAGTTGCCTTCTTGCTATTCTACCTAGTTGTAGCAGTTGCCCTAGTTGCTATTGCCTCTTATAGCAGGCAGTTACCCTCTAAATTCTAAGCCTCTCCCTTCTCTTTCCCTCCCCCTTTTCTTTCTATTTCCCGCCTGCCTTCTCCTCCTACACCGTCTACCGTCTACTACCGTCTACTACTGTCTACTGTCTACGCCTACTGTCTACTATCTACTATCTAACAACTACTACCCTAGCTACTACTAGTTACTACTACCCTATCTAGTGGCTCCCTTGTAGTTGCTAGCTCCTCCTCCTCTGCTCGTCCGGCTAGGGTCTCCTCCTATTTCCGCCTCTAGCAGTAGAATCCTTAATTTAACTAATAGCTATGCTTCTAGTTCGTACAGATTCCCGTCTTCTGTACAGTCTAAGCTAATGTCTTAGGTACTACACTAACGAGCAGCAGGATGCAGCCGAGCTACCCTACTACACCTTCTGGTATAACCCTACCTAGGTTACACCCTAGCAGGTAGCTATAGCCTAGGCATCGTACGTTAACGCTATCCTTATTGCTACCTAGGGCCAGCCCTACGCCCCCTACTCCAACTCCTCCCGGCCCTTACTTAGCCTATACTGCCTCCTAGGCTTCTGGGCTAGAGTATGTGCCTTGTGTAAGTGGAAGGATAGCTCCCTCTACTGCCCCTACCGCTGTCTAGAAGAGGCGCGTAGGGGTAGGGGGGTGCCTCTACTCCCTAGGGCTAGCTCTAGTAGGGGTAAGGGCCCTGCTAGATAGGAGGTAATTAAGATCTTAGATAAGGAGTCGGTTGCTCTAGTCCCCTAGGGTAGTAGCTAGTAAGCTACCCCCTCCCCCTAGGTAGTGTAAGAAATTCTGGACAGTTCTGCTCCTAACTCCTCTTATTTCTACTCTCCTCCCTATCTGTTCCCTAACTGTTCCTTTCCTCTAGCCCTTTTCCTGTATAGTGTCGTACGATGTCGTGTTAGTAAGATCCTATAGTGTCCTACGTCGTAATTCTCGATCCTTTAACAACCTAGGTTGCTAGCGGCTACCCTGTCCTTAGGATAGATTATGCCTCTTTCCGCTGTACGGCGTAGTGTTACTGTAACTAGGCAGGGGAATGGTTCTCCTCCTACCTGTCTAGCGCAGTTGTGTCCTGCGGAGCCTTGTACGGTTCCTATATAGGCTCTGCCTATCCTCTCTATTTTACTAGGTACTCTACCTTCCCCTGCTTCCTTTAGCTCTTAAGGATCCCTTCTATCTTATACTCTTTATAGCCCTTAGTTATAATTGCAGGTAGGCGCGTGTTAAGGGGCGCCGCCTAGCCTAGGTCCTAGACCTAACCTAAGCTAGCCGTCGCTCTAAGGACTGCGACTTAGCAGCGCTAGCATAACCCTACCCTCTATACAGAATTACCGACAGGACCCTACTCCTGTACAGAGGGAGAACCCTATAGTCCTGTATAGAGGGGAACTGCTGCCCCTCTAAATAGAGGGAAAACTCTGCACTACTATATAGACGGGGAACTCCTGATCCTCTGTATAGAGTATAGACCTTGTACCCCTATATAGGAGGAAATTGCTAGCTTGGCTTCGTAGGTACAAATTGTACAGCAGCAGACGACGAAGGAACTGCCTATTAGTTCCTTTATATAGATACCTAACCTTAAGTTTCTAAACTAAGATTCTTAAGCCCTTTATATAAGGAACTAATCTTACTGTCGGTAACTGCAGTAATAAAACAAAGATAGACAGCGACATCCCTATAGAAACTACGGCTATAGAGGGGCATATACACTGTATATACGAGGAGCTGCTAGAAAGCAAGAGGCAGCTCGAGCAGCAAGTAAGCTACTAGGCTACGATAATTTCCTAACGGGAACAGGAGCTACGATAGCTTAGGGCGTCTAATTGCGATCCGACCCCTACAACGACGACGAACATAATAGCCTACACCCCGACCCCCAAAAGCAAACTCCCTAACGTCTCTATATACAATAGTAAGGCTCCGGCCGAGTACCCCTCCTAGGCTGCCTAGATGCGCTCTAAGCTTCTAGTCGACTTAGGAGTATACCCGACTGAGCTAGACAAGGTAGCTTACCTCTTTAGAAGGTTAAAGGGCAGGGCGGCAGCACGATCTCTGCCGTACTACAAGACGGCTATTGCCAACCTAGCAATAGCTACGACGACGATGCTCTAGGCAGCTCTAGACAAGAGCTACAAGGACCTAGACCGCGAGAGCTGGGCACTCCTATAGGTTAATACGATAAAGCAAGAACGCAAGACTGTACGAGAGTTCCTCGCGGAATTTAACTAGACTTTAGCAGAAGCAGGAGGCCTCTAATAGGAGGACAGGATAAAAATTACCTCTTTAGAGGTAGGCCTTTTTAAGGAGATTATAACAGGGCTAGTAGGCGTAATGCGACTAGCTACGTATAGGGAATTCTGCGATCTCCTTAGGATAGTCGACGACTAGCAGTATAGGCTTAGACGGATAAGCCGCGCTTAAGAGATAAGACAACCCCTCTAGTAGTAGACAGACGCTATAGACTAGGAACCAACGACGACGAGGGTAGCGGCAGCTGTTACTGTACAGCTAAGGGCCGCTACTAAAAGGGCGCAATAGGTAGATATAGCTACCCTTAACAAGAGACGAGCAGAAGGGAGCTGCTACCGGTGTAGCAAGATAGGCTACACTGTACAGAATTGCAGGCTTTTGCCAGCAGAGTGTTGCAGCGGCAGAAAAGGGTAGGACTAAGTAATAGGATAGACCCTTGGAATTTCGGCTCGGCCCTTCTAGACCGAGCCAGGCCTTGGCACGCCACCCCCAAAGCTCTCGCTGTTGCGGCGGTGGAAAGAGGTAGGACAGATTGATGGGGTGGACCCTGGATTCCGGCTCGGCCCGGACGGGCCGAGCCGGGCCTTGGCACCACCACTACGAAAGCCTACCACTGCCACCACATAGATTCCTTTCCCTTCTCAGTTCGAGATATAGTTATTAAAAAGGCTGTATTGAATCATATCTGCGTGCCCGGATCATTATATCTCGAACTCACTCTCTATACTATACCCCGCGCTGCGCGAAAGGGCCCGTTGAACCATCCGGACGCTCGAATAACGCACGCGCACACACCACCAACAACCCCTAAGGCACTGTAAGAAGATAGAAGGCTTCTCGACGGTAGAGAGCGGCGTTACAGGCCGCAGCAGAAGCAGAAGAGGAAAGACTAACTAAGCGAGTAGACGCTCCAGTGTAGTTGACGATAAGATCGTTATTAGAGGTTTTACGGCGGAAGAGACCGCTAAGATCAAGGAACGAATAAGCGAATATAAGAAGATCTACGACTGCACGATCGAGGAACTAGAAGATTACGTAAACGAGAATAGGATAGGAAAGGTCTACAACGGTATAGACCTTATTAAGACGCTGTTCTACAGAACGCTAGAAGAGAACAGACAACTGAGAGAAGAGACTGAAGCGGTGAGAGCTGAGAAGGAATCGGCAGAGACGATTATCGAAGTGTTAGAAAACCAGGCGGCGAATCGACTGGCGCAGCTGAAGGCGCTGAAGGATCAGCTAGCTAATATAGAAACAGCGAGATCGTCGCCGCTACCGCGGCGAGAAGCCCACTACGTAGAAACCACCTCGCCGGCGGCCTATAGTCAAGGTAGCACTACGATAACGCCACTGCCGGACCTACCTGCTTTCGGTAGCGGAGACCCTAAAGCGTAGGAGGCGTTTAAGAAGAAGATCAAGAATAAGATAAGCTGCGATTACGCAGCAAGCAGCGAAGAAGACAGACTGGCCTATTTAGAGGCGCGACTGGAAGGCGAAGCGTTCTCGCTGGTGGCAGACCTGGAAGAGGTAACTGCTAAGGAAGCGATTAAAGCGTTAGATTAACGCTTCGGAGACCTATTCCGAAAGAAGACAGCCTGTAAGCAGCTGGATAAGATCAACCAGAACCGGCAGACGTTCGAAGAGTTCTACGGACTGTCTAGGAAATATGCCATTAGAGCAAGAGTGGCAGAAGATGAGCAGCTGCACTTACTGAGGCAGAAACTGAGCCCTAAGCTGGACGCCGCTATAGCGTCTGTAGAAGACGAAGACCTTAAGAGCTTCGTGCACCAAGCGAGAGTCACCGCGAGAAACTTAAGCGCTTACGCGAAATTACGCGAATCGGTTCAGAAGCCGTCATCGTTGCTAATGCAGACAACCAGAGCCCCCGCACCCTTCCGACGCGGCCCCTAGCCGCCTTACGTGCCGCGACCGTCGTTCGTCTCTACCTGTTTCGCGTGCGGAAAGCCTGGCCACATCGCTACGAGATGCCAAGCATCGGATAAGCAGAAGCAGGAGTATCGTGTTATAAAGCAGCCGCAGCAGCAGCCGCAGCCGCCGAGAAAGACTATTCAAGCCATCGAGCCGGCTCCGAACGACGCTAACAGCGTAGACAGTGGGGTGCAGCTAAGAATTATAGGAAAAGACCAGCTAGACGGATAGGCCCCCTATCCAGCATGGACAACAGGGCATTAACGCGAACTACGTTGACGAAAGAGAGCATCAATAGCTGCAGCGATCCGCTCTCGGCGGCGGTAGAAGTGAACACGGAAACAGCCATTATCCTTCCAATTACTGTCTACCCCCTTAACGGATCGAGCAAACCCCTCTAGCTAAAAGCTTTTATTAACACCGGAGCTCTTATCGGCGCGGCGATCCACCACCGACTGGTCCGGAAGCTGACGAATAGATACGGTTATCCGGTGGAACTGGCGTCGCCGACGAAGATTTCGGCATACAACGGACAAGACACGGAAAGCGTCACGCACTACGTGCCGCTGAAGACTACACTGGCTAGTCGAACCACGGAAGCGACGTTCCGGATTATGGATCTCGGACGATTTGACATTATTATAGGTCAGAAATGGATGAAGAACCAGAAGACTATCATTGACGTAGACGAAGGCACGATAGGATTCAAAACCCCGAGTAGCGGAGCAGGGACCATCGGAAAGGTCGCCGCCAAGCCGAAAGCCACGGAGTCCGCGAGGGAGGCTCCGTCCGATCGTTCCAAACCCCCGGTTACCGTCGGAATGATAAGTTCAGAAGCCATAACGACCCTCGCGAAGTCGCCGGACAATAAGATCTACGCTATCTCTATAAAGGACATCGAAGACTACTAGAAGATAATGGCGGAAGAAGAAGTAGATCCGCTAGAGGTGCTACCGAAAGAACTCTATAGTTACGCTAACGTCTTCTCGAAAGCCGACTCCAACCTCCTGCCGCTCTATCGACCGGAATATAACAACAAGATCCGACTGAAAGAGGGAGCTACGCTGCTAAGAACCGAGCCCCTAAGACGATTGTCGCCGGCGGAACTGGACTAGGTAGAGGTGTTTGTTCGCGAAAATCTGGCGAAAAAGTTTATTACACCGAGTTCTGCCGAGTACGCGTTACCGATTCTTTTCGTAAGGAAACTAGGGGGTAGTCTGCGACTCTGCGTAGACTATCGCGGCCTTAACGAGGTTACTAAGAGAGACGTATATCCACTGCCGCTAATCGACGAGACTATCTAACGAGTGGCTAAAGCTAAGTGGTTTAGCAAGCTGGACATCCGCCAAGCGTTCTATCGACTAAGGAATAAAGAAGGGCAAACAGAAGACCTTACGACGTTCGCGACGCGTATAGGCAATTTCAAGTGGTTGGTAATGCCTCTCGGACTTACCAACGCGCCGGCGGTGTAGCAACGCTTTATAAACTACACCTTTATAGACATGCTAGAACAGTTCGTGTCTATCTACTTGGACGACATTCTTATCTATACGGATGGAACGAGAGATCAGCACACGGACTACATTAAGAAGGTGCTAACTAGGCTCCGCGAGGTTGGATTGAACGCGGACACGAAGAAGAGCGAGTTCTATTAAACCGAGGTCAAATATCTCGGTCTTATCGTCGGAAGAGATGGAATTCGTATAGACCCCTTAAAGGTCGCCGCCGTCGCGGAATGGAAGCAACCGAAATCCGGCAACACTACGCAAATCAGGGCGTTTCTCGGATTCTGCAGCTACTATCGACAGTTTATTAAGGACTTTAGCAAGATAGCGAGACCCCTAAGCGAAGCACTGAAGAAAGAGGCCGCCGGCCTATAGAATAAGAGGTGCACGGAAGCGTTTAACCGGTTGAAAGAAGCAGTGGCCTCGGCGCCAGTTCTGGCACACTTCCGGCCGGAAAAGACGATCTACGTAGAAATGGACGCTTCCGACACAGTGACGGCCGGAGTCCTTTCTTAATATAGCGACGACGAGACCCTCTATCCAGTGGCTTTCTTCAGTAGTCTATAACGGAAGCTAAGCGGAACTACGCGATCTACGATAAGGAGCTGCTAGCAATTATTCAGGCTTTCGAGGAGTGGAAACCGGAGCTTATAGCTGGAAAGAGCACGGTCCAGGTCCTTACAGACCACCAGTCGCTAACCTACTTTATAAAGACGCAGAAGCTCTTACGACGTCAAGCACGGTAGACTGCCTACTTATCCGGGTTCGACTTCAAGATTACCTATCGACCTGGAGCTTAAAACGGAAAGGCTAACGCGCTAACGAGAAGAGATAGAAAGACCAGCCGCGCGAAAGAAGATCCGAACATGTTTCAGAAGGTGCTGACCGAACGGATAGTAGACGCCGAGGTGTTGAAGGAAGCGGGGATCTGCGCGGCGGAACTGCAGACCGAACCAGAACCAATGGAACCGGCCCCTAAGGAAGAGACGCTCTACGAGAAGGTGGAACGGCTTAATCAACAGCAGAAGCTCGGCAGAACAGGCTCAGGGAAGCTGATAGTTCTAGAAGAACTGATTACTGAAGTCGTCCAGCTGGTCTATAGATCGAAGGACGTTGGCTACGCCGGCTCGAAGAAGACGATAGAAGCCGTAAGGACGATCTACTGGTTTCCGCGGATCTACGAACGGATCCACCGATTTATCGCCAATTGCTACGTATGCCGAGCCGCGAAACTACGTTACGGTCTTCCGGCCGGTCTGCTAAAGCCACTTCCAATCCCCGAGAAACCGTGGCAGCACATTACGATGGATTTCGTAACTGGCCTGCCGGAAGCCGATAGATATAACGCTACGCTTAATGTAGTGGACCGGCTTAGCAAAGAACGCTACTTTATCCCCTGCCGAGCCAAGGATAAAGGGACCACTGCGGAAGAAACTGCGAGAATGCTAATTAAGCACGTATAGAAGCACTACGGTCTGCCAGACACTATCACTACGGATAGGGGTCCTCAATTCACCGCCGACGTGTGGAAGGCTACCAATTAAGCTCTCGGAATTAGTGGAAAGCTCAGCACAGCCGCTTACCCGTAGACCGACGGTCAGTCTGAAGTAGCTAACCGCAAGATAGAACGATATCTGCGAACCTTCTGCAGCCATTATCAAGAAAAGTGGGTCGAGGTGTTGCTAATAGCTGAATTCTGCGCAAACTCAGCACGATCAGAAGCAACGTCGCTAGCGCCGTTCGAGATAACGCATAGCTATCTTCCGAGGATAAGCTTTCAGCCGCCGAACGAACCCGGCTCCGTAGAACTATCCACCGCTACGTCGTCAAAGAGAGTCGCCGCAGCGGCGGCAGAAGCGCTACGATTACAGATAGAAGAAGCGACCAAGGTGGCGAAAGACGCGATAAAATCAGCTCAGAAGAAGATAGTAACTTGAGCTAATAAGAAGCGGTTACCGATGGAATTCGAGGAAGGCCAAAAGGTATAGCTTAACACGCGAAACCTGAGGCTAAAAGGCAATGCCAAGCTCAATCTACGCTACGTAGGTCCGTTCAAGATAATAGAAAAGAGGTCGCCGGTAACCTATCGGCTCTAGCTGCCGAAATCGTTCCGGATCTACGATGTCTTCTATTTGGACCTGTTAAGCCTGGACCCTAAGAACGGTCTGCCGGAACAGGGGTTCGTCGAACCCCTGCCAATCGAGATGGACGATAAGGAAGAATGGGAGGTAGAAGACGTAATAGACGTAAAGAAGACGAGGGGGTCCATCAAAGCGAGGATCTCGTAGAAGGGGTGGCCGGAAGACTATAAATGGTATCCGGTCGAAAACCTGCGGAATTCGGCGAAGCTGCTAAGAGAGTTCTACGTGCGGAATCCGAAGAAGCCGAAGCCGGAATGGCTCTGAAGCCAATCCTTCTGGAAGAAAACGAAGAAAGCCGCGTCCGCTCCACTGGCGCAGAAGCTGATAAAAACGATCGTAGTCTGGAATTGATGGCTCCAGGGACCACCACGCGGCCGGTAGCTGGCAGACGCCGTAACGTGCCAGCGCCGCCGACCGCGTAGTGGGTGAAAGCCTTAGTGGAAGAAAAAAAAGAAGAAGAAAAACGGCGCAGCGGAAAGACCTATATGGACCCCCGAAACAACGCACAGACCAGCTACGCCGCAGCTCAGATAACCCACAGCTCAGATCAGATAGCACGGATCAGGCGCACCGATTACATAAACGCCAAGTGAAGGACTTCAGATGCCGATAACGTAAGGGCTAAAAAAGCGATAATAAGACGTTGTTTTTGATAAAAGGCGGAAGGGGTAACGTCGACAGTGGAGGGGATTTTCGAGAAAAAGAAGACGAATCAAAAAAAAAAAAAAAAAAAAAAAAGAGACGGAAAGAAGACAGATTTTCGGATAGGTGGGGTAACTAAGCGGTCGAGGGCGACCGCTAGTAAGGGGGGGGGTAGTGTTGCGGCAGTGGAAAGAGGTAGGACAGATTGATAGGGTGGACCCTGGATTTCGGCTCGGCCCGTCTGGGCCGAGCCGGGCCTTGGCACCACTACTACGAAAGCCTACCACCGCCACTACATAGATTCCTTTCCCTCCTCAGTTCGAGATATAGTTATCAAAAAGGCTGTATTGAATCATATCTGCGTGCCCGGATCACTCGCCTACTACGATATAGATTCCTTTCCCTCCTTAGTTCGAGATATAGTTATTAAAAAGGCTGTATTAAATTATATCTGCGTGCCCGGATTATTATATCTCGAACTCACTCCCTACACTACTGCGCTGCGCGAAAGGGACTGTTAAACCATCTGAACCCCTAAATAATGCACGCGTACTAACAACCCCAGCACTATAAGAAAGCTATAGAGAGCTTCTTAGCAGTAAGAGCGGCGTTACAGGCCGAAGCAGAAGCAGAAGAGAAAAGACTAACAGAGCGAGCAGGCGCTCTAGTGTTATCGATAATAAGTTTATTATTAGAGGTTTTACAGCAGAAGAGACTGCAGAGATTAAGGAACGAATAAGCGAATACAAGAAAATCCACGACTGTACGCTTAAGGAACTTAAGGATTACATAAACGAGAACGGAGTAGGAAAGGTCTACGACAGCATAGACCTTATTAAGAAGCTGTTTTACAGAACCCTGGAAGAAAAGAGACAGTTAAGAGAGGAAATAGAGACAGTAAGAGCTAAGAAGGAATCGGCCGAGACTATTATAGATGTGCTGGAAAACTAAGCGGCAAACCAACTAGCACAACTGAAGGCGATAAAGACTTAGATAGCTAAGATAGAAGAAGCGATGTCGTCGGCGCCGCTACTGCATCGAGAAGAACAAGCAAAGACCGCCTTACTGGCGGCCTATAGTCAAGGCAGCACACTAATAACGTTACTACCGGATCTACTAGCGTTTAGAGGCGGAGATCCTAAGGATTGGGAAGCATTTAAGAAGAAGATAAAGAACAAGCCAGCTCTAGGCAAGGGTCTGCTAGTTACTAAAGGTAGAGCGTCGCCTATTAACCGCATAGTACCTATAGATGGACAGGGCGATAGTGTTACGGCGGCAGAAAGGGGTGGGACTGGATAATAGGGTAGACCCTTGGAATTTCGGCTCGGCCCTTCTGGACCGAGCCGGGCCTTGGCATGCCGCCGCCTCTAAAGCTCTTATCCACCACTACATAGACTCCTTTCCCTCCTTAGTTCGAGATATAGTTATCAAAACAGCCGTATTGAACCTTATCTGCGCGCTCAGATCATTATATCTCGAACTCACTCACTACACCAAGCCCCGCGCTGCGCGAAAGGGCCTGTCGAACCATCCGGACGCTCGAATAACGCACGCGCACACACACACCAAAACAACAACCCCTAAGGCACTGTAAGGAGATGGAAGGCTTCTCGACGGTAGAGAGCGGCGTTACAGGCCGCAGCAGAAGTAGGAAAGGAAAGACTAACAGAGCGAGTAGGCGCTCTAGTGTAATTGATAATAAGATTATTATTAGCGGTTTTACGGCGGAAGAGACCGCAGAGGTTAAGGAACGAATAGCCGAATATAAGAAGATCTACGACTGTACGCTTAAGGAACTGGAAGACTATGTAAACGAGAATAGAATAGGAAAGGTCTACGACGGCATAGACCTTATCGAGATGCTGTTTTACAGAACGCTGGAAGAGAACAGACAACTAAGAGAAGAAACTAAAGCGGTAAGGGCCGAAAAGGAATCAGCAGAGACTATTATCGACGTATTAGAAAACTAGGCAGCGAATCGACTAGCGCAACTGAAGGCGCTAAAGGATCAGCTAGCTAATATAGAAACAGCGAGACTATCGCCGCTACCGCAGCGAGAAACCTACGCAGAAACTGCCTTACCAGCAGCCTACAGTTAAGGCGGCACGTTAATAACGTTACTACCGGATCTACCAGCGTTTAGAGGAGGAGATCCGAAGGATTGGGAAGCGTTTAAGAAAAAGATAAAGAACAAGATAGATCGAGACTATACCGGAAACAGCGCCGGAGATAGATTGGCGTACCTGGAATCGCGATTGGAAGGTAAAGCTTTTTCGCTAGTAGCGGACCTAGAAGAGGTAATCGCTAAGGAAGCAATCAAACCGCTAGATCAACGCTTCGGAGATCCATTCCGGAAGAAGACGGCCCGTAAGCAGTTAGACAAGATTAACCAGAACTAGCAGACGTTCGAGGAGTTCTACGGTTTGTTTAGAAAATATGCGATTAGGGCCCGAGTAGCGGAAGATAAGCAGCTCTACCTATTAAGGCAGAAGCTGAACCCTAAACTGGCCGCCGCTATAGCGTCTGTAGAAGACGAAGACCTTAAGAGCTTCGTGCACAGAGCGAGAGTCACTGCGAGAAACTTAAGCGCTTACGCGAAAATACGCGAATCGAACCAGAAGCTGTTAATAACGCAGACTACACGACCCCCTGCGCCTTTCCGGAGAGCACCACAGCAGCCACCTTATTAGTCACAGCGTTCGTCGTTCGTCCCTACCTGCTACGCGTGCGGAAAGCCCGGCTATATCGCTACGAGATGCCAAGCAACGGCCTAGCAGAAGCAGGAGTATCGTGTTATAAAGCAGCAGCAGCTGCAGCTACCGAGAAAGACTATACAAGCTATAGAGCCGGCTCCGAACGATACTAACAGCGTAGAAGGTAGAGTGCTACTGCGAATCCTGGGAAAAGACTAGCTAGAAGGATAGGCCCCCTATCCAGCGTAGAAGACAGGGCACCAACAAGAGCTACGTTACAGAGAGACGAGAGCATCAACAGCTGCAGCGATCCGCTCTTAGCAGCGGTGGAAGTAAACACGGAAACAGCTATTATCCTTCTAATCACTGTCCACCCCCTTGACGGATCGAGCAAACCACTTTAGCTAAGAGCCTTTATCGACACGGGGGCCCTTATCGGAGCGGCTATCCACTATCGATTGGTACAAAAGCTAATAAAAGGATACGGCTATCTAGTAGAGATAGCGTCGCCGACGAAGATTTCGGCATACAACGGACAAGACACGGAAAGCGCTACGCACTACGTGCTGCTAAAGACTACCTTAGCTGGTCGCACTACGGAAGCGACGTTCCGAATTATGGATATCGGAAGGTTCGACATTATTATAGGGCAGAAATGGATAAAGAACCAGAAAACCATTATCGACGTAGATAAAGGAACGATCAGATTCAAACCCAAGGTAACAGCGCCATTACCACCGAATCGGTCGCAGCTGCGACAGCAAGATCAGAGGCGACCAGCGGCGAAACGGCTCTGCCTACCTCTACCGAGCCTGCGCCTACGATCGGAATAATAAGCTCGGAAGCTTTATCAACCCTCGCGAAGTCACTGGACAACGAGATTTACGCTATCTTAATAAAAGACATCGAAGACCACCGGAAGATAGTAGCGGAAGAAGAAGTGGATCTACTGGAAGTGCTGCCAAACGAGCTCCATAGTTACGCTAACGTCTTCTTAAAAGCCGACTCTAACCTATTGCCGCTCTATCGACCGGAATATAACAACAAGATCCGACTGAAAGAGGGGGCTACGCTGCCAAGAACCGAGCCCCTAAGACGACTCTCGCCGGCGGAGCTGGACTAGGTAGAAGTGTTTGTTCGAGAGAATCTTGCGAAGGAATTTATTACCTCGAGCTTAGCTAAATACGCGTCGCCGATTCCCTTCGTAAGGAAGCCTAGAGGCGGTCTCCGACTGTGCGTAGACTACAGGGGCCTCAATAAGATCACCAAAAGAGACGTATATCCACTGCCGTTAATCGACGAAACTATACAAAGAGTAGCGAAGGCTAAGTGGTTTAGCAAGCTAGACATTCGCTAAGCGTTTTACAGACTAAGGAACGAAGAAGGGCAGACAGAAGACCTTACGACGTTCGCGACGCGTATAGGCAATTTTAAGTAGTTGGTAATGCCTTTTGGACTTACTGACGCGCCGGCAGTATAGCAACGCTTCATAAACCACACTTTTATAGACATGCTAGAGCGGTTCGTGTCCATCTATTTGGACGACATTCTTATCTATACAGACGGAACGAGAGATCAGCATACGGACTACGTCGAGAGGGTGCTGAAGAGACTCTGCGAAGTAGGATTGAACGCAGACACGAAGAAGAGCGAGTTCTATTAGACTAAGGTCAAATACCTCGGTCTTATCGTCGGAAGAGAAGGGATCCGGATAGACCCCTTAAAGGTCGCTGCTGTAGCGGAATGGAAGCAACCGAAATCCGGAAACACTATGCAGATCAGAGCGTTTCTCGGATTCTGCAGCTACTACTGACGGTTTATTAAAGACTTTAGCAAGATAGCGAGACCCCTAAACGAAGCACTGAAAAAAGAGGCCGCCGGACTATAGAACGAGAGGTGCACGGAGGCTTTTAACCGACTGAAAGAAGCAGTGGCTTCAGCGCCGGTTCTAGCGCACTTCTGACCGGAAAAAGCGATCTACATGGAAACAGACGCTTCTAACACAGTAACCGCAGGGGTTCTTTCTTAATATAGCGACGACGAAACCCTCTATCCAGTGGCTTTCTTCAGCAAGTCTATAAACGAAGCTAAGCGGAACTACGCTATCTACAATAAGGAGCTGCTAGCTATTATTTAGGCTTTCGAGGAGTGGAAACCGGAACTTATAGCTGGAAAGAGCCCGATCTAGGTCCTTACGGACCACTAGTCGCTAACTTACTTTATAAAGACGCAGAAGCTCTTACGCCGTTAAGCGCGGTAGGCGGCCTACTTATCCGGGTTCGACTTTAAGATTACTTATCGACCCGGAGCTCAAAATAGAAAGGCTGACGCGTTAACGAGAAGAGAAGGGAAGACCAGCTGCGCGAAGGAAGATCCGAACATGTTTCAGAAGGTGTTAACCGAACGGATAGTAGACGCCGAGGTGTTGAAGGAAGCAGGGATTTGCGCAGTGGAACCGCCGACTAAAGAAGAGACACTCTACGAGAAAGTGGAACGGCTTAATTAGAAGCAGAAGCTCAGCAAAACAGGTTCAGGGAAGCTGATAGTTCTAGAAGAACTAATCACTAAGGTCGTCCAACTGGTCTATAGCTCTAAGGACGTTGGTTACGCAGGCTCGAAGAAGACGATAGAAGCCGTAAGGACGATCTACTAGTTTCCGCGGATCTACGAACGGATCCACCGATTTATCGCCAATTGCTACGTATGCCGAGCCGCGAAACTACGTTACGGCCTTCCGGCGGGCCTACTGAAGCTGCTTCCGACCCCCGAGAAGCTGTAGTAGCACATTACGATAGATTTCGTAACTGGACTGCTGGACTCGGACGGCTACGACGCTACGCTTAACGTAGTAGATCGACTAAGCAAGGAACGCTACTTTATCCCCTGCCAAGCAAAGAATAAAGGAACTACTGCAGAAGAAACAGCGAGAATGCTGATTAAGCGCGTGTAGAAACACTACGGTCCGCTAGACACTATTACTACAGATAGGGGCCCTCAGTTCACCGCCGACGTATAGAGAGCCATCAATCAAACCCTCGGAATTCGTAGAAAGCTCAGCACGGCAGCTAACCCTCAGACCGACAGTTAGTCCGAGGTAGCCAACCGTAAGATAGAGAAATATTTACGGATCTTCTGCGGCTATTATTAAGAAAAGTGGGTTAAGATGCTGCCAATAGCTGAATTCTGCGCGAACTCAGCACAGTCAGAAGCAACGTCGCTGGCGCTGTTCGAGATAACCCACGGTTATCTTCCGAGAATAAGTTTCCAGCCGCCGAGCGAACCCAGCTCTAGGGAACCTTCTACCGCTACGTCGTCAAAGAGAGTCGCCGCTGCGACAGCAGAAGCGCTCCGATCTTAGATAGACGAAGCAATCAAAGTAGCGAAAGAGGCGATGGAATCGGCTTAGAAGAAAATAGTAGCTCGAGCTAACAGAAAGCGAACGCCGATGCAATTTGAAGAAGGCCAAAAAGTCTGGCTTAACACGCGAAACCTGAGGCTAAAAGGCGACGCGAAGCTCAACCTATGCTACATAGGTCCGTTCAAGATAGTGGAAAAGAGATCGCCGGTGACTTATCGGCTCTAGCTACCAAAGGCGTTCCGGATCTACGACGTTTTCCATTTAGATCTGCTAAGCCTAGACCCTAAGAACGGTCTACCGGAGCAGGGCTTCGCCGAACCCCCGCCGGTCGAGATAGACGGTAATAAAGAAGAGTAGGAGGTAGAAGACGTAATGGACGTAAAGAAGACGAGGGGGTCTATTAAAGCGAGGATCTCGTAGAAGGGGTAGCCGGAAGACTATAAATAGTATCCGGTCGAGAACCTCCGGAATTCGGCAGAGCTGCTAAGAGAGTTCTACGTGCGGAACCCGAAGAAGCGGAAACCCAAATAGGTCCGAAGCTAATTATGCTGGAAGAAAGAAAGAAGAAAGCCGCGTCCGCTCTACCGACGCAGAAGCCAATAAAAACGATCGTAACGGTCGCCTCGGGGAGGTCTTCGACTCGTCCACTACCGATCGGCAGTGCGGCAGGAAGCTCGCCGACGCCGTAGCATGCTAGCGCCGCCGCTCCTGCAATAGGGTAAGGACTTCGGTAGGGAAGAAAAAGAAGAAGAAGAAACGACGCTGCGGACGGATCTATATAGACCTCCGAGGCGACGCACAGACCAGCCGAGCTGCAGCTTAGAAGACCGCGGATTAGATCAGATAGCGTCGATTATATAAACGCTAAGTAAAGGACTTCAGACGCCGACGACGTAAGAAATTAAAGAAGCGATAAAGAGAACGTTGTTTTTGATAGAAGACGGAAGAGGTAACATCGGCGTTGGAGGGGATTTTCGAGAAGGAGACGTCGAATCAAAAAAAAAAAAAAGTGAAGATTTTCAGATAGATAGGGTAACTAAGCGGTCGAGGGCAACCGCTAGTAAGGGAGGGGGGTAGTGTTACGGCGGCAGAAAGGGGTAGGACTAGATAATAGGGTGGACCCTTGGAATTTCGGCTCGGTCCGGAAGGGCCGAGCCGGGCCTTGGCATGCCGCCGCCCCTAAAGCTCTTATCCACTACTATATAGACTCCTTTCCCTCCTTAGTTCGAGATATAGTTATCAAAACAGCCGTATTGAACCTTATCTACGCGCTCGGATCAGATAGAGAGGGTCAATTCGACGTTAGAAGCGTACCTCTGAGTATACGTCGACTATAACTAGACGAACTAGAACCGACTTCTCCCTATAGCGGAGCTAGCTGTTAACAGCCGTACAGCTAACGCTACAGGATTGTCCCCCTTCTTTATAGCCTATAGATACGACTATTCCCTACTCCTACCGACACCGAGTAGTAACACCCTACACCCTGTACGATCCCTAATCTAGCAAGGACAGGCTATCGTACAGGGAATTACGAACGCCTATTAATAGGCAAAGGCGAGCCTAGCTATAGCTTAACAGAATGCGGAAGAGCAGGCTAACAAGGGACAGCAGGCTGCACTAAGGTACAAGGCAGGAGATAAGGTCTAGCTAAGCTAGCGCAACATCTGTATAGACTAGCTAAGCAAGAAACTGGATTAGAAGAACAGGAAGTTTACAGTAGTCCAACTAGTAGGGACACACACTATACAACTAAACACTCCCCTAGGGATTTACCTAGTCTTCTACGTAGACCTCGTACGGCTAGCGAACACGGACCTACTGCTACAATAGACGACAGACAACATGCGCCTACTAGCGATTATAACCGAAGGGCAGGAAGAGTATAAGGTAGAAGGGATCCTTAAGAACTAAAGGAAGCAGAGGAAGGTAGAGTACCTAGTAAAATAGAGAGGATAGGCAGAACCTATATAGGAACCGTATAAGGCCCTACAGGACACAACTGCACTAGATAGGTAGGAGGAGAACTATCCCCCTGTCCAGTTACAGTAACACTGTGCCGTATAGCGAGGAGGGGCACGATCTGCCCTAAGGACTAGGTAGCCGCTAGCAACTTAAGTTGCTAAAGGATTAAGAATAACGATATAGGATACTATAGGATCCTACTAATACGACACTATACGACACTGTATAAAGGAAGGGCTAGAGGAAGGGAACAGCTAGAAGACAGGAGGGAGGGAAAGTAGAAGTAAGAGAGGTTAAGAGCGACACTGTCCGAAAACTTTTATATACTACCTTAAGGTAGCCTACTAGCTACTACCCCTAGGACCCAGGGCAGCTAACTCTATACCTATAACCTTAATTACCTCTTAGATAGAAGGGGCCCTAGCACTAGAAAAGGTAGAAGGGTAGCTTAGCAACAACCTGCTACTAGTTAATATAGAACCTAAGATATTAGCTTAGACTATATAGAGGACGGAAATCTGTACGAACCGGAAGCGAAGCTGCTAGTCGAATTAAGTATCCTACTACTAGAGTTAGAAATAGGAGGAGACCCTAGCTAGACGAGCAGAGGGAGAGTTAGCGACTACGAAGGAGCTACAATAAGTACAGCTAGACGGGGCAGGTAGCATAGTAGGGGTAACTAGTAGTAGCTAATAGATAGTAGTTAGTAGTAGTAATAGTAGTTAGTAGTAGTAATAGTAGTAGTAGTAGACGGCTAGACAGATAGATAGCAAATAGAGGATAAATAAGAAAGAGAAGAAGAGGGAGAGGGGAAAGGGAGGGGGTTTATATACATAGTAGTAGCTGCCTGCCTTATAGGGCAATAACAACTAGGGTAGCTGCTATAACTGTATAAAAGGGGGACAAACAAGGTAACTACGACCTAGAGCCTATACGAGCGGCGGCCTACTAGACAACCAGATAGAGGCGGGAACATCTACCTAGGAGTAAAACTCCGGACGGCGACTAAGGGATAGGGACAGAGCCAAATAGCCCGGTAGTACTAGACTATATAGTTATATAAAGGGCTTAAGAATCTTAGTTTAGAAACTTAAGGTTGGGTATCTATAAAAAGGAACTAATAGGCAGTTCCTTTGTTGTCTGCTACTGTACAATTTGTACCTACGAAGCCAAGCTAGTAATTTCCTCCTATATAGGGGTACAAGGTTTATACTCTGTACAGAGGATTAGGAGTTCCCTCTCTATATAGTAGTATAGAGTTTTCCCTCTATTTAGAGGGGTAGCAGTTCCCCTCTATATAGGACTATAGAGTTCTCTCTCTATATAGGAGTACGGTCCTGTCGGTAGTTCTATATAGGAGGTAGGGTTATGCTAGCGCCGCTAAGTCGCAGTCCTTAGGGCGACGGCTAGCTTAGGTCGGGTCTAGGACCTGGGCTAGGCAGCGCCCCCTAACAATACCCCTCCTATCCCTTCTTGTAGTGCCCTTTCCGTATAGCAGCGTGCCGAACACCCTTAGCTCCTAGTGTCCTTTTGCTAGGTAGCGCTTTCCCGTCCTTGCCTAGGCGCCTAACTATTAGCCTCCCTCTCCCTTAGTTTAACCTTAGACTTGTCCTCCTAAGTCCGTAGGCAGGGAAGGCAGGGGGTGCTGGATCGCTTCTACCTAACCTTAGCTAGTTCTACTTCTTAATCTAACGAAGCCGAGGTTAAGGCTAAGGAGGCCTGCTCGCAGTTATAAAGGTATAGGAGGTGCTCGGTCCCCTCTGCTCCCTCTCCTCCTACCCTCGAGCCCTAGCTATGCACTCTACGTCCTAACCGTACAGTCTGGTGCTACTAGGCTATTTGGTTTTCGTCCTTGTCCCTTAGTCGTCGTCTAGAGTTTTACTCCTAGGTAGATGTTCCTGCCTCTGTCCAGTTGTCTAGTAGGCCGCCGCTCGTACGGGCTCTAGGTCGTAGTTGCCTCGCTTGTCCCCCTTTATACAGTTGTAGTAGCTGCTCTAGTTGTTATTGCCCTATAGGGCAGGCAGCTACTACCCTATATATAAACCACCTCCCTCTCCCCTCTCTCTCTTCTTCTCTTTCTTCTTTATCCTCTACCTGCTACTCTTCTGTCCAGCCGTCTACTACTACTACTATTACTACTACTAACTACTATCTATTAGCTACTATTAGTTACTACTACTATGCTACCTGCCCTGTCCGGCTATGCTTATCGTAGCTCCCTTATAGTCGCTGGCTCTCCCTCTGCTCGTTCGGCTAGGGTCTCCTCCTATTTCTACCTCTAGTAGTAGGATACTTAAATTGACCTGTAGCTTCGCTTCCAGTTCGTACAGGTTTCTGTCCCCTATATAGTCTAAGCTGATATCCTAGGTGCTACATTAACTAGCAGTAGGGTGTTGCTAAGCTACCCTTCTACCTTTCCTAGTGCTAGTGCCCCTTCTGTCTAGGAGGTAATTAAGGTTATAGGTAGAGAGTTGGCTGCCCTAGGTCCTAGGGGTAGTAGCTAGTGGGCTACCTTAAGGTAGTATATAAAAGTTTTCGGACAGTGTCGCTCTCGACCTCTCTTACTTCTACTTTCCCCTTCTCCTGTTTTCTAGCTGTTCCCTTCCTCTAGCCCTTCCTTCGTATAGTGTCGTATAGTGTCGTATTAGTAGGATCCTATAGTATCCTATATCGTTATTCTCGATCCTTTAGCAACTTAAGTCGCTAGCGGCTACCCTGTCCTTAGGGTAGATCGTGCCCCTCTTCGCTATACAGTGCAGTGTTACTGTAGCGAGGTAGTAGGATAGTTCTCCTCCTATATATCTAGTGCAGTTATATCTTATAGGGCCTCGTATAGTTCCTATGTAGGCTCTGCCTATCCTCTCTACTTTACTAGGTACTCTACCTTTCTCTGCTTTCTTTAGCTCTTAAGGATCCCTTCTACCTCGTACTCTTCCTAGCCTTCAGTTATAATCGCTAGTAGGCGCGCGTCGTCCGTCGTATAGTGCGGCAGGGGGTCCGTGTTCGCTAGCTGTACGAGGTCTATATAGAAGACCGGATAGATCCCTAGGGGAGTGTTTAGTTGTATAGCGTATGTCCCTACTAGTTAGACTACTGTAAACTTCCTGTTCTTCTAATCTAGCTTCTTGCTTAGACGGTCCGTACAGATGTTTTGCTAGTTTAGCTAGACCTTATCCCCTGCCTCGTACCTTAGTGCAGCCTGTCGTCCCTTATTAGCCTACTCTTCTGCATTCTGTTAAGCTATAGCTGGGCTCGCCTTTGCCTATTAGTAGGCGCTCGTAATTGTCTGTACGATAGCCTCTCCTTGCTAAATTGGGGATCGTATAGGGCGCAGGGTGTTACTACTTAGGGTCGGTAGGAGCGGGGAATAGTCGTATCTATAGGCTATAAAGAAGGGGGACAGTCCTATAGTATTAGCTATATAGCTGTTAATAGCTAGCTCCGCTATAGGGAGAAGTCGGTTCTAGTTTGTCTAGTTATAGTCGACGTACGCTTAGAGGTACGCTTCTAACGTCGAATTGACCCTCTCTGTCGCTCTGTCTGTCTGCAGGTGCTATACAGTTAATAGGCGACGTTCTACCTTTAGCAACTAGCAGACCCTTGCCTAGAGCTAGCTCGTAAACTGTGTACCCCAGTCTAATACAATTAACCTAGGGAAACCGTGTTTGCTAAAAGTCGTCTGTATAAATGCCTAGGCAGTGTCCTTAGCTATAATAGAGTCTATTCCCTCTAGTATTACCCCCTTCGTTAGCTTGTCTGTAACTACTATAATACTCCGTAGTCTGTCGCTCTTAGGGAGGTCTGTAATAAAGTCTACTGTTAGGTCTTGCTAGGGCCGGTCTAGGATCGGCAGGGGTTTTAACAACCTATGCCTTAGTTTATGCTAGGGCTTCGTCTATCTGCACACATCGCAGTTCTGTATAAACCTGCAGATGTCTTTCGCTATCGCCGGCTAGTAGTAGTCCCTAGCGACAATGCTGTACGTCTCCTTACGCCCTAGGTGCCCAGTTGCTATAGAATCGTATGCCCGTTGTATTAAGCTTATATAGAGCTTCTCGTCTGCTAGGACCTAAATCCGATTCCTAAACTTTAGGTTCTTCTCCCCGTCTACCGAGCACTCTGCTACCAACACCTTAAGATAGAGCTCGGCTAGGAGCTTCCGTTGCCCTCCTTAGATTGCTGTAAAGGCCCCTTAGTACACTTTGTCCTTTTCTACTGCCTCTTCCTATGCTTACAGTTAGGGTTCCTATAGGTACGTCGCTGCTAGGCAGATAGTCTCCTTACCTGGCTCCTCCTTAAACATCTAGAATGTTCGTAACTTTAACTGGTCGTCCTCGTACGTCGTTGGCATATCCTGGTCCTGTCTAGATAGTGTATCGGCCCTGCTGTTGTCCTTACCCTTGCGGTACTAGAGTCTTATATTAAACTGGCTTAGGTATATTGCCTATCGTACATGCCTCTTAGACAGCTTCTAGGGCTGCGTAAAGTACTCTAGGTTCTTATAGTCTGTTAGGGCGAGGAACTCGGGCACTAAGCAGAGTTCTCTATCCTATAATTTGCAACACTGTACGACTGCTAGCAACTCCTAAAGGCAAGCCTAGCTATAGCTTAATAGAATGCGGAAGAGCAGGCTAACAAGGGACAACAGGCTGCACTAAGGTACGAGGCAGGGGATAAGGTCTAGCTAAACTAGCGAAACATCCGTATAGACCGGCCGAGCAAGAAACTGGATTAGAGGAACAGGAGGTTTACAGTAGTCCGACCGGTAGGGACATACACTATACGACTAAACACACCCCTAGGGATTCGTCTAGTCTTCTACGTAGATCTCGTACAGCTAGCGAGCACAGACCCGCTACTGCACTAGATAACAGACGACGCGTACCTACTAGCGATTATAACCGAAGGCTAGGAAGAGTATAAGGTAGAAGGGATCCTTAAGAGCCGAAGGAAGAAGAAGAGGGTAGAGTACCTAGTAAAGTAGAGAGGGTAGGCAGAGCCTATGGAGGAGCTGTACGAGGCTCTATAGGATACAACTGCACTAGACAGGTAGGTGGAGAACTATCCCCCTGCCTAGTTACAGTAACACTACGCTATATAGCAAAGAGGGGCACGATCTGCCCTAAGGACAGGGTAGCCGCTAGCGACCTAGGTTGTTAAAGGATCGAGAATTACAACGTAGGACACTATAGGATCCTACCGATATAACATTATACGACACTATACCAGAAAAGGGCCAAAAGAGGGGAACAGCTAGGAACAGATAGGAAGGAGAGTAGGAATAGGGGGAGTTAGGAACAGAGCCGTCCGAAATTTCTTACACTACCTAAGGGGGGGGGGGGTTAGCTTACTAGCTACTACCCTGGGGGACTAGAGCAACCGACTCCTTATCTGAGATCTTAATTACCTCCTGCCTAGCAGGGCCCCTACCCTTACTAGGGCCAGCCCTAGGGAGTAGAGGCACCCCCCTACCCCTACGCGCCTCCTCTAGACAATAGTAGGGGCAGTAGAGGGAGCTATCCTTCTACTTGCACAAGGCACACACTCTAGCCTAGAAGCCTAGGAGGCGGTATAGGCTAAGTAAGGGCTAGGGGGAGTTAGAGCAGGGGGCATAGGGCTAGCCCTAGGTAGCGATAAGGATAGCGTTAACGTACGATGTCCAGGCTATAGCTAGCTACTAGGGTATAACCTAGGCAGGGTTATACTAGAAGGCGTAGTAGGGCAGCTTAGCTGCATCCTGCTGTTCGTTAGTGTAGCACCTAAGACGTTAGCTTAGACTATATAGAAGACGGGAATCCGTACGAACTGCAAGCGTAGCTGTTAGTTAAATTAAGGACTCTACTGCTAGAGGCAGAAATAGGAGGGGACCCCGGCCGGACAAGCAGAGGAGGAGGAACTAGCAACTACGAGGGAGCTACTAGATAGGGCAGACGATATAATAGTAGATAGTAGATAATAGACAGTAGACAGTAGTAGACGGTAGTAGACGGTAGACAGCGTAGAAGGAGGAGGCAGGCAGGGAATAGAAAGAAAAGAGGGAGGGAAAGAGAAGGGAGAGGCTTAGAATTTAGGGGGTAACTGCCTACTATAAGAAGGAATAGCAACTAGGGCAGCTGCTACAACTAGGTAAAATAGCAAGGAGGCAACTACGACCTGGTAGGCGACGAGCGACGACTATATAGACAGCTGGACAGAAATAGGTAGTCGCGACCTGCTAAAGGAACAGCAGGAGCTAAGGGTGTTCGGCACGCTACTATACGAAAAGGGCACTACGAGAAGGGAGGGGGGGGGGGGTATTGTTAGGGAGCGCCGCCTAGCCTAGGTCCTGGACCCGACCTAAGCTAGCTGTTGCCCTAAGGACTGCGACTTAGCAGCGCTAGTATAACCCTACCCTCTATATAGAACTACCGACAGGACCCTACTCCTGTACAGAGGGAGAACCCTATAGTCCTATATAGAGGGGAACTGCTGCCCCTCCAAATAGAGGGAAAACTCTGTATTACTATATAGAGGGGGAACTCCCGATCCTCTATACAGAGTGTAAACCTTGCACCCCTATATAGGAGGAAATTGCTAGCATAGCTTCGTAGGTACAAATTGTATAGCAGCGGACAACGAAGGAACTGCCTATTAGTTCCTTTATATAGATACCTAGCCTTAAGTTTCTAAACTAAGATTCTTAAGCCCCCTTACAATATAGGTACTGTCTGTAAAAACTAGGGTATCGTCGAGGTATACCAAGCAGATATCGTCTAGTAACCCTTACAAGGACTTGTTAATGTACCTTTAGAATGTTGCCGGTACGTTGGCTAGGCCAAAGGGGGTAACAAGCTACTTAAAAAGACTATATCTCGTATAGAAGGCGGTTATCTATTTACAGCCTTCCTTAATCCGTATCTTGTAGAAGGCCGAGACTATGTTACGCTTAGTAAACTACTTTACCTTACTAATCCGTCTAAGAGTCTCCTTAATACAGAGTAGGGGGTACTGGTCCTTTTTAGTTATCGCATTAATGCCTCTGTAGTCTACGCAGAAACGCAATCTAGCCTTCCCCTAACAGTACTAGGGCTCCTATAGGCGAGGTACTTGTCTAAATAAAACCTTTAGCAAGCAGGTCGTCTAACGTCTTACGCAGTACTAGGAGTTCTCTAGAGGACATTCTATACAGCGGTCTATACAGTACCTCCAGCAGACTCCTATCCAGATAGGGCTCTAGCTAGATATTGTAGTTAATCCCTTCTCCTTAGTATAGCAGCAGTTTTAAGGCCGACTTTGGCTCGAAGAGGTCCAGGTATCCTGTATATTCCCTTAGGAGCTTCGAATAGGGGTCTGTTACTTTCCTAGGCGCTAATGCCTTCTCGATGTCCGCCGTCGCTGTATTGATTTTGGCCTTAGCATTGTTACCCTATAGGGCCTTCCCCTGGTCTTAGGGCCTCTACTTCGTCGATATGTTAGCTCTGGCCGTAGCGTTGTCGTCCTGCTAGACCCTCCCTTAGTCTCGGAGCCTCTGCTTCGTTACTGCCAGGTACAGCCGTCCTCGTCCTACGTCTAGCTTGCTCCTCTAGCGCTCTATCTATAGCTTCTATAGTATTAGGTTATACCCTAGCTTGTCCTGTACGACATAGAGGTATAAGTCCTGCTTATAGTGTCCCTGTACCTCTATTATTACTTCTACTATATAGGTAATGTCCGGTCCTCGCCTAGTAATGCCTAATATGTATACAGGTATAGTAGGGGTTGTCTTAATCTAGTGTCTCTGTACGAAGTCTTCGCTTATTACTCTATACACTAAACATCCTAGAATAATTAATGTCCGCGCCGTTGCGGACCCGTTTAACGTTGGCTGTACGATAAATAGCGTAGTCGTTATGTAGTTGCTCTTAAAAGATAGCTAAGTAGTGCTTTAATTTGGCAATCTATCCTGTATACGCCTCTAGCAGAGCCTTCGCTTAGAGGCTACTCTTTTCCCAACTCGTCGTCGTTGGTTCCTAGTCTATAGCGTCCGTCTGTCGCTAGAGGGGTTGTCTTATCTCTTAAGCGCGGCTTATCCGTCCAAGCCTGCGCTGGCAGTCGTCGACTATCCTAAGGAGATCGCAGAATTCCTTGTATATAGCTGGTCGCATTATGCCTACTAGCCCTGTTATAATCTCCTTAGAGAGTCCTACCTCTAAAGAGGTAATTTTTATCCTGTCCTCCTATTAGAGACCTCCTGCTTCTGCCAAAGTCTAGTTAAATTCTGTAAAGAATTCTTGTACGGTCTTGCGTCCTTGCTTTATCGTATTAACCTATAGGAGTGCTCGGCTCTTGCAGTCTAGGTTCTTATAGCTCTTGTCTAGAGCTGCCTAGAGCATCGTCGTCGTAGCTATTGCCGGATTAGCAATAGCTATCTCGTAGTACAGCAGAATCCGTGCTGCCGCCCTGCCCTTTAACCTCCTAAAGAGGTAAACTACCTTGTCTAGCTCGGTCGGGTATACTCCTAAGTCGACTAGAAGCTTAGAGTATATCTAGGCAGCCTAGGAGGGGTACTCGGCCAGAGCCTTACTATCGTATATAGAGACGTCGGGGAGTTTGCTCTTAGGGGTCAGGGTGTAGGCTATCGTGTTCGTTGTCGTCGTAGGGGTCGGATCGCGATCGGACGCCCTAAGCTGTCGTAGCTCCTGTTCCTGTTAGGAAATTGTCTTAGCCTAATAGCTTTCTTGCTGCTCGAGCTGCCTCTTGTGTTCTAGCAGCTCCTCGTATACACAGTGTATATGTCCCTCTATAGCTGTAGTTTCTATAGGGATGTCGCCGTCTATCTTTGTTTTATTACTATAGTTACTAACAGTAAGATTAGTTCCTAATATAAGGGGCTTAAGAATCTTAGTTTAGAAACTTAAGGCTGGGTATCTATATAAAGGAACTAATAGGCAGTTCCTTCGTCGTCTGCTGCTGTACAATTTGTACCTATAAAGCCAAGCTAGCAATTTCCCTCTATATAGGGATGCAAGGTTTATACTCTATATAGAGGATTAGGAGTTCTCCCTCTATGCAGTAGTGTAGAGTTTTCCCTCCGTTTAGAGGGGTAGCAATTTCCCTCTATATAGAGCTATAGGGTTCCCCCTCTGTATAGGAGTGTAGTCCTATTAGTAATTCTGTACAGAGGGTAGGGTCGTGCTAGCGCTGCTAAGTCGCAGTCCTTAGGGCGACGGCTGGCTTAGGTCCAGTCCAGGACCTGGGCTGGGCAGCGCCCCCTAACATTGTCTAAGTAGGACTCTTAATTCTCTTGTTAGGGCGCCGCAGTTGCTAACCTTATAGTAGTCCGCCGTCCCCTAGGTCTCTCTACTAGCAAAAGCCTGCAATTCTGTATAGTGTAGTCTATCTTGCTATACCTATAGTAGCTCCCTTCTGCTCGCCTCTTGTTAAGGGTAGCTATATCTACCTACTGTGCCCTTTTAGCAGCGGCCCTTAGCTGTATAGTAACGGCTGCTGCTACCCTCGTCGTTGTTAGTTCCTAGTCTATAGCGTCCGTCTGCTGCTAGAGGGGTTGTTGCATCTTATAAGCGCAGCTTATCTGTCCGAGCCTGCACTGCTAGTTATCGACTATCCTAAGGAGATTACAGAATTCCTCGTTCGTAGCTAGTCGCACTACGCCTATTAGTCCCGTTATAATCGTTATTATACTAAGAAAGGACCCCTGCAGTTACTGTGTCGGAAGCGTCTGTCTCTAAATAGATCGTTTTTTCCGGTCGGAAGTGCGCTAGAACCGGCACTGATGCTATTGCTTCTTTCAGTTAGATAAAAGCTTCTACGCACTTCTTATTCTATAGGCCGGCGGCCTCCTTCTTTAATGCTTTGTTTAGGGGTCTCGCTATCTTGCTAAAGTCCTTAATAAACTGCTAATAGTAGCTATAGAATCCGAGAAACGCTCTGATTTGTGTAGTGTTTCCAGATTTCGGCTGCTTCTATTCCGCTATAGCAGCGACCTTCGAGGGGTCTATCCGAATTCCTTCTCTTCCGACACTAAGACCGAGATATTTAACTTCGGTCTAATAGAACTCGCTCTTTTTTGTGTCTGCATTTAACCCGACCTTGCAGAGCCTAATTAGCACCTTCTCGATGTGGTCTGTATGCTGTTCTCTCGTTCCATCTATATAGACGAGAATGTCGTCTAAGTAGATAGCTACAAATCGTTCTAGCATGTCTATAAAGATGTAGTTTATAGAGCGTTGCTACACTGCCGGCGCGTTGGTAAGGCCGAAGGGCATAACTAACTACTTGAAATTGCCTATGCGCGTAGCGAACGTCGTAAGATCTTCTGTCCGCTCTTCTTCGTTCCTTCGTCGATAGAAAGCTTAGCAAATATCCAACTTGCTAAACTACCTAGCCTTTGCTACCCTCTGTATAGTCTTATCGATTAGCGGCAGCGGATACACGTCTCTCTTAGTAACCTTATTAAGGCCTCGGTAATCTACGTACAGTCGGAGACTACCTTAGGGTTTCTGTACGAAAAGAATCGGCGACGTATATTCCGCAGAGCTTAGCGTAATGAACTTCTTCGCAAGATTCTCTCGAACAAGTACTTCTACTTAGTCTAGCTCGGCCGGCGACAATCGTCTTAGGGGCTCGGTTCTTAGCAGCGTAGCCCCTTCTTTTAGCTGGATCTTGTTATTATATTCTAGTCGGTAGAGCAGAAGGAGGTTAAATTTAGCTTTTAAGAATACGTTAGTATAGCTATAGAGCTCCCTTAGCAACACCTTTAGCGGATCCACTTCTTGTTCCGCTATTATTTTCCGGTAGTCTTCGATGTCTTTTATTAAGATAGTGTAAATCTTATTGTCTAGCAACCTTGCGAGGGTCGTTAAAGCTTCTAAGCTTATTATTCCGATCGTGTCTAGAGGGTCGGACCAATCTATCGGAACCTCTTTAATAGTCTTAGCGTTCGGTTCCGCGGTAACGACAGTAACCGGTTCAACGGCGGCGACTCCACTCTGCTTAGTTTTGAACCTAAGCGTGCCTTTACCTACGTTAATAACGGCTTTCTGGTTCTTTATCTATCTCTGTCCTATAATAATGTCAAACCTTCCGATATCTATAATTCGGAACGTCGCTTCCGTAGTGCGACCAGCTAGGGTAGTCTTTAATAGCACATAATGCGTTACGCTCTCAGTGTCTTGTCCGTTGTATACCGAAATTCGCGTTAGCGACGCTAGCTCTACCGGATAACTGTATCCTTTTATTAGTTTCTGAACCTATAGATAGTGGATCGCGGCTCCGATAAGGGCTCCTATATCGATAAAAGCCCTTAGCTAAAGTGGTCTGCTTAAGCTATCGAGGGGGTAGATAGTAATTAGAAGGATAATAGCTGTTTCTGTGTTTACTTCCACTGCTGCTAAGAGCAGATCGCTGCAGCTGTTAATACTTCCTTCTTCTAGTAACGTAGTTCGTGCCGGTGCCCTATTGTCTATACTGGATAGGGGGCCTATCTGTCTAGCTAGTCTTTTCCCAAGATTCGTAGAGGCACTCCACTATCTACACTGTCGGTGTCTTTCGGGGCCGGCTCGATAGCTTGGATAGTCTTTCTCGGCTGCTGCTTCGTAGCTTAATACTCCTGCTTCTACTAATCCGTAGCTTAGCATCTCGTAGCGATGTAGCTAGGCTTTCTATACGCGTAGCAGGTAGGGACAAACGACGAGCGCGGCGAATAAGATAGCTGCTAAGGTGCTCTCTAGAAAGGTGCAGGGGGTCGCGTTGCCTGCGTTATCGACAGCTTCTAGTTTAATTTGCGCGATTTTAGGTAAGCGCTTAGGTTTCTGGCAGTAACTCTCGCTCGGTGCACGAAGCTCTTAAGATCTTCGTCTTCTACAGAAGCTATAGCTGCGGCCAGTTTAGGGTGTAGCTTCTGCCTTAGTAGGTAGAGCTGCTTATCTTCCGACACTCTAGCTCTAATAGCATATTTTCGGAACAGTCCGTAGAATTCCTTAAACGTCTGCCAGCTCTGGTTTATCTTGTCTAGTTGCTTACGGGCTGTCTTCTTTTGGAAGGGGTCTCTAAAGCGTTAATTTAGCGCTTTGATCACTTCTTTGGCAGTTACCTCTTCTAGGTCCGCTACTAGCGAAAAAGCTTTACCTTCTAATCGCGATTCTAGGTAGGCCAATCTATCTCCTGTACTGTTTCCAGCATAGTCGCAGTCTATCTTGTTCTTTATCTTCTTCTTAAATGCCTCCTAGTCTTTAGGGTCTCTGCCTCTAAACGCTAGTAGGCTAGGTAGTAACGTTATCGAAGTGCCGCCTTAACTGTAGGCCGCCAGTAAGGCGGTCTCTGCTTGTTCTTCTCGATGTAGTAGCAGCGCCGACGACATCGCTACTTCTATCTTAGCTAACTAAGCCTTTATCGCCTTCAATTGTGCTAGTCGATTCGCTGCTTAGTTTTCTAGTGTAAGGGGCCTAAGAATCTTGGTCTAGAAACTTGAGGTTGGGTATCTATATAAAGGAACTAATAGGCAGTTCCTTCGTCGTCTGCTGCCGTACGATTTGTACCTACAAAGCTAAGCTAGCAATTCCCCCCTTTGTGCAGGGGTGCAAGGTTCACCCTCTGTACAGAGGATTGGGAGTTACCTCCTCTATACGGTAGTATATAGTTTTCCCTCCTATTTAGAGGGGCAGTTGCTCCCCTTTGTATAGGACCGTAGTGTTCTCCCTCTGTACGGGAGTGGGGTCCTGTCGGTAGTTCCGTACAGAGGGTAGGGTCGTGCTAGCGCCGCTAAGTCGCAGTCCTTAGAGCGATAGTTGGCTTAGGTCGGGTCCAGGACCTGGGCCAGGCGGCGCTCCCTAACAATATCCCCCCCCCTTCCCTTTTCATAGTGCCTCTTCTGTACAGCGGCGTGTTAAAATTACCTAGCTCCTGCTGTTCCTTTAGCAGGTCGCTGCTTCCTGTTTCGTCCAGTCGTCTGAGTCGTCGTCCCTCGTCGCCCCCCCCCCAGGTCGCGGTTGCCTCTTGCTATTTTACCTGTTTGTAGCGGCTGCCCTGCTTGCTATTTTCCTTATAGTAAGCAGTTACCCCTAAGCCTCTCCCTTCTCTTCCCTTCCCCCTTCTCTCCTCCCCTATACCGTCTACTGTCTACTACTACTACTAGCTACTATCTACTACTAGCTACTACCCACTATCTACTACTATGTCGTCCCCCCCGTCCGGGGGCTCTCTTGTAGTTGCTGGCCCCGCCTCTCCCCCTCGTCCGGCTGGGGTCCCTGCCTATTTCTACCTCTAGCAGTAGGGCCCTTAATTTGACTAGCAGCTACACTTCCAGTTCGTATGGACCCTCGTCTCCTGTACAGTCTAAGCTAACGTCTTAGGTGTTATACCTGCGAGCAGCAGGATGCGGCCGGGCTCCCCTTCTACGCCTTCTAGTGTAACCCTGCCTAGGTTACACCCTAGCGGCTGGCTACGGCCCGGGCGTCGTACGTTAACGCCCTCCTTATCGCTACCCGGAGCCAGCCCTGCACCCCCTGCCCTAACTCCCCCTAGCCCTTACTTAGCCTATACCGCCTCCTAGGCTTCTGGGCTAGGGTATGTGCCTCGTGTAAGTGGAAGGATAGCTCCCTCTACTGCCCTTACCGCCAGCCGGGGGAGGCATGTAGGGGTAGGGGGGTGCCTCTGCTGCCTGGGGCTGGCCCTGGCAGGGGTGGGGGCCCGGCCGGGTAGGAGGTAGTTAAGATCTCAGATAAGGAGACTGCTCTGGTCCTCCGGGGTAGTGGCTAGTAAGCTACCCCCCCCCCCCCCTAGATAGTATAAGGAATTTCGGACGGTTTTCTCTTAACTCCTCTTATTTCTACTCCCCCTCCTATTTGTCCCTTAGCTGTTCCTTTCTTCCAGCCCTTATCCCGTACAGTGTCGTACGATGTCGTATCGGCAGGACCCTGTAGTGTTCCCCGTCGTAATTCTCGATCCTTTAACAACCTAGGTTCGCCTACAGCTACCCTGTCCTTAGGGTAGGTCGTGCCTCCTTCCGCCGTACAGCGCAGTGTTACTGTAACTGGGCAGGGGGACGGTTCTCCTCCTATTTGTCCAGTGCAGTTGTGTCCTACAGAGCCTCGTACAGTTCCTACGTAGGCTCTGCCTATCCTCTCTATTTTACTAGGTACTCTGCCTTCCCCTGCTTCCTTTAACTCCTAAGGATCCCCTCTACTTTATACTCTTCCTGGCCCTTAGTTACAATTGCGGGAGGGCGCGCGTCGTTAGTTATCTAGTGTAGTAGGGGGTCTGTGTTCGCCGATCGTATAAGATCTACATAGAAGACTAGGTAAATTCCTAGGGGGGTGTTTAGTCGTACGGCGTATGTCCCTACTGGCCGGACTACTGTAAACTTCCTGTTCCTCTAATCTAGCTTTTTGCTTAGCCGGTCCGTATGGATGTTTCGCTGGTTTAGCTAGACCTTATCCCCTACCTCGTACCTTAGTGCAGCCTGTCGTCCCTTGTTAGCCTGCTCTTCCGCGTTCTGTTAGGCTATAGCTAGGCTCGCCTTTGCCTATTAGTAGGCGTTCGTAATCGTCCGTACGATAGCCTCTCCTTGCTAAATTAGGGATCGTACGGGGCGCAGGGTGTTACTACTTAGGGTCGGTAGGAGCGGGGAATAGTCGTATCTATAGGTCGTAAAGAAGGGGGACAGTCCTGTAGCATTAGCCGTACGGCTGTTAATAGCCAGCTCTGCTATAGGGAGAAGTCGGTTCCAGTTCGTCTAGTTATAGTCGACGTACGCTTAGAGGTACGCTTCCAAAGTTGAATTGACCCTCTCCGTCGCCCTATCTGTCTGCAGGTGCTATACGGTTGATAGGCAGCGTTCTACCTTTAGCAACTGGCATACCCTTGCCTAGAGCTGGCTCGTAAACTGTGTCCCCCAGTCTGATACAATTGATCTAGGGAAACCGTGCTTACTAAACGTCGTACGTATAAAGGCCTAGGCGGTGTCTTTAGCCGTAATGGAGTCCATTCCCTCTAGTATTACCCCCTTCGTTAACTTGTCTGTAACTACTATAATGTTTCGCCGTCCGTCGCTCCTAGGGAGGTCGGTAATAAAGTCTACTATAAGGTCTTGCTAGGGCCTGTCCGGTATCGGCAGGGGCTTTAGCAGCCTATGCTTTAGCTCGCGCTAGGGCTTCGTCCGTCCGCATACATCGCAGTTCTGTACGAACCTGCGAATGTCCTTCGCTATCGCCGGCTAGTAGTAGTCCTAGGCGATAATGCTGTACGTCTCCTTACGCCCTGGGTGCCCAGTAGCTATAGAGTTATGCGCCTGTTGTATTAAGCTCGTGCGGAGCTTCTCGTCTGCTGGGACCTATGTCCGATTTCTGAACTTTAGGTTGTTCTCCTTGTCTACTAAGCACTTAGCTGCCGACACCTTAAGGTAGAGCTCGGCTGGGAGCTTCCGTTGCCCTCCCTAGATCGCCGTACAGGCCCCTCGGTATACCTCGTCCTTTTCTACTGCCTCTTCCTATACTTGTAGTTAAGGTTCCTATAGGTGTGTCGCCGCTAGGCGGATAGTCCCCCTACCTAGTTCCCCTTTAAACATCTGGAATGTTCGAGACTTTAGCCGGTCGTCCTTATACGTTGTTGGCATGTCCTGGTCCCGTCTGGACAGTGCATCGGCCCTGCTGTTGTCCTTACCCTTGCGATACTGGAGTCTTATGTTAAACCGGCTTAGGTACATTGCCTATCGTACGTGCCTCTTAGACAGCTTCCAGGGTTAAGTAAAGTACTCTAGGTTCTTATAGTCCGTTAGAGCGAGGAACTCGGGCACCGAGCGGAGTTTCCTATCCTAGGCTTTGCAGCACTGTACGACTGCTAGCAACTCTTTGTCGTAGATAGGGTAGTTGCATTTAGCTAGGGAGTTCTTCTTAGAGAAATACGCGTATAGGTGTAGGAGTCTGTCCGAACCTACCTGTAACAGGATACCTCTAATGCAGTACCCTAAGGAGTCAGTTTCCAGTATCGTCGTACGCTCTAGGTCGAAGGCGGCGAGCGTTAGTCCTGTAGTAAAGAGCTCCTTTAGCTTGTCGAAGCTCCTATCGCATTCGTCCGTCTATTTGAACTGCTTGTCCTTGTACGTTAGCTTAACTATAGGGCGTACGATCTCCGAGTAGTTTCGTATAAATTGGCGGTAGAAGTTGGCAAACCCAAGAAATTCCTATACGCCCTTAACGTTCGTAGGCGGCTTTTATTGCTTAATAGCATCGATCTTCTTCCTATCTATACTAATGCCTTTTCCTACCTTAATAACGAAACCTAGGTATTTCGTACGTTAGACACCGAATTCACATTTGCCGATGTCGAGGTACAAGCCAGCCTGCTGCAGTCGGTCTAGCACCTTCTTGACATCCCGTACGTAATCTGCGTAGGTGCCGTCCGTAAAAACCAGGGTGTCGTCGAGGTACGCCGAGCAGATGTCGTCTAGTAACCCTTATAGGGACTTGTTAATGTACCTTTAGAAGGTTGCTAGTGCATTGGCTAGGCCGAAGGGGGTAACAAGCCACTCAAAAAGGCCGTATCTCGTACGGAAGGCAGTCATCTATTTACAGCCTTCCTTGATTCGTATCTTGTAGAAGGCTAAGACTACATTAAGCTTAGTGAACTACTTCGCCTTGCTAATCCGTCCGAGAGTCTCCTTAATAAGGGGTAGGGGATACCGGTCCTTCTTAGTAATCGCGTTAATGCCTCTATAGTCTACGTAGAAGCGCAATCCGGCCTTCCCTTCCTTATAGACAAACAGTACTAGGGCCCCCGCGGACGACGTACTGGCCTGAATAAACCCTTTGGCAAGCAGGTCGTCCAGGGTTTTGTGCAACACTAGGAGTTCTCTAGAGGACATCCTATACAGCGGTCTATACAGTACCTCCAGCAGGCTCCTATCTAGGCGGGGTTCTAGCTGGATGTTATAGTCAATCCCTTCCCCTTAGTGTAGCGGCAGTATCGAGGCCGACTTCGGCTCGAAGAGGTCTAGGTATCTAGCATACTCCCTTAGGAGCTTCGTACAGGGGTCCGTTACTTCCTTAGGTGCCAATGCCTTCTCGATGTCCGCCGTTGCTGTGTTGATTTCGGCCTTAGCATTGCTACTTTGCGAGATCTTCCCCTGGTCCCGGATTCTCCGCTTCGTTACTGCTAGGTACAGCCGTCCTCGTCCGACGTCTAGCTTGCCCCTCTAGCGCTCTATCTAAGGCTTTCCTAGTATTAGGTTATACCCTAACTTGTCCTGTACGACATAGAGGTATAAGTCCTGCTTATAGTGCCCCTGTACCTCTATTATTACCTTTACTATGTAGGTAATGTCCGGTCCTCGCCCAGTAATGCCCAGCATACGTACAGGTACAGTAGGGGTCGTCTTAATCCAATGTCTCTGTACGAAGTCTTCGCTAATTACTCTATACACCAAACATCCTGTATTAATCAATGTCCGCGCCGTTACGGACCTGTTCAACGTCGGCCATACGATAAACGGCGTCGTCGTTATGTGATGGCTCTTGAAAGATGGCTAAGTAATGCTTTGATTTGGCAGTCTATCTCGCTCCCGCCTCTAGCAGAGTCTTCGCTTAGAGGCTACTCCTTTCCCGACTCGTCGTCGTCTAAGTAGGACTCCTGATCTTCTCGTTAGGGCGCTGCAGTTGCTACCCTCGCAGTGGTCGGCCGTCCCCTAGGTCTCTCTGCTGGCAGAAGCCCGCAATTCCGTATAGCGTAGCCTATCTTGCTACACCGGTAGCAGCTCCCTTCTGCTCGTCTCTTGTTAAGGGTAGTCGTATCTACCTATTGCGCCCTTTTAGTAGCGGCCCTTAGCTATACGGTAGCTGCTGCCGCTACCCTCGTCGTCGTCGGTTCCTAGTCTATAGCGTCCGTCTGTCGCTAGAGGGGTTGTCTTATCTCCTAGGTGGGGCCTATCCGTCCAAGCCTGCGCTGCTAGTCGTCGACTATCCTAAGGAGGTCGCAGAATTCCTTGTACGTAGCCGGTCGCATTACGCCTACTAGCCCCATTATAATTTCCTTAGAGAGGCCTACCTCTAAGGAGGTAATTTTTATCCTGTCCTTCTATTAGAGACCTCCTGCTTCTGCCAAAGTCTGGTTAAATTCCGCGAGGAATTCTCGTACGGTCTTGCGTCCTTGTTTTATTGTATTGACCTATAGGAGTGCTCGGCTCTCGCGGTCCGGGTCCTTGTAGCTCTTGTCTAGAGCTGCCTAGAGCATCGTCGTCGCAGCTATTGCCGGGTTGGCAATAGCCGTCTCGTAGTACGGCAGAATTCGTGCTGCTGCCCTGCCCTTTAACCTCCTAAAGAGGTAAACTACCTTTTCTAGCTCGGTCGGGTATGCTCCTAAATTGACTAGGAGCTTGGAGCGCATCTAGGCAGCCTAGGAGGGGTATTCGGCCGGGGCCTTACTATCGTACGTAGAGACGTCAGGGAGTTTGCTCTTAGGGGTCGGGGTATAGGTCATTGTGTTCGTCGTCGTCGTAGGGGTCGGATCGCGATCAGACGCCCTAAGCTGTCGTAGCTCCTGTTCCCGCTAGGAAATCAACGTAGCCTAGTAGCTTACTTGCTGCTCGAGCTGCCTCTTGCTTTCTAGCAGCTCCTCGTACACGCAGTGCATATGTCCCTCTATAGCCGTAGGTTCTATAGGGATGTTGCCGTCTATCCTTGTTTTATTACCGCAGTTACTGACAGTAAGATTAGTTCCTAATATAAGGGGCCCAAGAATCTTGGTCCAGAAACTTAAGGTTAGGTATCTACATAAAGGAACTGATAGGCAGTTCCTTCGTTATCTGCTGCTGTACGATTTGTACCTACGAAGCCAAGCTAGCAATTCCCCCCTTTGTGCAGGGGTGCAAGGTTTACCCTCCGTACAGAGGATCGGGAGTTACCTCCTCTGTACGGTAGTGCATAGTTTTCCCTCCTATTAAGAGGGGCAGTTGCTCCCCTTTGTGCAGGACTGTAGTGTTCTCCCTCTGTACGGGAGTAGGGTCCTGTCGGTAGTTCTGTACGGAGGGTAGGGTCGTGCTGGCGCCGCTAAGTTGCAGTCCTTAGGGCGACGGTTGGCTTAGGTCGGGTCCAGGACCTGGGCCAGGCGGCGCCCCCTAACATCTAGTATATCGATAATAGTTCCTGCCGATTCCTTTTCGGCCCTTACCGCTTTGTTTTCCTCTCTTAACTGCCTCTTCTCGTCTAGGGTTCTGTAAAACAGCGTCTTAATAAGGTCTATGCCGTTGTAGACCTTTCCTACTCTGTTCTCGTTTACGTAATCTTTAATTTCCTCGAGTAGGCAGTCGTAGATCTTCTTATATTCGGTTATTTATTCCTTAATCTCTGTAGTCTCTTCTGCTATAAAACCTCTGATAATAAACTTATTATTAATAACGCTAGAGCGCCTACTCGCTCTGTTAGTCTTTTCTCTTCTGCTTCTACTTCGGCCTGTAACGCCGCTCTCTACCGTTAAGAAGCTCTCTATAGATGTCTTACAGTGCTAGGGGTTGTTGGTTTAGTATGTTAGTGCGCGTACGTTATTCGGGTGTCCGGATAGTTGAACGGTCCCTTTCGCGCAGCGCAGAATTAGTATAGTAAGTGAGTTTGAGATATAATAATCCGGGCACGCAGATATTATTCAATACGGCCTCTTCAATAACTATATCTCGAACTAAGGAGGAAAAGGAATCTATATAGTAGTAGGTAAGAGCTTTAGGGGTAGTGTGCTAAAGCCCGGCTCGGTCCAGAATAGCTAAGCCAAAATTCCGAGGGTCTACCCTATTACTTAGTCCTACCCCTTTCTACTGCTGCAATATATACTATAGATATACAAAGGAGGCCGTCGAATTATATCCAGTTACTTAATTGTATATATGTATACTACTCTACCCCCCCTCCTCTAATCGAGAAGAAGAAGAGTTTTAGGGAATAGAAGTGCCCCTACCGAGAAGAAGAAGAGTTTTTAGGAAAGAGAAGTGCCCCTATCGAGAAGAAGAAGGGGTTTAGGGAAGAGAAGTGCCTCTATAAAGAAGAAGAGGAGTTTTAAGAAGTTTGGACGACGAGAGCGACGAGAAGGTCGAGAAGGACGATAGGGAAGCAACGAGGACGAGGAGCGAGAGCAAGGAGCGAGAGCGACGACGACGACAAGGGCACCTAGCAGGACCTAGGGCAACGACATTTATTTTTTAGGTCTTTAACAGACTATTCTATTTGGACAAGGCCTATTAAGAAGTTTAGCAATCGAGACAAAGCATAAGGCAACAGAGTCTACAATCGAGACAAGCGACATATTCGGTACGAGGCACAGCTGCAGAGCTACTAGGCAGAGCCACTAGGCAGAGCATTAGGCAGAGCACTAGGCACAACACAAGGCAGAGCAAAAGGCAGCTGCAGACAATACAGCTACAGACAACAGAGGCAATTGCAGACAACATATAGCTGCTGTAGGCAGAGCTACTAGGCAGGCATAGCTGCAGACAACACAGACTGCTGCATATAGGGCTACTATACAGAGCACCTAGGCGCAGGCACAAGACAATTGCAGACAACACAGCTGCTGCACCTAGCTGCAGAGCACTAGGCAGAGCACTAGGCAGAGCCCCTAGGCAGACAGCTGCTGCAGACAGCAGGCAGCTGCTACAGACAATACACATTGTTTAGACAACACACACTGTTTAGACAACACACACTGTTTAGACAACACACACTGTTTAGACAACACACACTGTTTAGACAACACACACTGTTTACATTCAGAAGGGCGCTATACGTTCAAAAAGGCACTGCATAAGCGAAGCTGAATTTGCGACCCCTACGACCTAGTCTAGTACGACCCCTACAGCCTCGACAACCTCCGCGACTGCCGCGACCCTCTGCAACCTCGACGACTCTGCGACCTCTGCAGCTGCGACCTCTGCAGACCTCTGCAGCCTCAACGACCTCTGCAGCCCCGACGACCTCCGCGGCCCCGACGACCTCTACAGCCGTAACCTCTGGGAATTCTGCAGCCTTAGAAAGGCACTAAAGCGACGGCTTAAGAAGCGACCGTCCGAGAAGCGACATACGTAGGCTGCGACCTCTGCAACCTCCGTAACCCCTGCGACCTCTGCGACCTAGTTTGGCACAATGCGACCACAATGCGACCTGGTTTGGCTGATTGCGATTAAGGGCAATCGCTGGTTGGGGAGGGCAGTAGTAATACGGATGTAGGCTGGAAGATGCTAGAAGGTAGCAGGCTTAGCATAGCCAGGCTTGGCAGCTGCACACTTAAATACTGTACCTCTGCTTGTACGTAGATTCTTCCCTTTCCAGCCTTAGATATAGTTATCAAAGTAGCCGTATTGAATTATCTACATACTTAGATTAAGAAGAGGGGAGTATTAACAGTTGTAACGATCCGCTCTTAGCAGCAGTGGAAGTGAATATAGACACTGCTATTATCCTTCTAATTACTGTCTACCCCCTTAACGGCTCGCACTGCCCCCTTTAATTAAAAGCTTTTATCAATACGGGAGCGCTTATCGGCGCAGCGATCCACTATCGATTAGTTTAGAAACTAACGAAAGGATACAGTTATCTAGTAGAGTTAGCGTCGCTAACGCGAATTTCGGTATATAATAGACAAGACACGGAGAGTGTTACGCATTATGTGCTATTAAAGACTACCTTAGCTAGTCGCACTATAGAAGCCACGTTCCGAATTATAGATATCGGACAGTTCAACATTATTATAGGGTAGAAATAGATAAAGAACTAGAAAGCCGTTATTAACGTAGGTCAAGGCACACTCGGATTCAAAACCTAGCAGAGCAGAGCCGCTACCGTCGAATCGGTCGCCGTCGCTGCTGCAAAACCGAACGTTATAACTATTAACGCAGTTCCGACCAGCTGTTCCGATCCCCTGGACACTGTTGGAATAATAAGCTTAGAGGCTCTAACGACTCTTACGAAGTCGCTGGAGAATAAGATCTACGCTATCTCGATAAAAGACATCGAAGATTACCAGAAGATAATAGCGGAAGAAGAAGTAGACCTATTAGAGGTGTTACCGAAAGAACTATATACTTATACTAACGTATTCTTAAAAGCCAACTCTAACCTCCTGCTGCTCTACTGACCAGAATACGACAACAAGATCCGGTTAAAAGAAGGAGCTACACTGTCGAGAACTGAACCTCTAAGGCGCTTATCACCGGCCGAGCTAGACTAAGTAGAAGTGTTTGTCTAAGAAAACCTAGCAAAGAAGTTTATTACGCTAAGCTTAGCTAAGTATGCGTTACCGATCCTGTTCGTACAGAAACCCGGAGGTAGTCTCCGACTGTATATAGACTACCGAGGCCTGAATAAGGTTACTAAGAGAGATGTATACCTGCTGCCGCTAATCGATAAGACTATACAACGAGTAGCGAAAGCTAAGTAGTTTAGCAAACTAGATATCCGCTAAGCGTTCTACCAATTAAGGAACGAAGAAGGGCAGACAGAAGACCTTACAACGTTCGCTACGCATATAGGCAATTTCAAGTAGTTACTTATGTCTTTCTGATCCGGGTACGTAGATGTAATTCAATACGGCCTTTTTGATAACTATATCTCGAACTGAGGAGGGAAAGGAATCTATGTAGTAGTAGGTAAGAGCTTTAGGAGTAGTGTGCCAAGGCCTAGCTTAGTCTAGAAGAGCCGAGCCGAAATTTCAAGGGTCTACCCTATTACTTAGTCCCACCCCTTTCTGCCGCTGCAACACTACCCCCCTCCCTTACCAGCAGTCGCCCTCGACCGCTTACTTATCTGTTCCTCTCTCTTTTTTTTTTCGAAGCTATCCCCTTTCTTTATCTTCTTTTTTCTTAGGTTTTCTTCTTCTTTATCAACTTTTGAGCCACTTAGGCTTCGGCTTCCTTAGGTTTCGAACGTAAAACTCTCTTAGCAGCTCCGCCGAATTTCGGAGGTTCTCGGCCGGATACTATTTATAGTCTTCTAGCTATCCTTTCTATAAGATTCTCGCTTCGATACATCCTCTTAGCTTTCTTATATCTATTACGTCTTCCACTTCCTATTCTTCTTCTTTACTGTCTATCTCGGCCGCTAGGGGTTTAGTAAACCCCTAGTCCGGAAGACTGTCTTTAGGGTCTAAGCTTAGCAGATCTAAACAAAAGACATTATAGATCTAGAACGATTTCGGTAGCTGGAGCCAGTAGGTTACTAGCAACCTCTTTTCCACTATCTTGAACGGACCTACGTAGCAGGGGTTAAGCTTAGCGTTGCCTTTTAGCCTTAGGTTCTACGTATTAAGCTATACTTTTTGGCCTTCTTTAAATTCTACTAGTAACCGCTTTCTATTAGCTCGCCAATTCTATCGCCTCCTTTGCTACCTTAATCGCTTCTTCTATCTGAGATCGGAGCGCTTCTGCCGCGGCCGCGGCGACTCTCTTTAACGAGGTAGCGGTAGATATAGAAGGTTCTAAAGAGCTGGGCTTACTTAGCAGTTGAAAGTTTATCCTTAGAAGATAACTAAAGGTTATCTTAAACAGCGCCAGCGAGGTGGCTTCTAACTGTGCTGAATTTGCGCAGAATTCGGCTATCGGTAACACCTTAACCTACTCTGCTTAATAATAACTGCAGAAGATTCGCAGATATTTTTCTATCTCGCAGTTAGCTACTTTAGACTGGCCGTCGGTCTAAGGGTAAGCTGCTGTGCTGAGCTTTCTGCGAATTTCGAGAGCATAGTTAATAGCCTTCTATACATCGCAGTAGATTAAGGACCCCTATCCGTTGTAATAATGTCCGGCAGACCGTAGTGCTTCTATGTATGCTGAATGAGCATTCTTGCCGTTTCTTCTGCAGTAGTTCCTTTATTCTTTGCTCGGTAGGGGATAAAGTAGCGTTCTTTGCTTAGTTAATCTACTACGTTAAGTGTAGCATTATATCTATCGGAATCCGGCAGGCCGGTTACGAAATCTATTGTAATATGCTGCTACAGTTTCTTAGGGATCGGAAGTGGCTTTAACAGACTGGCAGGTAGGCCGTAACGGGGCTTCGCTGCTCGGCAGACGTAGCAGTTAGCGATAAACCGGTGGATCCGTTCGAAGATTCGCAGGAACTAGTAGGTTGTCCTTACTGCTTCTATCGTCTTCTTCGAGCCTGCGTAACTAACATCCTTAGAACTATAGACTAGCTAGACGACCTCTGTAATTAGTTCTTCCGGAACTATTAGCTTCCCTAAACTGGTTTTGCCGAGCTTCTGTTGCTAGTTAAGCCGCTCTACTTTTTCGTAGAGAGTCTCTTCCTCTGTTAGCAGCTCTATCGTATAGATCCCTACCTCTTTCAACACCTTAGCGTCTACTATCCTTTTGGTTAACACCTTCTAGAACATGTTCGGATCTTCTTTCGCGCGGCTAGTCTTCCCCTCCCTTCTCGTTAGCGCGTTAGCCTTTCTTTTTTAAGCTCCTAGTCGATAGGTAATCTTGGAGTCGAATCTAGATAAGTAGGCGGTCTACCGAGCTTGGCGCTATAATAGCTTCTGCATCTTTATAAAGTAGGTAAGCGACTAGTGATCCGTAAGGACCTAGACTGTACTCTTTCTAGCTATAAGCTCCAGTTTCCACTCCTCGAAAGCCTAAATAATAGCTAACAGCTCTTTGTTATAAATAGCGTAGTTGCGCTCGGCCTCGTTTATAGACTTGCTAAAGAAAGCTACTAGATAGAGAGTTTCGTCGTCGCTATATTAAGAAAATACCCCTGCTGTTACTGTATCGGAAGCGTCCGTTTCTATATAGATCGTCTTTTCTGGTCGGAAGTACGCTAGAACCGGCGCCGAAGCCACTGCTTCTTTTAGTTAGATAAAAGCTTCTATGCACTTCTTATTTTATAGGCTAGCAGCCTCCTTCTTTAATGCCTCGTTTAGGGGTCTCGCTATCTTGCTAAAGTCCTTAATAAACTGCCGATAGTAGCTGCAGAATCCGAGAAACGCTCTGATTTGCATAGTGTTTCCGGATTTCGGCTGCTTCTATCCTGCGACGGCAGCGACTTTCAAGGGGTCTATCCGAATTCCTTCTCTTCCGACGATAAGACCGAGATATTTGACTTCGGTCTAGTAGAACTCGCTCTTCTTTGTGTCTGCGTTTAAGCCAACCTCGCAGAGCCTAGTTAACACTTTCTCAATGTAGTCCGTATGTTGCTCTCTCGTTCCTTTAGTGTAAATAAAGATGTTGTCCAAGTAACTAGACACGAACCGTTCCAGTATATCTATAAAAGTGTGGTTTATAAATCGCTGCTACACCGCCGGCGCGTTGGTGAGTCCGAAGGGCATTACCAACTACTTAAAATTGCCTATACGCGTAGCGAATGTCGTAAGGTCTTCCGTTTGTCCTTCCTCGTTCCTTAATCGGTAGAACACTTAGCGAATATCTAGCTTGCTAAACTACTTAGCTTTAGCCACTCGTTGTATAGTCTTATTAATTAGTAGCAACGGATACACATCTCTCCTAGTAACCTTATTAAGGCCTCGGTAATCTACGTACAGTCAGAGGCTACCTCTGGGTTTCTGTACGAAAAAAATCGGTAACGTATACTCGGCAGAGCTTGGCGTAATAAACTTCTTCGCTAGGTTTTCTCGAACAAATACCTCTACTTAGTCCAGTGCGGCTAGCAATAGCCTTCTTAGGGGCTCGGTTCTTAGCAGCGTAGCTCCTTCTTTTAGCCGGATCTTGTTGTTATATTCTAGTCGGTAGAGCGGCAGGAGGTTAGAGTCGGCTTTCGAGAACACATTAGTGTAACTATAGAGTTCTTTTGTTAACACCTCTAGCGGATCTACTGCTTCTTCCGCTATTATCTTCTGGTAGTCTTCGATGTCCTTTATTAAGATAGCGTAAATCTTATTGTCCGGCGACCTCGCGAGGGTCGTTAAAGCTTCTAAGCTTATTATTCTAATCGTGTCTAGAGGGTCGGGCCGATCTATTAGAACCGCTTCGATGGTCGTAGCGTTCGATTTCGCAGCGACGACTCCGCTCTATTTGGTTTTGAACCCTAGCGTACCTTTACCTACGTCGATAACTGCTTTCTGGTTCTTTATCTATTTCTGCCCTGTAATAATGTTAAACCTTCTAATATCTATAATTCGGAACGTCGCCTCCGTAGTGCGGCCAGCCAGTGTAGTCTTTAGTAGCACATAGTGCGTAACACTTTCTGTGTCCTGTCCGTTGTACGCCGAAATTCTTATTAGCGATGCTAATTCCACTAGGTAACTATATCCGTTTATTAGCTTCTAAACCAATCGATAGTAGATCGCGGCGCCAATAAGAGCTCCTGTATCGATAAAGGCCTTTAATTAGATTGGTCTATGCGAGCCTTAAAGGGGGTAGACTGTAATCGGAAGGATAATAGCGGTTTCTGTATTTACTTCTATAGCTGCCGAGAGCGGATCGCTATAACTGTTAATGCTTCTATATTCCGGTAGCGCGGATCGCTCTAGTGCCCTATTGTCTATACTGGATAGAGGGCCTATCCGTCTAGCTAGTCTTTTCCTAAGATCCTTAGTAGCACTCTACTGTCTGCACTGTCTACGTCGTTCGGAGCCGGCTCGATAGCTTGTATAGTCTTTCTTAGCGGCTGCTGCTTCGTAGCTCGATACTCCTGCTTCTGCTTATCTGTTGCTTAGCATCTCGTAGCGATATAGCCAGGCTTTCTATACGCGTAGCAGGTAGGGACGAACGACGAACGCGGTAAATAAGATAGCTGCTGCAGCGTTCTCCGGAAAGGTGCAGGGGGTCGTGTTATCGGCACCGACTGCTTCTAAATCGGTTCGCGCGATGCCGATTTCGCGTAGGCGCTTAGGTTTCTAGCAGTAACTCTCGCTTAGTGCACGAAGCTTTTAAGGTCTTCGTCTTCTACTAACGCTGTAGCTGCAGCCAGTTTAGGGTTTAGCTTCTGCCTTAGTAGGTAGAGCTACTTATCTTCTAACACTCTAGCTCTAATTGCATATTTTCTAAACAGTCTATAGAACTCCTTAAACGTCTGCCGGTTCTGGTTGATCTTATCCAGTTGCTTACAGGCTGTCTTCTTCTGGAAGAGGTCTCCGAAGCGTTAATCTAGCGCTTTAATCGCTTCTTTAGCAGTTACCTCTTCCAGGTCCGCTACTAGCGAAAAAGCTTCGCCTTCTAACTGCGACTCCAGGTATGCCAACCTGTCTTCTTTGCTGTTTCCGGCGTAATCGCGGTCTATCTTGTTCTTTATCTTTTTCTTAAACGCTTCCAAGTCTTTAGGGTCTCTGTCCCTAAACGCTAGTAGATCGGGTAGTAACGTTATTAGTGTGCTACCTTAACTATAGGCCGCCGGTAACGCGGTCTCTGCTTGTTCTTCTCGGCGTAGTAGCGGCGCCGACGTCGTCGCTGCTACGTCTATTTTAGCTAACTAAGCCTTTATTGCCTTTAGTTGCACTAGCCGATTCGCCGCTTGATTTTCTAACACGTTAATAATAGTTTCTGCCGAATCCTTCTTAGCTATTACCGCTTCTTATTCTTCTCTTAGTCTCCTGTTTTCTTCTATGTTCCTATAAAACTTCTTTTCGAAGAAGGTAATAATGTCGAATACCTTCTTAGCTCTATTTTCTGCTAGATACTCTTCTATTTCCTCCGGCTTGCGTACGTACAGTTCGGCATAGCTCTCTATGCCCCTCTTCGCTTTATCTATCTCTTCTTCTATAAGGCCCTTAGTGGCTATTCTGTCGTCGAGGATGCTAGTACGCCTATCCCTCGGTCTGTTAGTCTTTCTCTTTCCGCTGCAGCCTGTAACGCTGCCTTCTACTATTAAGAAGCTCTATATAGCTTTCTTACAGTGCCAGTGTTTGATTTGGTGTATATAGTGCACGTGCGTTATTCGGGTGTCCGGATAGTTTAACGGTCCCTTTCGCGTAGTGCGGAGTTAGTATAGTAAGTGAGTTCGAGATATAATAATCTAGGCACGTAGATATAATTTAATACAGCCTTTTTAATAACTATATCTCGAACTAAGGAGGGAAAGGAATCTATGTAGTAGTGGGTAAGAGCTTTAGGGATAGTGTGCCAAGGCCCGGCTTAGTCTGGAAGGGCCGAGCCAAAATTCCAAGGGTCTACCCTATTACTTAGTCCTACCCCTTTCTGCTGCTGCAACACTTTCGGCCTTACTAACGCACTAGCAGTGTAGTAGCGTTTTATAAATTACATCTTTAAAGACATGCTGGAGTAGTTCGTGTCTATCTACTTAGACAACATTATTATCTACACCGACAGAACGAGAGAGCAATATATAGACTATATTAAGAGAGTGTTAACTAGGCTCTGCGAGGTTAGCTTAAACGCGGATACAAAGAAGAGCGAGTTCTATTAGACTGAGGTTAAATATCTCAGTCTTATTGTCAGAAGAGAAGGAATTCGGATAGACCCCTTAAAGGTCGCTGCTGTCGCAGAGTAGAAGCAGCTAAAGTCTAGAAACACTACCTAAATTAGAGCTTTTCTCGGATTCTGCAGCTACTATCGACGATTTATTAAGGACTTTAGCAGGATAGCAAGACCCCTAAATAAGGTATTAAAGAATAAGGCCGCTAGCCTATAGAATAAGAAGTGTATAGAGGCTTTTAATTAGCTAAAAGAAGTAGTAGCCTTAGCGCTAGTACTAGCGCACTTCCGACTAGAAAAGACGATCTACCTAGAGACGGACGCATCTAATACAGTAACCGTAGGGGTCCCTTCTTAAAATAATAATAACGACGAGACCCTCTATCTAGTAGATTTCTTTAGCAAGTCTATAAATAAGGCTAAGCAGAACTACGCTATCTACGATAAAGAACTGTTAGCTATTATCTAGACTTTCGAGGAATAGAAGCTGGAGCTTATAGCTAGAAAGAGCACGGTCCAGGTCCTTACAGACTATTAGTTACTAACCTATTTTATAAAGATGTAGAAGCTATCTCCCTACTAAGTTCGGTAGGCTGCCTACTTATCCGGATCCGACTTTAAGATTACCTATCAACCCGGAGCTTAAAATAGAAAGGCTAATGCACTATTAGGGGACGCCGTCCAGCCCAGGTCCTGGACCTAAGCCAGCCGTCGCCCTAAGGACTGCGACTTAGCGGCGCTAGTACGACCCTACCCTCTGTACAGAATTACCTATACGACCCTACTCCTATATAGAGAGAGAATCCTATAGCCCTATATAGGGGGAATCGCTGCCCCTCTAAACGGAGGGAAAACTCTGCACCTCTATATAGAGGGATGTTAAGGGGCGCCGCCCAGCCTAGGTCCTAGACCCGACCTAAGCCAGCCGTCGCCCTAAAGACTGCGACTTAGCAGTGCCAGCACGACCTTACCCTCTATACGGAATTACCGACAGGACTACACTCCTATATAGAGAGGGAACTCTATAGCCCTATACAGAGGGGAATTGCCGCCCCTCTAAACAGAGGGAAAACTCTGCACTACTATATAGAGAGAGAACTCCCAATCCTCTGTATAGAGTGTAAACTTAGCATCCCTATATAGAGGGAAATTGCTAGCTTAGCTTCGTAGGTACAAATTGTATAGCAGCAGACGACGAAGGAACTGCCTATTAGTTCCTTTATATAGATACCTAACCTTAAGTTTCTAAACCAAGATTCCTAAGCCCTTTATATTAGGAACTAATCTTACTGTTAGTAACTACAGTAATAAAACAAAGATAGACAGCGACATCCCTATAGAAACTATAGCTATAGAGGGACATATACACTGCGTATACGAGGAGCTGCTAGAACACAAGAGGCAGCTCGAGCAGCAAGTAAGCTACTAGGCTAAGATAATTTCCCAACGGGAATACGAGCTACGACAGCTTAGGGCGTCCGATCGCGATCCGACCCCTACGACGACGACGAACACAATAGCCTATACCCCGACCCCTAAGAGCAAACTCTCCGACGTCTCTATATACGATAGTAAGGCTCTGGCCGAGTACCCCTCCTAGGCTGCCTAGATGCGCTCTAAGCTTCTAGTCGACTTAGGAGCATACCCGACCGAGCTAGACAAGGTAGTTTACCTCTTTAGGAGGTTAAAGGGCAGGGCAGTAGCACGGATTCTGCCGTACTACGAGACAGCTATTGCTAACCTAGCAATAGCTACGACGACGATACTCTAGGCAGCTCTAGACAAGAGCTACAAGGACCCAGACTGCGAGAGCCGAGCACTCCTATAGGTCAATACGATAAAGCAAGAACGCAAGACTGTACAAGAATTCCTCGCGGAATTTAACTAGACTTTAGCAGAAGTAGGAGGTCTCTAATAGGAGGACAGGATAAAAATTACCTCTTTAGAGCTAGGCCTCTCTAAGGAGATTATAACAGGGCTAGTAGGCATAATGCGACTAGCTATATACAAGGAATTCTGCGATCTCCTTAGGATAGTCGATAACTAGCAGTGTAGGCTTAGACAGATAAGCTGCGCTTAAGAGATAAGACAACCCCTCTAGCGGCAGACAGACGCTATAGACTAGGAACTAACGACGACGAAGGTAGCGGCAGCCGTCGCTGTACGGCTAAGGGCCGCTACTAAAAGGGCGCAATAGGTAGACATAGCTACCCTTAACAAGAGGCGAGCAGAAGGGAGCTGCTACTAGTGTAGCAAGATAGGCTATACTGTACAGAATTGCAGGCTTTTGCTAGTAGAGAGACCTAGGGGACGGCCGACTACTGTAAGGGTAGCAACTGCAGCGCCCTAACAAGAGAATTAGGAGTCCTACTTAGACGATAACAAGTTGGGAAAAGAGTAGCCTCTAAGCGAAGGCTCTGCTAGAGGCGTATACAGGATAGATTGCTAAATCAAAGCACTACTTAGCTATCTTTTAAGAGCAACTACATAATGCTAGGGGGCGCCGCCTAGCCCAGGTCCTGGACCCGACCTAAGCTAGCCGTCGCCCTAAGGACCGCAACTTAGCAGCGCTAGCATAACCCTACCCTCTATATAGAATTACTAACAGGACCCTACTCCTATATAGAGGGAGAACCCTATAGTCCTATACAGAGGGGAACTGCTGCCCCTCTAAATAGAGGGAAAACTCTGTACTACTATATAGAGGGGGAACTCCCAATCCTCTGTACAGAGTGTAAACCTTACACCCCTATATAGGCAGAAATTGCTAGCTTGGCTTCGTAGGTACAAATTGTACAGTAGTAGATAACGAAGGAACTGCCTATTAGTTCCTTTATATAGATACCTAACCTTAAGTTTCTAAACTAAGATTCTTAAGCCCTTTATATTAGGAACTAATCTTACTGTCGGTAACTGTAGTAATAAAACAAAGATAGACAGCAACATCCCTATAGAAACTACGGCTATAGAGGGGCATATACACTGCGTATACGAGGAGCTGCTAGAAAGCAAGAGGCAGCTCGAGCAGCAAGTAAGCTACTAGGCTGCGATAATTTCCTAATAGGAACAGGAGCTACGACAGCTTAGAGCGTCTGAGCGCGATCCGACCCCTACGACGACAACAAACATAATAGCCTACACCCTGACCCCTAAGAGCAAACTCCCAGACGTCTCTACGTACGATAGTAAGGCTCTGGCTAAGTACCCCTCCTAGGCTGCCTAGATACGCTCTAAGCTTCTAGTCGACTAAGGAGTATACCTAACTAAGCTAAACAAGGTAGTTTACCTCTTTAGGAGGTTAAAGGGCAGGGCAGCAGCACGAATTCTGCTGTACTATAAGACGGCTATTGCCAACCCGGCAATAGCTACGACGACGATACTCTAGACAGCTCTAGACAAGAGCTACAAGGACCTAGACTGCGAGAGCCGAGCACTCCTACAGGTTAATACAATAAAGCAAGGACGCAAGACTGTACGAGAATTCCTCGCAGAATTTAACTAGACTTTAGCAGAAGCAGGAGGTCTCCAATAGGAGGACAGGATAAAAATTACCTCTTTAGAGGTAGGCCTCTCTAAGGAGATTATAACAGGGCTAGTAGGCGTAATGCGACTAGCTACGTATAAGGAATTCTACGATCTCCTTAGGATAGTCGACGACTAGCAGCGTAGGCTTAGACAGATAAGCTGCGCTTAAGAGATAAGACAACCCCTCTAGCGACAGACAGACGCTATAGACTAGGAACTAACGACGACGAGGGTAGCAGCAGCCGCTACTATATAGCTAAGGGCCGCTACTAAAAGGGCGCAATAGGTAGATATAGCTACCCTTAACAAGAGACGAGCAGAAGGGAGCTGCTACCAGTATAGCAAGATAGGCTACACTATACGGAATTGCAGGCTTTTGCTAGTAGAGAGACCTAGGGGACGGCCGACTACTGTAAGGGTAGCAACTGCAGCGCCCTAACGAGAAGATTAGGAGTCCTACTTAGACGACGACGAGTTGGGAAAAGAGTAGCCTCTAAGCGAAGGCTCTACTAGAGGCGTATACAAGATAGATTGCCAAATTAAAGCCTATCTTTTAAGAGCAACTACATAACGACGACGCCGTTTATCGTACGGCCAACGTTAAACAGGTCTGCAACAGCGTAGACATTAATTAACACATAATGTTTAGTGTATAGAGTAATTAGCGAAGAGTTCGTATAGAGACATCGGATAAAGACGACCCCCACTATACTAGTACGTATGTTAGGCACTACTAGGCAAGGACTAGACATTACCTATATAGTAAAAGTAGCGATAGAGGTATAGGGACACTATAAGCAGGACTTATACCTCTATATCGTACAGGACAAGTTGGAGTATAACCTAATACTAGGGAAGCTATACATAGAGCGCTAGAGAGGCAAGCTAGACGTTGGACGAGGACGGCTATACCTGGCAGTGTCGAAGCAGAGGCTCTAAGACTAGGGGAGGGTCTAGCAGGACGACAATGCTACGGCTAGAGCGTCGACGAAGCAGAGACTCCGAGACTAAGGGAAGGCTCTATAGGGTAACAATGCTAAGGCCGAAATTAACACAGCAACAGCGGACATTAAGAAGGCATTAGCACCTAAGAAAGTAACAGACCCCTATACGATGCTCCTAAAGGAATACGTAGGATACCTAGACCTCTTCGAGCCAAAGTCGGCCTTAAAGCTGCCGCTACACTAAGGAGAAGGGATTACCTACGACATCTAGCTAGAACCCTGTCCAGATAGGAGCCTGCTGCAGGTACTGTACAGACCGCTGTACGGAACGTCCTCTAGAGAACTCCTAGTACTCTGCAAGACACTGGACAACCTGCTTGCTAAGGGTTTTATTTAAGCAAGTACGTCGTCCGCAGGAGCCCTAGTACTGTTTGTCTAGAAGGAGGGAAAGGCCGGCTTGCGTTTCTGCATAGACTATAGAGGCATTAACGCGATTACTAAGAAGAACTAGTACCCCCTACCCCTTATTAAGGAGACTCTTAGACAGATCAGCAAGGCAAAGTAGTTTACTAAGCTTAATGTAGTCTCGGCCTTCTACAAGATACAGATTAAGGAAGGCTGTAAATAGATAACTGCCTTCTGTACGAGATATAGTCTTTTTAAGTAGCTTGTTACCTCCTTTAGCCTTGCCAACGTACTAGCAACCTTCTAAAGGTATATTAACAAGTCCTTATAAGGGTTACTAGACGATATCTACTCGGCGTGCCTCGACGACATCCTGGTTTTTATAGACAGCACCTATGCAGATTACGTACAGGACGTTAAGAAGGTGCTAGACCGGCTATAGCAGGCTGGCTTGTACCTCGACATCGACAAATGTAAATTCGGTGTCTAGTATACGAAATACCTAGAGTTTATTATCGAGGCAGGGAAAGGCATTAGTATAGATAGAAAGAAGATTAATGCTATTAAGCAATAGAAGCTGCCTACGAACATTAAGGACGTACAGGAATTTCTTAGGTTTGCCAATTTCTACTGCGAGTTTATACAGAACTACTTAGAGATCGTACGCCCCCTAGTTAAACTAACATACAAGGACAAGCAGTTTAGGTAGATGGACGAATGCGATAGCAGCTTTAACAAGCTAAAGGAGCTCTTTACTACAGGATTAACGCTTGCTGCCTTCGACCTAAGGCGTATAACGATACTAGAAACCGACTCCTTAGGGTATTGCATTAGAGGTATCCTGTTATAGGTAGGCTTAGACGGACTCCTGTACCTATACGCATATTTCTCTAAGAAGAACTCCCTAGCTAAGTGCAACTACCCTATCTACGACAAGGAGTTACTAGCAGTCGTACAGTGTTGCGAAGTATAGGATAGAGAACTCTACTTAGTACCTAAGTTCCTTGCCCTAACAGACTACAAGAACCTAGAGTACTTTACGCAGCCCTAGAAGCTGTCTAAGAGGCACGTACGATAGGCAATATACCTAAGCCGGTTTAATATAAGACTCTAGTACTGCAAGGGTAAGGACAATAGTAGGGCCGATACGCTATCTAGACAGGACTAGGATATGCTAACGACGTATATAGACAACCGGTTAAAGTTATAAACATTCTAGATGTTTAAGGAGGAGCCAGGCGAGAAGACTATCTGCCTAGCAGCGACGTACCTATAGGAACCCTAACTGCAAGTATAGGAAGAGGCAGTAGAAAAGGACGAGGTATACTAAGGGGCCTGTACAGCGATCTAAGGAGGGCAACGAAAGCTCCCAGCCGAGCTCTATCTTAAGGTGTCGGCAGCAGAGTACTCGGTAGACGGGGAGAACAACCTAAAGTTCAGGAATCGGATTTAGGTCCTAGCAGACGAGAAGCTCTATACAAGCTTAATACAACGGGCATACAATTCTATAGTAACCGGGCACCTAGGGCATAAGGAGACATACAGCATTGTCGCTAGGGACTACTACTAGCCAGCGATAGCGAAAGACATTCGCAGGTTTATACAGAACTGCGATATATACAGACGGACGAAGCCCTAGCGTAAACTAAAGCATAGGCTGTTAAAATCCCTACCGATCCCGGACCGGCCCTAGCAAGACCTAACAGTGAACTTTATTACAGACCTCTCTAAGAGCGACGGACAGCGGAATATTATAGTAGTTATAGACAAGCTAACAAAGGGAGTAATACTAGAGGGAATGGACTCTATTATAGCTAAGGACACTGCCTAGGTATTTATACAGACGACGTTTAGCAAATACAGTTTCCCTAAGTTAATTGTTCTAGACTAGGGTATACAGTTTATAAGCTAGCTCTAGGCGGGGGTCTGCCAGTTGCTAAAGGTAGAACGTCGCCTGTTAACTGTATAGCACCTACAGACAGACAGGAAGACAGAGAGAGTTAATTCGACGTTAGAAGCGTACCTCCGAGCATAAGTTAACTATAACTAGATAAACTGGAACCGACTTCTCCCTATAGTAGAGCTAGCTATTAATAGCTATACGGCTAATACTATAGGACTGTCCCCCTTCTTTATAGCCTATAGATACAACTATTCCCTACTCCTACTAACCCTAAGTAGTAACACCCTGCGCCCTATATAATCCCTAATTTAGCAAGGAGAGGCCATTGTATAGACGATTACGAACGCCTACCAATAGGCAAAGGCGAGCCTAGCTATAGCTTAACAGAATGCAGAAGAGCAGGCTAACAAGGGACGACAGGCTGCACTAAGGTACGAGGCAGGGGATAAGGTCTAGCTAAACTAGCGAAACATCTGTACAGACTGTCTAAGCAAGAAACTGGACTAGAAGAACAGGAAGTTTACAGTAGTCCGACTAGTAGGGACATACGCTATATAACTAAACACTCCCCTAGGGATCTATCTAGTCTTCTACGTAGATCTCGTACAGCTAGCGAACACGGACTCCCTGCTGCACTAGACAACAGACAACGCGCGCCTACTAGCGATTATAACTAAGGACTAGGAAGAGTGCGAGGTAGAAGAAATCCTTAAGAGCTAAAGGAGGCAGAAGAGGGCAGAGTACCTAGTAGAATAGAGAGGATAGGCAGAGCCTATATAGGAACTGTATAAGGCTCTACAGGACACAACTATATTGGACAGGTAGGAGGAGAACTATCCTACTACCCAGCTATAGTAACACTGTGCTGTATAGCGAAGAGGGGCACAATCTACTCTAAGGACAGGGTAACCGCTAGTAACTTAAGTTGCCAAAGGATCGAGAACAATAATATAGGACACTATAGGATCCTACTAACACAACACTATACGAAGGAAGGGCTAGAGGAAGGGAGCAGCCAGAAAGCAGGAGGGAGGGAAAGTGGAAGTAAGAGAGGTCGAGAGCGACACTGTCCGAAAACCTTTATATACTACCTTAAGGTAGCCTACTAGCCACTACTCCTAGGACCTAGGGCAGCTAACTCTATACCTATAACCTTAATTACCTCCTAGACAGAAGGGGCTCTAGTACTAGGAAAGGTAGAAGGGTAGCTTAGCAACACCCTACTACTAGTTAATGTAGCATCTAAGATGTTAGCTTAGACTATACAGGGGACGGAAACCTGTACGAGCTAGAAGCGAAGCTACAGGTCAAATTAAGCATCCTACTACTAGAGGTAGAAATAGGAGGAGACCCTAACTAGACAAGCAGAGGGAGAGCTAGCGACTACGAAAGAGCTACGATAAGTACGCCTAGACGGGGCGGGTAGCATAGTAGTAGTAACTAGTAGTAGCTAATAGATAGTAGTTAGTAGTAGTAATAGTAGTAGTAGTAGACAGCCGGACAGACAGGTAGCAGGTAGGGGATAAAGAAGAAAGAGAAGAAGAGAGGGAGGGGAAAGGGAAGAGGTCTATATACAGAGTAGTAGCTGCCTGCCTTATAGGGCAATAACAACTAGGGCAGCTGCTACAGCCGGATAAAGGGGGACAAACAAAGCAACTACGACCTAGAGCCTATATAAGCAGTAGCCTACTAGACAACTAGACAGAGGCAGAAACATCTACCTAGGAGTAAAACTCCGGACGACGACCAAGGGACAGGGGCAGAGCCAAATAGCCCAGTAGCACCGGTCTGTACAGCTAGGACGTAGAGTGTATAGTTAGGGCTTAAGGATAGGAGGAGAAGGAGCAGGCAGGACCGAGCACCTCCTACACCTTTATAACTATAGGCAGGCCTCCTTAGCCTTAACCTCGGCTTCGTTAGCTTAAAGAACGGAGCCGGCTAAGGTTAGGTAGAAGCGATCTAGTACCCCCTACCTTCCCTATCTATAGACTTAGGAGGACAAGTCTAAGGTTAACCTAGCAAAGAGGGAGGCCAATAGTTAGGCGCCTAGGCGAGGACAGGAAAGCGCTACCTAGCAAAGGAACACTAGAAGCTAAGGGTGTTTAGTACAGCACTATACGAAAAGGGCACTACGAGAAGGGAGGAGGGGGGTATTGTTAGGGGGCGCTACCTAGCCTAGGTCCTAGACCTAACCTAAGCTAGCTATCGCCCCAAGGACTGCGACTTAGCAGCGCTAGCATAACCCTACCCTCTCTACAGAATTACTTACAGGACCCTACTCCTATATAGAGAGAGAACCCTATAGTCCTATATAGAGGGGAACTGCCGCCCCTCTAAATAGAGGGAAAACTCTGCACTACTATATAGAGAGGGAACTCCCGATCCTCTATATAGAGTATAAACCTTGCACTCCTACATAGAAGGAAATTGCTAGCTTGGCTTCGTAGGTACAAATTGTACAGTAGCAGACGACGAAGGAACTGCCTATTAGTTCCTTTATATAGATACCTAACCTTAAGTTTCTAAACTAAGATTCTTAAGCCCTTTATATATAACGACTACGCTGTTTATTGTACGGCTAACGTTAAACGGGTCTACAACAGTACAGATATTAATTAACATAGGACGTTTGGTGTACAGAGTAATTAGCGAAGACTTCGTATAGAGACACTAGATTAAGACAACCCCTAATGTACCTGTACGTATATTGGGCATTACTAGGCGAGGACTAGACATTACCTATATAGTGAAAGTAACGATAGAGATACAGGGACACTATAAGCAGGACTTATATCTCTATATCGTATAGGACAAGCTAGGGTATAACCTAATACTAGGGAAGCTATAGATAGAGCACTAGAGGGGCAAGCTAGACGTTAGACGAGAACAGCTATATCTGGTAGTAACGAAGCAGAGGCTCTAAGACTAGGGGAGGGTCTAGTAGGACGACAACGCTACAGCTAGAGCTAACACGTTAACGAAGCAGAGGCCCTAAGACTAAGGGAAGGCTCTATAGGGTAACAATACTAAGGCCGAAATTCAGACAGCAACAGCAGACATTAAGAAGGCATTAGCACCTAAGAAAGTAACGGACCCCTATACGAAGCTCCTAAGGGAGTATACTAGATACCTAGACCTCTTCGAGCTAAAGTCGGCCTTAAAACTGCTGCTACACTAAGGGGAAGGGATTAACTACAACATCTAGCTAGAGCCCTGTCTAGATAGGAGTCTGCTAGAGGTACTGTACAGACTGCTGTATAGAATGTCCTCTAGAGAACTCCTAGTACTACGTAAGACATTAGACGACCTGCTTGCTAAAGGTTTTATTTAGGCAAGTACCTCGTCTGTAGGAGCCCTAGTACTGTTTGTCTATAAGGAGGGGAAGGCCGGGTTGCATTTCTGCATAGACTATAGAGGCATTAACGCGATTACTAAGAAGGACCGGTACCTCTTACCTCTTATTAAGGAGACTCTCGGACGGATTAGCAAGACAAAGTAGTTTACTAAGCTTAACATAGTCTCGGCCTTCTATAAGATACGGATTAAGGAAGGCTATAAATAGATAACCGCCTTCTATACGAGATATAGTCTTTTTAAGTTGCTTGTTACCCCCTTTAGCCTTACTAACGCACTAGCAACATTCTAAAGGTATATTAACAAGTCCTTGCAAGGGTTACTAGACGATATCTGCTCGGTATACCTCGACGACACCCTGGTTTTTATAGACGGCACCTATGCAGATTACATACAGGACGTTAAGAAGGTGCTAGACTAACTGCAGCAGGCTAGCTTGTACCTCGACATTGACAAATATAAATTCGGTGTCTAGTATACGAAATACTAAGGGTTTGTTATCGAGGCAGAGAAAGGCATTAGTATAGATAGGAAGAAGATTAATACTATTAAACAATAGAAGCTGCTAACGAACGTTAAGGGCGTACGGGATTTTTTTAGGTTTGCTAACTTCTACTGCTAGTTTATATAGAACTACTTAGAGATCGTACGCCCCCTAGTTAAACTAATATATAAGGACAAGCAGTTCAAATAGACGGACGAATGCGATAGCAGCTTTAACAAGCTAAAGGAGCTCTCTACTACAGGACTAACGCTTGCCGCCTTCGACCTAGAGCATACAACGATACTAGAAGCCGACTCCTTAGGGTATTGCATTAGAGGTATCCTGTTACAGGTAGGCTCGGACGGACTCCTACACCTATGTACGTATTTCTCTAAGAAGAACTCCCTAGCTAAGTGCAACTACCCTATCTACGACAAGGAGTTGCTAGCAGTTATATAGTATTGCAAAGTATAGGATAGAGAACTCTGCTTAGTTCCTAAGTTCCTCGCCCTAACTAACTACAAGAATCTAGAGTACTTTACGCAGCCCTAGAAGCTGTCTAAGAGGTATATACGATAGGCAATGTACCGAAGCCGGTTTAATATAAGACTCTAGTATTGCAAGGGTAAGGACAACAGCAGGGCCGACGCATTATCTAGACAGGACTAGAACATGCCAACGATGTACGAAGACGACTGTTTAAAGTTACGAACATTCCAGATATTTAAGGAGGAGCTAGGCGAGGAGACTATCTACCTAGTAGCGACATACCTTTAGAAACCCTTACTGCAAGTATAGGAGGAGGTAGTAGAAAAGGATAAGGTATACTAAGGGGCCTATACAGCGATCTAAGGAGGACAGCGGAAGCTCCTAGCAGAGCTCCACCTTAAGGTGTCGGCAGTAGAGTACTTAGTAGACAAGGAGAACAACCTAAAGTTCAGGAATCGGACTTGGGTCCTAACAGACGAGAAGCTCTATACGAGCTTAATACAACCGGGCACCTAGGGCGTAAGGAGACGTACAGCATTGTCGCTAGGGACTACTACTAGCTGGCGATAGCGAAGGACATCCGCAGGTTCGTACAGAACTGCGATGTATATAGACAGACGAAGCCCTAGCATAAGCTAGCTACTAAAGCCCCTACCGATCCCGGACTGGCCCTAGCAAGACCTAACAGTAGACTTTATTATAGACCTCCCTAAGAGCGACGGAGGGCAGAACATTATAGTAGTTACAGACAAGCTAACGAAAGGGGTAATACTAGAGGGAATAGACTCTATTATAGCTAAAGACACTGCCTAGGCATTTATATAGACGACGTTTAGCAAATACGGTTTCCCTAGGTCAATTGTATTAGACTAGGGCACACAGTTTACGAGCTAGCTCTAGGCAACGGTCTGCTAGTTGCTAAAGGTAGAACGTCGCCTATTAACTGCATAGTACCTACAGACGGACAGGGCGACAGAGAGGGTCAATTCGATATTAGAAGCATACCTCCAAGCATACGTCGACTATAACTAGATGAACTGGAACCGACTTCTCCCTATAGCGGAGCTAGCTATTAACAGCTATACGGCTAATACTATAGGATTGTCCCCCTTCTTTATTGCCTATAGATACGACTACTCCCTGCTCCTACCAACCCTAAGAGGTAACACTGCGTGCCCTGTACAATCTCCAATTTAGTAGGGAGAGGCTATTATACAGATAATTACGAGCACCTACTAATAGGCAAAGGCGAGTCTAGCTATAGCTTAACAGAATACAGAAGAGCAGGCCAACAAGGGACGACAGGCTGCACTAAGGTACAAGGCAGGAGATAAGGTCTAGCTAAACTAGCGAAACATCTATACAGACTAGCTAAGCAAGAAACTAGATTAGAAGAACAGGAAGTTTACAGTAGTCCGACTAGTAGGGACATACGCTATATAACTAAACACTCCCCTAGGGATTTATCTAGTCTTCTACGTAGACCTTATATAGCTAGCGAGCACGGACCCCCTACTGCACTAGACGACAGACGACGCGCGCCTACCTGCAATTATAACTAAGGGCTAGGAAGAGTATAAGGTAGAAGGGATACTTAAGAGCTAAAGGAAGTAGGGGAAGGTAGAGGACCTAGTAAAATAGAGAGGATAGGCAGAGCCTATATAGGAACTATACAAGGCTCTACAGGACACAACTGCGCTAGACAGGTAGGAGGAGAACTATCCCCCTACCTAGCTATAGTAACACTGCTCTATATAGCGAAGAGGGGCATAATCTATCCTAGGGACAGGGTAGCTACTAGCAACTTAAGTTGCTAAAGGATCGAGAATAACAATATAGGACACTATAGGATCCTACTAATACAACACTATACAACACTATACAAAGGAAGGGCTAGAGGAAGGGAACAGCTAGAAAACAGGAGAGAGAGAAAGTAGAAGTAAGAGAGGTTAAGAGCGACACTGTCCAAAAACTTTTATATACTACCTTAAGGTTGCCTACTAGCTACTACCCCTAGGACCTAGGGCAGCTAACTTTACACCTATAACCTTAATTACCTCCTAGACAGAAGGGGCCCTAGTACTAGGAAAAGTAGAAGGGTAGCTTAGCAACACCCTACTACTAGTTAATATAGCACCTAAGATGTTAGCTTAGACTATACAGAGGACGGAAATCTGTACGAACTGGAAGCGAAGCTGCTAGTCGAATTAAGTATCCTACTATTAGAGGTAGAAATAGGAGGAGACCCTAGCTAGATAAGCAGAGAGGGAGCTAGTAACTATAAGGGAGCTACGATAAGCACAGCCGAACGGGGCGGGTAGCATAGTAGTAGTAACTAGTAGTAGCTAATAGATAGTAGTTAGTAGTAGTAATAGTAGTAGTAGTAGACGGCTAGACGGACGGGTAGTAGGTAGAGGATAAAGAAGAAAGAGAAGAAGAAAGAGAGAGGAAAGGGGAGGGGTTTATATATAGAGTAGTAGCTCCCTGCCTTATAGGGCAATAACAACTAGGGCAGCTGCTACAACTATATAAAGGGGGACAAATAAGGCAACTACGATCTAGAGTCTATACAAGCAGCGGCCTACTAGACAACTAGACAGAGGCAGGAACATCTACCTAGGAGTAAAACTCCGGACAACGACTAAGGGACAGGGACAGAGCCAAATAGCCTAGTAGTACAAGACTATACAGTTAGGACATAGAGTGCATAGCTAGGGCTCGAGGGTAGGAGGAGAAGAAGCAGATAGGACCGAGTACCTCCTGTACCTTTATAACTGCAGCTAGGCCTCCTTAGCCTTAACCTTAGCTTCGTTAAATTGGAAAACAGAACCGGCCAAGATTAGGTAGAAGCGATCCAGCACCCCCTGCTTTCCCTACCTATAGATCTAGGATAATAAGTCCAAGGTTAAACCAGCGGAGAGAGAGGCCAACATTTAGATACTTAGGCAAGCACGGGAAAGCGCTACCTAGCAAAGGAACACTAGGAGCTAAGGGTGTTCGGTATACTACTATACGAAAAGGGTACTATAAGAAGGGAGAGGGAGAGTATTATTAGGGGGCGCTGCCTAGCCTAGGTCCTAGACCCGACCTAAGCTAGCTGTCGCTCTAAGGACTGCGACTTAGCAGCACTAGTACGACTCTACCCTCTATACAGAATTACTAATAGGACTATACTCCTATATAGAGGGGGAACCCTATAGCTCTATATAGAGAGGAATTGCCGCCCCTCTAAGCAGAGGGAAAACTCTATACTACTATATAGAGGGAGAACTCCTAATCCTCTGTATAGAGTATAAACCTTATATCTCTATATAGAGAGAAATTGCTAGCTTAGCTTCGTAGGTACAAATTATATAGTAGCAGACAACGGAGGAACTGCCTATTAGTTCCTTTATATAGATACCTAACCTTAAGTTTCTAAACTAAGATTCTTAAGCCCTTTACAAGGGAGAACTCCCAATCCTTTATATAGAGTGTAAACCTTGTACCCCTATATAGAGAGAAATTGCTAGCTTAGCTTTATAGGTACAAATTGTATCGTAGCAGACGACGAAGGAACTGCGTATTAGTTCCTTTATATAGATACCTAACCTTAAGTTTGGAAACTAAGATTCTTAAGCCCTTATATTAGGAACTAATCTTACTGTTAGTAACTGCAGTAATAAGACAAAGATAGACAGCGATATCTCTATAGAACCTACGGCTATACAGAGACAGATGCACTGCGTATATAAGGAGCTGTTAGCATATAAGGCCTAGCTCGAACAGTAAGTAAGCTACTACGCTACGATAATTTCCTAATAGGAATAGGAGCTATAACAGCTTAGGGTATCCGATTACGATCCGACCCCTATAACGACGACGACGAATACGATAGCCTACACCCTAGCCTCTAGGAGCAAACTCCCTAACGTTACTACCTATAATAGTAAGGCTCCGGTTAAGTACCCCTCCTAGGCTGCCTAGATACGCTCTAAGCTTCTAGTCGACTTAGGAGCATACCTAACCGAGCTAGACAAGATAGTATACCTCTTTAGTAGGTTAAAGAGCAGAGCAGCAGCATAGATTCTGCTGTACTATAAGACAGCTATTGCTAACCTAGCAATAGCTATAATAACGATGCTCTAGGCAGCTCTTAACAAGAGTTACAAGGACCTAAACATGTTCTCCAACATCTAAGCCCTTCGATAGTAGTCCCAACCAATTACTACTGCACGCAGGCAGTTCCGACCTGCCTAGAAAGCCTTCGATGTTAGGCCTCCGTTGTTAGCTTCTTACCCTATAAACACCCTATATACTGCCTACTGCTACAGCAATTAAGCTGTAGACAGACACAGTCGCAGACAGACACTGTCGTAGAGTGTTAGTCGCTGCAGACAGACACAGTTAGAGACAATACAATCGCAGACAGCTACAGGTAGGCAGCTGCAGACAGACACGGTCGCTACAGACAGACACAGTTACAGACAGACACCGCTGCAGACTGACACTGCTACAGACTGACACTGCTGCAGACTGACACTGCTGCAGACTAACATACGCAAACAGACACAGTCGCTATAGACATACACAGTCGCTGCAGACAGACACCGCTACAGACAGACACTGCTGCAGACAGACGACAGACATAGTCGCTGCAGACAGACACAGTCGCAGACAGACACTACTATAGACTAACACTGCTGCAGACTGACATATACAAACCGACTTAGTTGCTATAGACAGACACAGGCCCTATAGACAGACACCGCTACAGACAGACACTGCCGCAGACAGACACTGCTGCAGACAGATACTGCTGCAGACGACACTGCTGCAGACTAACATAGTCGCAGACAGCTATAGGCAGGTAGCTATAGGCAGGCAGCTGCAGACAGACTTAGTTACAGACAGATACAGTCGTAGACAGACACAGTCGCAGACAGATATAGTTGCAGACAGATACGGTCGCAGACAGATACAGTCGCTATAGACAGATATAGTCGCTGCAGACACGGTCGCAGACAGGCACGGTCGCCGCAGACACAGTCGCAGACAGGCACAGTCGCCGCAGACACGGTCGCAGACAGGCACAGTCGCTGCAGACACGGTCGCAGACAGGCACAGTCGCTGCAGACACAGTTGCAGCAGACAGGCACGGTCGCTGCAGACATAGTCGCAGATAGGCACAGTCGCTGCAACTACAGCTACAGATAGGCACATTCGCTGCAGACACAGTCGCTGCAGATACGATCGCAGACAGGTACGGTCGCTGCAGACACGATTGCTACAGACACAGTCGTAGACAGGCACAGTCGCTGCAGACACAGTAGCAGACAGACACAGTAGCAGAAAGACACAGTAGCAGACAGACACGGTAGCAGGCAGATACGGTAGTAGGCAGACATAGTAGCAGGCAGATATAGTAGCAGACAGACACAGTCGCTACAGACACGGTCGCTATAGACATAGTTGCAGATACAGTTACAGACAGATATAGTCGTAGGCAGGCACGCAGCTACAGACAGACACACTCGCAGACAGACATCGCTATAGACAGACACCGACGCAGACAGGCACAGCTAGATTAGAAACATTTTGCTATATATAAATACTGGATGCCTGCTGCCTATATATAAATAACGAGGACTACAGATTATAGCAACCATTTTGGCAATGTGCACTTCTAAGTGGAAGCTAGCTATAGATAACGGCCAGGTAGGTATAGATAACGGCCAGCGACTATAGATAACGGCCAGGTAGGTATAGATAACGGCCAGGTAGGCATAGATAACAGCCAGCGACTATAGATAACGGCTAGCTAGGCATAGATAACGGCCAACGACTATGGATAACGGCCAGCGACTATAGATAACGGCCAGCTAGGCATGGATAACGGCTAACTAGGCATAGATAACGGCCAGGTAGGTATGAATAACAGCCAGCTAGGCATAGATAACGGCCAGGTACGTATAGATAACGGCCAGCGACTATAGATAACGGCCAGCGACTATAGATAACGGCTAGCTAGGCATAGATAACGGCCAATTAGGCATAGATAACGGCCAGGTAGGTATGAATAACAGCCAGCTAGGCATGGATAATAGCTAGGTGCGCATAGATAACAGCCAGCGACCATAGATAACGGCCAGGTAGGTATAGATAACGGCCAGCGACTATAGATAACGGCCAGGTAGGTATAGATAACGGCTAGGTAGGTATAGATAACGACTATAGATAACGGCTAGGTGCGCATAGATAACGGCCAGCGACTATAGATAACGGCCAGCTAGGCATAGATAACGGCCAGCTAGGTATAGATAACGGCCAGCTAGGTATGGATAACGGCTATAGATAACGGCCAGCTAGGCATAGATAACGGCCAGCTAGGCATGGATAACGGCCAGCTAAGTACGGGTAACGGCCAGCCGAGTACGGGTAACGACTATAGATAACGTCTAGCTAGGCATAGATAACGGCCAGCTAAGTACAGGTAACAGCCAGCCGAGTACGGATAACGACTATAGATAACAGCCAGCTAGGTATGGATAACGGCCAGCTGGGTATAGATAATGGCCAGCTAGGTATAGATAATAGCTAGCTAGGTATAGATAATGGCCAGCGACTATAGATAACGGCCAGCTAGGCATAGATAACAGCCAGCTAAGCACGGAAGGCTACCTAGCATTGGACGACGACCGTCTGATTTTATTATACAATATCAATTACATAACGGACCACAACTTATAGCAACCATTCTGGCAATGTGCACTTCTAAGTAGAAACATTTGTATACAATCAGAACGGTAGTATTAGGACTATAAGAACGGCCGCACCGTCGCTATCTAAGTAAGGCTTTCGGCTATCCGCGCTACGATAACAGCTCCCTAGTCCTGGAAGACAGCTATTCCAATCTTAATCTGCCGGCCGCACACTGCCTAGCCTCTCGAAAAAAAAAACACATCCCTTGCAGGCCGTAATTCCACTTAGAACCTCGATCGACGATCTTACCTATCTATACCTGCAACCTATACTTCCAATTGGAACCTCGATCGACGATCTTACCTATCTATATCCGCAACCTACACTTCCAATTGGATTATCGAGGATCGAATTCCATTATCCCTATATGCCAACCAACCTTCTATTTGGAACATCTGTCGCCGACCTCTGCGCAAAGCTCCAAATAGAACTCCACTTTGCAACAGAGCATACTATCCACTACCTATATATACAGGGTTTTAGTAGTCTATAGCCCGGCCTCCTAGATCCCACTAACCGACTCGGGGGCGCACTTAACTAGACTCTTAAGCACACATGCAACCTACATATCTATTCGGAAGGGTAGACAGTCTATAGCCAGTTAATACGTAGGGACTTACTACAACAGCTAGTTAACAAGGTTCCAATTAGAAGCCTACTCTATAACTAAACACATACACCTACTTTTAATCTATGTTAAGCACTAGCACCGACGACAACCTAGGCTGCTACAACATGTCTTGTACTCTATTAGGGGACACTATACTAGCAACCTTCGACAGAGTCTTTACATACCTTTCCGAATACCGCATTATCCTCTGCTAGCTATGCTAATACGCTATTGTCTTAACCGAAGTTAAGGGGCATCTAGCTGCCTATTACTAAGCGCTGTCTGCCGAAGAACGACAGGCGCTCGTAGGCGAGTTCCGCCAATTTATCGGTATCGTACAGTTACTACAAGAAGTTAGATAGCCCAGCCCTACTAACAGCCGCGTTTAGGGCTTCCCAATCTACTACGACGGTTTCCGATATATATATACCGACAGTGCAGGCAGGCTATGCAACTAACTCTTTTAATCTATATAACGGATGCAAGCACACTACAGGACTGAACATAGATAGAAGAACGAGCAACAGCGCGGCGGCAACAAACAGATATAGAAAAGGCAAATACCTAATTGGATATAGGTTAACGGAGTCTGTACCTAAAGGTTCTTCTAGGCCAAAACACACAGCTGGAACCGGCTGTTCGAGGTCGCCTAGGCACCTGCACAGGAGACACAAGTGCTCTATCCTAGCCAAGGTAACTCCTTCCTTAATATATAGCTCGCTAAGTTTGACTAAGTCTAGCGCGCACTCGCCAGTTACGCCGATGTAGTTACTAACGACATATACGTCTATCGATCGGCCTTAAAGCTATAGCTGCTCTACCTTGGAATCGACGACTACCTTATCGGGCTGTCAAAGCGGAACATTACCGACATTACTACCCTTCTATACAGAGCCTACGAACCTGCGCTCTTCGACATTATTGCTTTAGCAGAAGCAACTATCGACAATGCAGTAAACCGGTGCACCGAGAGCGGTCCCGCCCCTACCCTAAATAATGTGCAAAAGGTCGCCCTCGCCTAGTTTCATATTAAAGACTACTACTTATTCCGCTTTCGCTAGTACAAAGATGCTGCGACTATCCCTAAGTATGTCTATGTCCTTAAACGCGCACTGGCCTACCTCGGACAGTTGCTTTAACTAGACGAGGCTAGGTTCTAAGCCCTCTATGCACTAGGGGCTAAGTTACTGTTCCGACTACAAAGCTTCGTGCTGTTAGCGCAACAGCGCTATAACTAGGACAGCCTTACTACTATCGTTTTACAAGGCTATTCTATAGAGGATACATATCCCCTTATTAGGCGGTTTATTCGCTCCCTCTTCTACTAGCCTATCGATACCCGGCTATTCTAATCCCCTCTAATTAGCTTTGTCGCCCTTCTCGCTATTATCCCCTCTACAAAAAGCTAGATCGAGCCGGGCAACCTAAATACGCACAACTCTGCCCCTATCTAGATCGGGCAAATCCTCGTATTTAACGAGGCTCTCGAAGGAACTACTAGTAACAGTAATACCGACAGCGTCCTTAGGGCTATCCAACACACTATACAGAGTGTTATTGCCTGTAAAACTGCTTTCTGCGAACTCGTCCGCTAGAAAGGGTACCTCTTTTAGGTTAGCCAGGGCCTAGTCTCCTCGAACTAGGCTAGCTAGGACGGTTCCTATAGTACTATTATCTTCTAGGATGTTACTATCTATATAACCGACATTGTTACTCTGATCGAGAGCTGCTACTATAGCTGCATCGAGATTCTTTAGCAAGATCTCCTCTTTAATCGGCTGTACCTACAGGTCTATGCTATCTAACTGTACGACCGGCTTAATAATACTACTATGCACTACTCCTTCCTAATAGAAGAACGGAACGCAGAGATCCTCTAGAAGCTTCGTCGACACCTTCTTAACATTACTACCTAGTGCCCTACCCTGCGCCTCCTCTAGGTTGATTCTTAACAGTACGTATAGAAGGACCTAGCTATTGCAACCTTTAAGGCGTCGGTATAGGAGTTTCCTAACTACTTCGCCTTACTCTTGCTTATAGCTAGTAGACAACCGGTTCGAGAACCCAAATTCCTAAGCACTACTTCGCACAGTTTATAGAACCTACAGTCTATTACTATCTGCAAAGCTAGCATTATAATTTACTATATATACACTAATCAGAAGAACGTAACTAGGCAGACGAACAACAACATCCGATTCCTATTTAGCCTCCTTAAACAAGTCCTTCTCGACTTCCTTACCCTTGTCCAGCTATTCTAGGAACTTTTGTTTAGCTAGATATACCCTACTGTCGAGTTCTGTCCGTTCCTATAGACATCCTACAACAAAGTATAGGAACAGCAAAGGGTAAGCAACAATCTTTAGTCTGCTACAGTCCTCGCTAGTTTAGACCGATTCAGTATAAGGGTTTAGCACTACCTAACTGTCGCTATCGTTAAGCGCTACTTTAACAGGTACGCCGACCTATTCGATACTAACCTTAATAAGGACAGTCCTAACATTGCTAGAGGATCCGATATAGCTGCTATTATAGCCGAACAGCGCAATTACACTGTCTAAACTGCCAGTTAACGGTACGCTAACTCGCTGTTCGGAGCGGCTACCAACCTCTAGGACGCCGCTGTCGAGGGAGGCCGGGACGCGTCCCGACTATAGCAGAATTTTCTTAACGTCTCTCGCTTCTTACCCTAGGTTAGGAAGGCGTATGCCTAGCCGGCCCTATTACTCGTCTAGCGTCTTAAGTTCAACTATCGCTCCGTACAGCGCGTCTACAGCCTCCTAGACCTTCTGTCCTAGGCCCGCGATATATACTACTAACCAGACATGCAATAGAAGAGCGAGGGGCAGGCAGAGGCTATAGCAGCTGTAGCATCTCTTAAGTGCCGGCTTGTCGCTATCCTCCCTACTAGCGCTGGTAAGAGCCTACTGTTTATAGTCCTGTATACAATGCCTAGGGTCTATACTACTGTACTGGTCCTCCCACTTGTCGCCCTCTAGATTAATATACAGGCGCGACTCGTCGAGCAATCTATCGAGCACATTGTATAGGCACTAGGAACTACTACTAGCGCCCTACTCGTTATCGTTAGCGCTAAGGCAGCCTGCTCCTAGGAGTTCCTAGGGTACCTTGTACGCCTCGCCGTCTAGCGTCGACTCGACCGGATCGTTATTAACGAATGCTACTTTACTGTTACCGCTGTGCTATACCGCCCCTGCTTCTATAACTTTGCCGAGCTAACCAAGTTTACTATACAAATCCTCTATCTAACTGCGACCCTCCCCCCTACTATATAGGCTGAATTTAAGCGCAACAACCAGTTAAGCCTGCCCTAGGTTATCTACTGCAGCACTAACTAAACCAACATTGTCTATCGAATCGAAGGTTAGCCTCGATCTACTACATTTATAGCGTAGGCTGTCGCCTAGATCCACTAGCACCGCTGCACGTATACGACGACAGAGGAGTCTACTAACTGTATCCTTATCTTTGCACAGACTCGCCTTACAGTAGAAAGGCTTGCCTAGGACATAGGGTGCCTATTCCTTACATCCTAGAGCAGCGGGTCTAACGAGAAGGCTGCGATCCTAAACACCTGGCTCGTATATACGGCTAACCTATACCTCGTCGCTACGCTAGTACTTAGAGAGGGGTTTAACAGCCCTAGCGTCCGCTATATTATCTACGTCGAACCCCTGTATTCCTTACTCGAATTCGCCTAGGGCTTAGGCAGATGTAGTCGGGACGGACGTTAGGTGTACTCTACTGTCCTCTTCGACCCCGATACCTCTAACTAGCACTTGCTAGACTGCACCGAATACGCCTTTAAGTATAGAGATAAGAGGGTCGAGGCTCCCTAGTAGTTGCGGAGGGAAACATCGGCGATGCGACGATATCTCGGCTACAGGGAATGTAGTCGCCTTACCCTATCTACCTATCTCGACAGTCTCGACCTACAAGTCTCGTATACAAGTGGTCCGAGAGGACAAGAGCCGTACGAGTTTTGCACGAGCTACTATAGGGAATCGTTCCCTAACTATGCTATAGACAACTAGGTAGCGGTTACCGCTAGTTAACAACTGGCCGACTATACAACACCTGTCGCCGACTACCTAATGTCTACTGCTGAATACCCTATGCCCTATTAACCTACGCACGCCGCCAGCCATCCTATGCCCGACTATCCTATGCCTGCCGCCGACCATCCTATGCCTGCCGCCGACTATCCTATGCCCGCTGCCGACTATCCTATACCTGCCGCCGACCTCTATACTACCGACTACCCTATGCCCGATACCGACTACCGACCGCCAACCGCTAACTGCATACTACCGACTGCCAACCGCGCCTAGCCGACCGCCAACTACTATATATATACCCTCGACTGCCTAGTATCTGCTATCGAGCGACAGGTGTCTAACGCTTCTGCTAAACAGTCTATCGCTGCTAGGCAATACTATAACTAAACCCGCCAGGATAAAGTGTACTGTATAAACTTAGAGCGCAACCTTACCGCGTTATACCGCTGTCTGTACTGTATTACTGCATACCCTAAAGATAGCGGTTACTTATTCGACAAGTATTAATGCTTCGCTGGCATAATTGGACACAAGAAGGCTACTTGGAAGCGGAAGAACTAACAGCCTGTCCCTCGATACTATGCCTGCTACTACTGCTTTTTCCCTTAGGCTATATGCAAGAGTTAGCAACAAGAGACGAAAGCATAAGGGTGCCGATTTCGAGATATCTTCTGGCCGTTAATCGTCGGAGCCTACGAGAGTAACACAGTCGGTCGCGCTTAGCTCGAGGAACAGTGCTAAGAAAAGCTACCAGACATCGAAAAGTATCTCGACTGGGCAACAAGCAGTACTAGGTTCTGCCGCCAACAGGCTATTAACAGCATATATATATATGCAGCTGTCCTTAAGTTCCTAAATAACAAGTAGGCCTAGGCTACTATCTATACTGTATATATGTTAGGTTCGGAGTCGATCGTAGTAAAGGGTAAGGCTTAGGCACTCTAAAGCGGGCTTGTATATAATAAGCTAGAAATAGAAGGACACAATGCAAAGTGGCTTTCTAATTAGAAGACAAACATATAATGCAAAGTGGCTTTCCAATTAGAAGACAAACATACAATGCAAAGTAGCATTCTAATTAGAATACCAATATACAATGCAAAGTGGCATTCCAATTAGAAGACAACTACACTAGCATACAGACAGTCTAGTATACGTACAGGAACCTACAGCCGACGTCGACCCCTCTACTAGTTAACCCGCTGTAGCTAGCAGAACCGGCAGCTACCGGCACCTTATATATGTTCCAGGCATATATGCTAACAGCACTTCCAATTAGAAGATACATCTACGAACCGCACTTCTAACTAGAAGACACTTCTGCTAACTGCACTTCCAAATAGAAGACCGACTTCTATATCTTCTAATTAGAAGCGCACTCTGTAGCCGAAGCCGCTAGCCTAAACAGCTAGGCCGACTGCCTATGCCGGGTAGAGGGTATAAGCGAAATATTAGGTACAGGTGCTAACCGCGACTCTAAATAGAAGACTACTGTACATTCCCTAGGTCAATCTTCCAATTAGAAGGACACTTTGCAATCGAGACCAACAGGTTGAACAGCCGGCCTACTATAGCCTACTATTATGTGCTGCGTCCGGCGACGGAGGACCTAACTACCGTCTAGCAGTATATCGACCCTCTAACGACGAGCACACCCGTCGAGTATGCAGGCACTCTTCCGACAGGCTAACTACCTAACAGTATACACTAATACCTAAGCACCTGGCCTATTGCAGGACGTATAACATTAGGCACAGTTGCAAACTCTATTTCCAATTAGAAGGCCGATACAGCCGCCGAGACTGACCACTAGGCACGACACTCGAGTGCTATAGTAAGTTGCACACTGTGCTTCAAATTGGAAGTTTATCCGAAAACAGCCTTACCGCCTATCTATTTGGAAACCTACTTAGCAACCAAGGCCGACTATAAGACTTAGGCTTGAACTAGAAAAGGCCGAATCTGTCCGCGCTAACAAAGAAAATACGTTATTGGTACGCCGTTCTATACAACAAGGTAAAGCCTAAGGCTACCGTACGCTCTACCTTACTTCACTTTGCTATATATAAGACGACGCTAGTTATTTCTTATATGCAGGTTATACGTAGCGTCTACGTGCAGGCTATACGCTGACCAAACACGCGGCCTAACTATCAACAAGTTTACCTAACTAACGCTGTTAGTAGGTCCGGAAGGTTCCGCGGCGTCCTCTGTAAGCAAGCACCTTACCTATATACAAAGCAACCTGCTGCTTCGAGACAATAAAGAGCGAAAGCGGCACTAATAAGCCTATTACCTTTTACAATAGGAAGAAGCAAACCGCGCTAGGCCCAACCTTACATGCAGGGCTTAACGGTCGAGCTGGTCCAAGCGCCCTATACAGACCTACTAATATTAACCTTTGCCTCTTCTTTAACTTTCCTTGGCTACTATACTCATATTTTGGAACTACTACTACTACTACTACCAGCAGCTACCACTACTACTACTAGCAGCCACTACTACCACTACTACTAGCAGCTACCACTACTACTACTAGCAGCTACTACTACTAGCAGCTACTACTACTAGCAGCTACTACTACTAGCAACTACCCTAGCAGCTACCAATACCCCTAGCAGCTGCACTAGAAGAACAAGAGACAAGTTCTAACTGGAACACTAGTCTGCACTTTTTGTTACTGCCTATTCTGCGCCTAAACATATTCTCCAACATCCAAGCCCTTCGATAGTGGTCCCAACCAATCACTACTGCACGCAGGCAATGCCGACCTGCCTAGAAAGCCTTCGATGTTAGGCCTCTGTTGTTGGCTTCTTACCCTACAAACACCCTGTATACTGCCTACTGCTACAGCAATTAAGCTGTAGACAGACACAGTCGCAGACAGACACCGTCGTAGAGTGTCAGTCGTTACAGACAGACACAGTCAGAGATAATACAGTCGCAGACAGCTACAGGTAGGCAGCTGCAGACAGACACAGTCGCTGCAGACAGATATCGCTATAGACAGACACCGCTGCAGACCGACACCGCTGTAGACCGACACTGCTGCAGACTAATATACGCAAACAGACATAGTCGCTATAGACAGACACAGTTGCTGCAGACAGACACCGCTACAGACAGACGACAGACACAGTCGCTACAGACAGATACAGTCGCAGACAGACACCGGTGCAGACCGACACTGCTGTAGACCGATATACGCAAACAGACACAGTCGCTATAGACAGACATAGGCCCTGCAGACAGACACTGCTGTAGACAGACACTGCCGTAGACAGACACTACTGCAGACAGATACTGCTGCAGACGACACTGCTACAGACTAACATAGTCGCAGACAGCTATAGGCAGGCAGCTATAGGCAGGCAGCTATAGGCAGGCAGCTACAGACAGACTTAGTCGCAGACAGATACGGTCGCTGCAGACACGGTCGCAGACAGGCACAGTCGCTGCAGACACAGTCGCAGACAGGCATAGTCGCTGCAGACACGGTCGCAGCAGACAGATACGGTTGCTGTAGACACGGTTGCAGACAGGCATAGTCGCTGCAGACACAGCCGCAGACAGGCACGTTCGCTGCAGACACGGTCGCTGCAGACACAGTAGTAGACAGACACAGTAGCAGACAGACATAGTAGCAGACAGACACGGTAGCAGGCAGACACAGTAGCAGGCAGATACGGTAGCAGGCAGACACAGTAGCAGGCAGATACAGTAGCAGGCAGACATAGTAGCAGGCAGACACGGTAGCAGGCAGACACAGTAGCAGGCAGACACGGTGGCAGGCAGACACAGTAGCAGGCAGACATAGTAGTAGGCAGGCACGCAGCTATAGACAGACACAGTAGTAGGCAGACACTGTAGCAGGCAGATATAGTCGTAGGCAGGCACGCAGCTATAGACAGACACAGTCGTAGGCAGGCATCGCTATAGGCAGACACCGACGCAGACATGTACAGTTAGATTAGAAACATTTTGCTATATATAAATACTGGATGCCTGCTGCCTATATATAAATAACGAGGACTACAAATTATAGCAACCATTTCGGCAATGTGCACTTCCAAATAGAAGCTGGCTATAGATAACGGCCAGGTAGGTATAGATAACAGCTAGCGACTATAGATAACAGCTAGGTAGGTATAGATAACGGCCAGGTAGGTATAGATAACGGCCAGCGACTATAAATAACGGCCAGGTAGGTATAGATAACGGCTAGCGACTATAGATAACGGCCAGGTAGGTATAGATAACGGCCAGGTAGGTATAGATAACGGCCAGCGACTACAGATAACGGCCAGCTAGGCATGGATAACGGCTAACTAGGCATAGATAACGGCTAGGTAGGTATAGATAACAGCTAGCTAGGCATAGATAACGGCCAGGTGCGCATAGATAACGGCTAGGTAGGTATAGATAACGGCCAGGTAGGTATAGATAACAACTATAGATAACGGCCAGGTGCGCATAGATAACGGCTAGTAACTATAGATAACGGCCAGCTAGGCATAGATAACGGCTAGCTAGGTACGGATAACGGCCAGCTAGGTATAGATAACGGCTAGCTAGGTATAGATAACGGCTATAGATAACGGCCAGCTAGGCATAGATAACGGCCAGCCAAGTACGGGTAACGGCTAGCCGAGTACGGGTAACGACTATAGATAACGGCCAGTTGGGCATAGATAACGGCTAGCTAAGTACGGATAACGACTATAGATAACGGCCAGCTAGGCATGGATAACGGCCAGCTAGGTATAGATAATAGCCAGCTAGGTATAGATAATAGCCAGCTGGGTATAGATAATAGCCAGCTAGGTATGGATAATGGCTAGCTAGGTATAGATAATAGCTAGCGACTGTAGATAACGGCCAGCTAGGCATAGATAACGGCTAGCTAAGCACGGAAGGCTACCTAGTATTGGACGACGACCGTCTGATTTTATTATACAACACCAATTACACGACGGACCACAACCTATAGCAACTATTCTGGCAATGTGCACTTCCAAATAGAAACATTTGTATGCAATCAGAACGGTAGCATTAGGACTATAAGAACGGCCGTACCGTCGCTATCTAAGTAAGGCTTTCGGCTATCCGCGCTACGATAACAGCTCCCCAGTCCCGGAAGACAGCTATTCCAATCTTAATCTGCCGGCTGCACACCGCCCAGCCTCTCGAAAAAAAACACACATCCCTTGCAGACGGTAATTCCACTTAGAACCTCGATCGACGATCTTACCTGTCTATACTTGCAACCTATACCCCAATTGGAACCTCGATCGACGATTTTACCTATCTACATCTACAACCTACACTTCCAATTAGATTATCGAGGATCGAACTCTATTATCCCTATATGCTAACTAACCTTCTATTTAGAACATCCGTCGCCGACCTCTGCGCAAAGCTCCAAATAGAACTCCACTTTGCAACAGAGCATACTATCTACTAATACGTCCAGGGTTTCGGTAGTCTATAGCCTGGCCTCCCACATCCTACTAACTAACTCGGGGGCGCACTTAGCTGGACTCTTAAGCATACCTGCAACCTACACATCTATTTAGAAGACTTACTATAATAGCTAGTTAACAAGGTTCCAATTGGAAGTACACTCTACAACTAAACATATACACCTACTTTCAATCTATGTTAAGCACTAGCACTAACGACAACCTAGGCTGCTACAACATGTCCTGTACTCTATTAGGGGACACTATACTAGCAACCTTCGACAGAGTCTTTATATACCTTTCCGAATACTGCATTATCCTCTGCTAGCTATACTAATACGCTATTGTCCTAACCAAAGTTAAGGGGCACCTAGCTGCCTATTACTAAGCGCTGTCTGCTAAAGAACGACAGGTGCTCGTAGGCGAGTTCCGCCAATTTACCGACATCGTATAGTTACTACAAGAAGTCAGATAGCCTAGCCCTACCGACAGCCGCATCTAGGGTTTCCTAATCTACTACAACGGTTTCCGATATATATATACCGACAGTGCAGGCAGGCTATGTAACTAACTCTTTTAATCTATACAACGGATGCAAGCACATTGCAGGACTAAACATAGATAGAAGAACGAGCAACAGCGCAGCGGCAACAAACAGATATAGAAAAGGCAAACACCTAATCGGATATAGGTCGACAGAGTCTGTACCTAAAGGTTCTTCCAGGCGAAAACACACGGCTGGAACCGGCTGTTCGAGGTCGCTTAGGCACCTACATAGGAGACACAAGTGCTCTATCCTAGCCAAGGTAACTCCTTCCTTAATATACAGCTTGCTAAGTTCGACTAAGTCTAGCGCGCACTCGCCGGTTACGCCGATGTAGTTACTAACGACACCTACGTCCATCGATCGGCCTTAAAGCTATAGCTGTTCTACCTTGGAATCTGTTAGGGGGCGCCGCCCGGCCCAGGTCCTGAACCCGACCTAAGCCGACCGTCGCCCTAAGGACTGCAACTTAGCGGCGCCAGCACGACCTTACCCTCTATACAGAGTTACCGACAGGACCCCTCTCCTGTACGGAGGGAGAACACTACAGTCCCGCACAAAGGGGGGCCTACCGCCCCTCGGATTGGGGAAAACCCGGCACCGCCGTACAGAGGAGGTAACTCCCGATTCTCTATACGGAGGGTAAACCTTGTACCCCGGCACAAAGGGGAAATTGCTAGCTTAGCTTCGTAGGTACAAATCGTACGGAGCAGACGACGAAGGAACTGCCTATTAGTTCCTTTATATAGATACCCGACCTTAAGTTTCTGAACTAAGATTCTTAAGCCCCTTACATTAGGAACTAATCTTATTGTCGGTAACTGCGGTAATAGAGCAAGATAGACGGCGACATCCCTATGGAACCTACAGCTATAGAGGGACATATGCACTGCGTATACGAGGAGCTGCTAGAAAGCAAGAGGCAGCTCGAACAGCAAGTAAGCTACCAGGCTGCGATAATTTCCCAATAGGAACAGGAGCTACGACAGCTTAGGGCGTCCGATCGCGATCCGACCCCTACGACGACGAACACGATAACCCCTACCCCGACCCCTAAGAGCAAACTCCCCGACGTTTCTACGTACGATAGTAAGGCCCTGGCCGAGTACCCCTCCTAGGCGGCTTAGATGCGCTCTAAGCTCCTAGTCGACTTAGGAGCATACCCGACCGAGCTGGACAAGGTAGTCTACCTCTTTAGGAGGTTAAAGGGCAGGGCGGCAGCACGAATTCTGCCGTACTACGAGACGGCTATTGCCGACCTGGCAATAGCTACGACGACGATGCTCTAGGCAGCTCTAGACAAGAGCTACAAGGACCCGGACCGCGAGAGCCGAGCACTCCTACGGGTCAACACAATAAAACAAGGACGTAAGACCGTACGAGAATTCCTCGCAGAATTTGACTAGACTTTGGCAGAAGTAGGGGGTCTCTAATAGGAAGACAGGATAAAAATCACCTCTTTAGAGGTAGGCCTCTCTAAGGAAATTATAACGGGGCTAGTAGGTGTAATGCGGCCAGCTACGTACAAGGAATTTTGCGACCTTCTTAGGATGGTCGACGACCAGCAACGCAGGCTAGGACGGATAGGCCGTGCTTAGGAGATAAGACAACCTCTCTAGCGATAGACAGATGCTATAGACTAGGAACCGACGACGACGAGGGTAGCAGCAGCAGCTACTGTACGGCCAAGGGCCGCCACTAAGAAGGCGCAATAGGTAGACATAGCTACCCTTAACAAGAGGCGAGCAGAAGGGAGCTGCTACTAGTGTAGCAAGATAGGCTACACTGTACGGAACTGCGGGCTCCTGCTAGCGGAGAGACCTGGGGGACGGCCGACCACTGCAAGGGTGGCCACTGCAGCGCCTTAACGAGAAGATTAGGTGTCCTACTCGGACGACGACGAGTCGGGAAAAGAGTAGCCTCTAAGCAAAGACTCTGCTAGAGGCGGGTGCGAGATAGACTGCCAAATCAAAGCATTACTTAGCTATCTTTTAAGAGCAATTATATAACGACGACGCCGTTTATCGTACGGCCGACGTTAAACGGGTCTGCAACGGCGCGGACATTAATTAACACAGGATGTTTAATGTATAGAGTAATTAGCGAAGACTTCGTACAGAGACATCGGATTAAGACGACCCCTACAGTACCTGTACGCATACTGGGCATTACTGGGCGAGGACCGGACATTACCTATATAGTAAAAGTAACAATAGAGGTACAAGGACACTACGAGCAAGACTTGTACCTCTATGTCGTACAGGACAAGTTGGGGTATAACCTAATACTAGGGAAGCCTTAGATAGAGCGCTGGAAGGGCAAGCTAGACGTCGGACGAGGACGGCTGTACCTAGCAGCAACAAAGCGGAGAATCTGGGACCAGGGGAGGTTCCTGCTAGGTAGCAATGCTAAGGCCGAAATCAATACAGCAACGGCGGACATCGAGAAGGTATTAGCACCTAAGGAAGCGACAAACCCCTGTACGAAGCTCCTAAGAGAGTATATTAGGTACCTAGACCTCTTTAAACCGAAGTCGGCCTCGAAGCTGCTGCTATACCGAGGGGAAGGGATTAACTATAACATCTAGCTAGAACCCCGCCTAGATAGGAGCCTGCTGGAGGTACCGTACGGACCGCTGTACAGGATGTCCTCTAGAGAACTCTTAGTACTGCGCAAGACGCTGGACGACCTGCTTGCTAAAGGGTTTATCTAGGCCAGTACGTCGTCCGCAGGAGCCCTAGTACTGTTTGTCTACAAGGAGGGGAAGGCCGGATTGCGTTTCTGCGTAGATTACAGAGGCATTAACGCGATTACTAAGAAGGACCGGTACCCCCTACCCCTTATTAAGGAGACTCTCGGACGGATCAGTAAGGCGAAGTGGTTTACTAAGCTTAACATAGTCTCGGCCTTCTACAAGATACGGATTAAGGAAGGCTGTAAATAGATAACTGCCTTCTGTACGAGATACGGCCTTTTTGAGTAGCTGGTTACCCCCTTCGGCCTTGCCAATGCACCGGCAACCTTCTAAAGGTATATTAACAAGTCCCTGCAAGGGTTACTAGACGACATTTGCTTAGCATACCTCGACGATACCCTAGTCTTTACAGACGGCACCTACGCAGACTACGTACGGGATGTTAAGAAGGTGCTAGACCGACTGCAGCAGGCTAGCTTGTACCTCGACATCGACAAATGCGAATTTGGTGTCCAATGTACGAAATACCTAGGTTTTATTATTAAGGCAGGGAAAGGCATTAGTATAGATAAGAAGAAGATTAATACTATTAAGCTATAGGAGCCGCCTACGAACGTTAAGGGCGTACGGGAATTCCTTAGGTTTGCCAACTTCTACCGCCAGTTTATACAGAGCTACTCGGAGATCGTACGCCCCCTAGTTAAGCTAATGCACAAAGACAAGCAGTTCAAATAGACAGACGAGTGCAATAGAAGCTTCGACAAGCTAAAGGAGCTCTTTACTACAGGACCAACGCTTGCCGCCTTCGACCCGGAGCGTACGACAATACTGGAAACTGACTCCTTAGGGTACTGCATTAGGGATATCCTGTTACAGGTAGGCTCGGACGGACTCCTACACCTATACGCGTATTTCTCTAAGAAAAACTCCCTAGCCGAGTGCAACTACCCTATCTACGACAAAGAGTTGCTAGCAGTCGTACGGTGTTGCGAAGCCTAGGATAGAGAACTCCGCTTAGTGCCTAAGTTCCTCGCCCTAACAGACTACAAGAACCTAGAGTACTTTACCCAACCCTAGAAGCTGTCCGAGAGGCACGTACGATAGGCAATGTACCTAAGCCGGTTTAACATAAAACTCCAGTACTGCAAGGGTAAGGACAACAGCAGGGCCGATGCACTATCTAGACAGGACCAGGATATACCTACGACGTACGAGGACGACTAGCTAAAGTTACGGATATTCCAGATGTTCAAAGGGGAGCCGGACGGAGAGACTATCCGCCTAGCGGCGACACACCTATAGGAACCCTAACTGCAAGCATAGGAAGAGGCAGTGAAAAAGGACGAGGTATACCGAGGGGCCCGTACAGCGATCTAGGGGGGGCAACGGAAGTTCCTAGCCGAGCTCTATCTTAAGGTGTCGACAGCTAAGTGTTCAGTAGACGAGGAGAACAACCTAAAGTTCAGGAACCGGATATAGGTCCCGGCAGACGAGAAGCTCTATACGAGCTTAATACAACAGGCGCATAACTCTATAGCTACCGGGCACCTAGGGCGCGAGGAGACGTACAGCATTATTACCCAGGACTACTACTAGCCAGCGATAGCGAAGGACATTCGCAGGTTCGTACAGAACTGCGATGTATATAGACGGACGAAGCCCTAGCGCGAGCTAAAGCATAGGCTGCTAAAGCCCCTGCCGATACCGGACCGGCCCTGGCAAGATCTGACCGTAGACTTTATTACGGACCTCCCTAAGAGCGACGGACGGCGAAACATTATAGTAGTTACAGACAAGTTAACGAAGGGGGTTATACTAGAGGGAATAGACTCTATTGCAGCAGAGGACACTGCCTAGGCCTTTATACGGACGACGTTTAGCAAGCACGGTTTCCCTAGGTCGATTGTATTAGACTGGGGGACACAGTTTACGAGCCAGCTCTGGGCAAGGGTCTGCCAGTTGCTAAAGGTAGAACGTCGCCTGTTAACTGCATAGCACCTACAGACAGACGGGGCGACAGAGAGGGTTAATTCAACCTTGGAAGCGTACCTCCGAGCGTACGTAGATTATAATCAGACGAACTGGAACCGACTCCTCCCTATAGCGGAGCTAGCTATTAACAGTCGTACAGCCGATGCTATAGGACTGTCCCCCTTCTTTACGACCTACGGATACGACTATTCCCCGCTCCTACCGACCCCGAGTAACAACACCCTGCGCCCTGTACGATCCCCAATTCAGCAAGGAGAAGCCATCGTACGGACAATTACGAACGCCTACTAATAGGCAAAGGCGAGCCTAGCTATAGCTTAGCAGAACGCGGAAGAGCAGGCTAACAAGGGACGACAGGCTGCACTAAGGTACGAGGCAGGAGATAAGGTCTGGCTAAACCAGCGGAACATCTATACGGACCGGCTAAGCAAGAAGCTAGATTAGAAGAACAGGAAGTTTACAGTAATCCAGCCGGTAGGGACGTACGCTGTATAACTAAACACCCCCCTAGGGATCTATCCAGTCTTCTACGTAGACCTCGCACGACCGGCGAACACGGACCCCCTGCTACACTAGACGACTAACGATGCCCGCCTACCCGCAATTATAACTAAGGGCTAGGAAGAGTACGAATTAGAGGGGATCCTTAAGAGCCGGCGGAAGCGGGGGAAGGCAGAGTACTTAGTGAAATAGAAAGGATAGGCAGAGCCTACATAGGAACTGTACGAGGCTCTACAAGACACGACTACACTGGACAGATAGGAGGAGAACCATCCCCCTGCCCAGTTACAGTAACACTGCGCCGTACAGCAGAAGGAGGCACAACCTATCCTAAGGACAGGGTAACTGTAGGCAGACCTAGGTTGTCAAAGGATCGAGTATTACGACGTAGGACACCGATACCCTACTAACACGACACTGTACGACACTATACGAGATAAAGGCTAGGAGAAAAGAACAGCTAAGGGACAAACGGGAGGGGGGAGCGGAAATAAGACGAGTTAAGAGAAAACCGGCCAAAATTCTCACATTATCTAAAGGGGGGGGGTGGCCAGTAGGCCACCCCCCCCCCCTCTAGGGGGACCAGAACACCCTACTTATTATCTGAGATCTCCACCGTCTTAGGCCCGGCCAGGGCCCTACCCCTACCAGGACCAGCCCTACTAGGACTAGCCCTAGGAGGCGGAGGCACGCCTCTACCCCTACGTGCCTCCCCCGGACGGCGGAAGGGGCAGTAGAAGAAGCTATCCTTCCACTTATACGAGGCGCACACCCTAGCCTAGAAGCCTAGGAGGCGGTATAGGCTAAGTGTAGGCTAGGGGGAGTTAGGGCAGGGGGCACAGAGCTAGCCCTAGGTAGCGATAAGGAGGGCATTAACGTACAACGGCTGGGCTGTGCCTACCCGCTTAGGTGTAACCTGGGAGGGGTTACTCTAGAAGGCGTAGAAGGGGAGCCCGGCCGCATCCTGCTGCTCGCAGGTATAGCACCTAAGATGTTAGCCTAGACTGTACGGAAGACAGGATTCTGTACAAACCGGAGGCGTAGCTAGTAGTTAAGCTAAGGGTCCTACTCCTAGAGGGCGAAATAGGGAGGAACCCTAGCTAGAGGAGGAGAGGAGGCAGGGCTCGCAGGTACAGAGGAGCTATTGGACAGGGCGGACGACATAGTAGATAGTAGCTAGTAGTAGTTGGTAGTTAGTAGTTAGTAGTAGTAGTAATAGTAGATAGTAGATAGCGGACAGTAGTAGATAGACGATAGACGGTAGACAGTAAGGGAAGGAAAAGAGGGGAGAAGGCTAGAGGTAGCTGCTACAAATAGGTAAAATAGCAAGAGGCGACCACAACCTAAAGGAAGTAGCGAGGGGCGACGACTTAGACGACTGTACAGAATAGGAAGCCGCAACCTGCCAAAGAAACAACAGGAGCTGGTTGATTTGGGCGCGACGCCGTACAGAAGAAAACTACGAGGAGGGAAGGGGGGGGTATTGTTAGGGGGCGCTGCCCGGCCTAGGTCCTAAACCCGACCTAAGCCGACCGTCGCCCTAAGGACTGCGACTTAGCGGCGCCAGCACGACCTTACCCTCTATACGGAGTTACCGACAGGACCCCTCTCCCGTACGGAGGGAGAACACTACAGTCCTGCACAAAGGGGGGCCTACCGCCCCTCGGATTAGGGAAAACCCGGCACCGCCGTATAGAGGAGGTAACTCCCGATTCTCTGTACAGAGGGTGAACCTTGCACCCTAGCACAAAGGGGAAATTGCTAGCTTAGCTTCGTAGGTACAAATCGTACAGAGCAGACGACGAAGGAACTGCCTATTAGTTCCTTTATGTAGATACCCGACCTCAAGTTTCTGAACTAAGATTCTTAAGCCCCTTACATTATCGACGACTACCTTATTAGGCTGTTAAAGCAGAACATCGCCGACATTACTACCCTTCTATACAGAGCCTACGAACCTGCGCTCTTCGACACTATCGCTTTAGCAGAAGCAGCTATCGACGACGTAGTGAACCGGTACACTGAGAGCGGTCCTGCCCCTACCCTAAATAATGCACAAAAGGTCGCCCTCGCCTAGTTTCATATTAAAGACCATTACTTATTCCGCTTTCGCCGGTACAAAGATGCTGCGACTATCCCTAAGTATGTCTATGTCCTTAAACGTGCACTAGCCTACCTCGGACAGTTGCTTTAACTGGACGAGGCTAGGTTCTAAGCCCTCTATGCACTAGGGGCCAAGTTACCGTTCTAACTACAAAGCGTCGTATTGTTAGCATAACAGCGCTATAACTAGGACAGCCTTACTACTATCGTTTTACAAGGCTATTCTACAGAGGACACATATCCCCTTATTAGGCAGTTTATTCGCTCCCTCTTCTACTAGCCTATCGACACCCGGCTATTCTAATCCCCTCTAATTAGCTTCGTCGCACTCCTCGGGGTTAGGGTTATTAGGGTTAGGGTTAGGGTTAGGGTTAGGGTTAGGGTTAGGGTTAGGGTTAGGGTTAGGGTTAGGGTTAGGGTTAGGGTTAGGGTTAGGGTTAGGGTTAGGGTTAGGGTTAGGGTTAGGGTTAGGGTTAGGGTTAGGGTTAGGGTTAGGGTTAGGGTTAGGGTTAGGGT